>VWZS01007645.1:0-156400 GCA_013397075.1 Rhabdornis inornatus | reverse complement strand
TTTTACTTCTTTTTCCCCTAACTGCAAAGTAACGAAAGGTTCCTTGGACTCTTTCCACCCAGCATATAACACAATCACCTTGGCAACATCTCCTTGCTGGAACTGATTGCTCTGGTAAAACCGGTTTGGGCATTCTCTCTTCCAGTGCCCTTCCTGTTTGCAATAGGCACATTGGTTCAAGCCTAACCTTGGCCCCCCCATGGCCCTTGCCAAACCTGCCCCTCCTCATAGTTCTGCCTCAGCTGTTTCTAGCACCTCCCCTTGAATTTCCTTGTACTATTGCCAAGAGATTTTGTCCTTGGTGTTTGTTAACATCTTTTTCCCTGTTGTTATAAACTTTCCAAGCAACCTCAAGCAGTTTGTCTAAACTTCTTAATTCTCCCCCCTCTAATTTTTGTAATTTTTTCCTAATGTCATCCTGTGATNGCTCCCACTACTATCTGCCCTTTCTGCACCCTCCCCATGTCTCTGTATCACAGCTACATCTTGGTCATTTCCTGGGGAAGAAGGGGTGGGGGAAGATGGCAGAGGAGCAAGCAAAGGAGGCGTTCATGGGAGAGGAGGGTATTCTTGAGCAGGGGTTGGTGGGGGAGGAGAGTATCTTTCGGCGGGCGGGGTAAGTGGGTCAGGTGAAATAGGGCCAGGTGAGGTAGGGTCAGATTCCCCTGATGCCATGGGGGCTACCAGCAACTCATCGTCCATATCATCTCTCTGATATAAACTTTCATCTAATGTCAGGTGTTCTAAACAACANTGTTACTAGTCCATTGCGAATATCCTCTCTCGCCCTTTCCCTGGCTGCTCTAAGTACCATTTCCATTTCGGTAGACTCGATTAGAATATCTAATATAACTTGTATACCGTCCCAGTTGGGATTTTGAGTTTTCATAATAATTTTCATTACTCTGGCCACCATATCTGGATTTTCTCTATAGGTCCCAGCTGACTGTTTCCAAATTACTAAATGTCCTGGGGAAAAAGGTACCTTTACAAAAAACGGTCCATCCACTCCCACTCCTTGTCTCAAAGGAGCAATTACAGTTCTCTTTTGTCTGTCTGATCTTGGTAAACCCTTTCCTGTTTTAGACCAAGTCGGGGCTAATTTTGATCATGTCCAATGAGCTGTGGGGGTTACTGGTTTATCTTCATAGCTCCCACTACTATCTGCCCTTTCTGCACCCTCCCCATGTCTCTGTATCACAGCTACATCTTGGTCATTTCCTGGGGAAGAAGGGGTGGGGGAAGATGGCAGAGGAGCAAGCAAAGGAGGCGTTCATGGGAGAGGAGGGTATTCTTGAGCAGGGGTTGGTGGGGGAGGAGAGTATCTTTCGGCGGGCGGGGTAAGTGGGTCAGGTGAAATAGGGCCAGGTGAGGTAGGGTCAGATTCCCCTGATGCCATGGGGGCTACCAGCAACTCATCGTCCATATCATCTCTCTGATATAAACTTTCATCTAATGTCAGGTGTTCTAAACAACACTTCCCTTGGACACAAGCCATGCACTTATTATTTTCAAGTACTTTAACAATCATTAACACACACTCAGCCAGCCACTCTGATTTTTGCTGTAAATAGAAAAACAAGTCAATATACGGAATTTCATCCAATTTCCCCTCTTGCTTACAAAACATCAATAACTGTGAAATCATGTCAGATTGCAAAGACCCGTTTTCCAGCCACGTTTTCCCATCCTGCAAGACTTATTTTGGCCACCGAGTGTTACAATAGTCAATCAACTTAACCTTACGTAACTCTTGCCCTAAACTACCCTCCTTCCAATGTGCTAATAAGCACCCCAAAGGAGAAGTATGCGGTATGGGGGCATTGCCACCCAAAATCCCTTTAAACTTCTCCATGTTACAGCTACCATAGACGACTGCTGCAGAACCTACAACGCTTTCACAATTGACACGATTTAACAATCATATAATTTATCATATGATGATTACGCAGGTGTAGCTTCACATGATCTAGGAAAAACAAAGCTCAATATTCATTCCCAGGGCCTAGTTCCCTTTCCCAGGCCTACCCCCGAATTTATTGTATGCAGTTCCCGTGATTTTTAGAAACATTTTAACCCTATGCTGTCAGTCTCTTTTAGCAAATACCTGTCTTTCAAACCAAGACAACCAAATTAAACCATAACACAGTCAGTCAATACATAAAGTCAAGAAAGAAATTTCTATGACTGCCTGACCCCTGTAAAAAAATTAGAGCCTTTGTTTTCCTATCCATCCCTACTCCAGTTGAAAGTTCAGACACTGAACTTTCAATATAGACTGTAAAATTAATTCTTTCTTGCCCTACACAGGTCCAGAAATGTAGACTGAATAGTAGTTTCTTTCTTTCTTTCTTTCTTTCTTTCTTTCTTTCTTTCTTTCTTTCTTTCTTTCTTTCTTTCTTTCTTTCTTTCTTTCTTTCTTTCTTTCTTTCTTTCTTTCTTTCTTTCTTTCTTTCTTTCTTTCTTTCTTTCTTTCTGTTTTTGAGGCCTGTAAGTGGCCCAGATGGTCATTCCCAATGTGCTCAACTTTGAGTTCTATTTTATGAAACTTGTGCTGTAAAGCAAAATTTCTATAGCAACCTCATTTTTTGCATTAGCCTGTCTGTCATGAAAACCATTCATTTGGAGATTTAGTCTACCTTAGCATTGCTAAGGCCACAAGTCAACCATCAAATTTGAACTGTGACCTGCAAGACAGCACAGTATCTTTGGATATTTTTAAATGAAACAGCACACTTAAGGTAATTCAGAGGAAGGACTGTGAAATTAATTTTTCCAATAAATTATTGTAATTTATGTGTGCTTTTGAGTTTGGACTTTGACCTCCTGTGTAACTAGTCACCTTATTTAGCAATACTTTATAATATCTGTGCACAATAAATGTATTCATTACTGTATCAGCAGTAAGAGGACTACACTACAGATACAGAGACTACACTCAAAGATCCCATTCGGCCTACTAAGTTAAAATTTCTTCTTTGTAATAAAGGGTAAGAGGTGATAACTTTAAATAACTTTAAAGCAGTAAGAGGAGTTACAACATTTGTGAAGGAAATTCAATAGCAATATAGTATGTGGCCATTCTGGAGTATAAAGCATTTTCAGATATTTGCTTCATGCTTTCAGAATAACTGAAATATTAATTATACCAGGACGGCATATGACTGTCCATCTTTCTCTCTCAAAGCTGCACACTCTACTACGAAAAAAACAAAACAAAACAACAACAACAAAAAAACAAAAAACAAAAAACAAAAAAAAAAACAAACAAAAACAAACAAACAAAAAAAAACAAAAGAAACCCAAAAAACCAACAACAACAACAACCAAAAAAAACCCAAAAAAACCCAAAAAAACCCCAAACAAACAAACAGACAAACAAAAAAAAAAACCAAAAGAAAACCAAAAAAGAGAGAAGAGGACAAGCGTTTTGTCAGTGCTAAACATAGGAATTGTTTTCAGATACTGCATTATATGAAATAGAGAATGAGACTGACACAAGTGTTCATTGAATACTATGAATTTTTTAAATCACAATTTTGATTGTCCTGAATTATATTAGGACTTCTTAGATCAAACGTGAAATCCACTGAAAGTTTACTTGAATTAGGATATGCTGATTATTGAAGTAAAAGATATCAGCATTTGCCATTGCATTGCTAAAGTACAGCTAAATCTGTTATCTTGCCAGCAGCTGTTTGCAATTAGACAGATGCACCAATTGGAAAAAACAATATAAAGAAAGAAATAAGAAAGCAGAGATATGACAAAGCTTAGGCCTTAACCCCTTCGTTACTGCCCTTAGTATTCAATCTTTGACCTACCTACCATGCACACTCTATTATTCAATATTTGTTTTGTATTTGTATGTAATTGTTTATAATCAACATCCATATTTAGCATTTAATGTTTTGTTTAAAGTGTCATCTATATTTTTTAATCTTTACCTCCCAAAACATTGTTTTATCTTGTTCTGTCTCAGAATTAAATAGCTACCAAATATTATTGGAAAAAACCCCAAAACCCAACCCAAACCAAAACACAAAGCTCATTTAAAATATATTAGAACAATATTAAAATACATCTAAGTTAGTGTTTACATTATGCAGAAAGTATAAATGCTGCATTTGCACAAAATAACTTGTTATTTATGTTTTATGGATCACCCCCTTAGGCAACTTTTCATTATGAAGACTGAAGTGAAAAAAGGTCTTTGAAAAATAAAATGGTTGCTGATACTGGCATTATTTCCAGGGAAACTTCAACATGCAAAGCTAACTTCCTCACATGCTGAACACACAAAAATAAAATATTGTCCCATTTTGTACAAACCCTTCCCAGATTAAAAAAGAACCCTGTAAATATCTTTGTGTTATGTTTCTCCCCTTACCAAATGCAACAAGCGTTACTTGGCTACTGCTTTAATCTGTATTTTACTGTATTATTCCATACTTGATGTAATTTAATCATACTTAAATGCTTCTAAAAATATTTTTAAAGCCACATACATTGATTTAAATGCAGTGATTATATTTGCTTTCTTATATACTTATTTTATGATCTTTCATCCAAATAATTAATAATTTGAACTGCATAAGTACTTGCTTGGTGACTTTCAGATTTATGTTGGCATTCTAGAACTTAAGTATTCCTTGGCAACATCCACAGACTGTGTGAAATTGCTCCCTTTGCAAGTGGACCAAATGCTCTGTTCCATAGGTGTGCCAGTTACAGCAGAAGCTACTGTATGGTGAGGGAACATTGTCATTTGTGTGATGTGTGCCTACCTCGAAGCAACTCCTTGGGTCCATCCACAGAGCAAGAACAGATTGTGAATTGTACTGATCAGTACATAATCTATACACAGCTGGCTGTTTGGCTTTAAAACATCAGAGGTTTTTGTAAGAAAACCCCTCTTGATTATAAAGGCAAAGGAAGAGTAATTCTGACAAAGACACACAGCAAGAAAAACAGTAAAGCATTCCACTTAAACTGAAGGTTAAGGCTACTGGATATTTTCAGCAGAGATCCCAGAAGGAATGCATCGAGTTTTCCCTCTCACAATTTTCTTTCTTCCATCTCACTTTCACTTTCCAAATTCCACACAAGGTTCCTAACTTTGCTCCTTCTGTGACTGTCTTCAAAAGAAATTTCAGTCTTCTCCTTTAGATAGTATTTGAGTCCAGGATCCTGTAATATTTCCAAAATTAATCGATTTTACTTACCTGAGAACTTCCTATTCCCTCTGTCCACCATGTAAGGTTACCTTCTATGCATTTGAACACAGCACATTTCCAAGCTTTACCTCACAGGAACAACAAAATGCCTTCTCTGTCTTGCCTTCTCTAAAACTTTCTTTCCCAGTCATATTACTCAATAATGTGTCTTCATGTTGTGGTCAATGGAAGATTTGACTTGGAAATGGGATATCTGTTGAGGCAAAGTTCACAAATGATTCACCACTGCTCTGTCAGCTACACTTTGGGCAAAGAAGAAGATTTGAGGACTAGTCATGAAAAATAATCAAGAAATTAGTCAGTCAGTTTCCAGTTGAAGTAATAGCCAGCAGTCCTCTGCTCACCAAGGAGGTGGCTGTCAGGTGATGGGATGGGCAATTGACTGCAGCAACAACGACAAAGACAGCACTTTTGTGGGCCAGGAGAGAATAGCTTACATTGCTTTGTTTCAAACTTCCAAAAAGTTAATATGTGCACTTCAAACAGTATTACAAAGGTAAATTTTTTCCTTCAGCACAGTGGAGGAAGGCTATACTTCAGCAAAATTGATGCCAAGAAAATGAGATTTTCAGCAGCATACCCTCTTTTGTCTTTCAACCTTTAGCTCTTTGCTTGTTTGGTTTGTGACTTTTCAGTGCTTATTTATAGTGCAAAGTCTCTTTGATGTTGGGCTGTTAGATTAAGTGAACTAATAAAATTGTTATATGCTAATACATCCCTACATCCCTAGTCAACAAGGATGCCTTTTTTCAGGGAGATAGATAATTAAATTACCCATTCCCCAAGTAAACAAACTTTTTGATCAAGTAAGACTTCTCAGTAGCTTTTGAAATGAGTGGTGTCTTGTCTCCTACTAAGTTGTCACTGTCTTTAATGACTTCTCATTCTGAAGTGACTTTCTGATGTAGTTAATTTAGCTTACTACTTAGTATGGATTTATGAAGGATTGTTTAGAGAAGACAGGAAAGTTTATCATAATAGTTTGACTCAGCATTAGTAGTTTGTGGGGTTTTTTTTAGTTTTAGATGATTTAATGTTAATTAGGGGTGACGAATTACAATAATATAATTGAAGTGTTCTGTTAAAAGAATGGTAACCAAGGACCTCATTGCTTTGCTCATTCTTGACCAAAACAGAGCTGGTAGATATCTGCGGACAAAATGCTAGATGAGAGTCCAACCTAGTTTACTCCAGCACATTCTGATGAGCTGGGTGAAGAAATTTTCTATTTCCAAAGTATTCTTTTAATGTGAATATAGAGATATGATTGAGTGACTGATTTTTTAAAAGGCCAAATATTGATAACACATCTTGAAAAGTGATACATCAAAAAGAGTATGTAAGGTACTGAGTCGCGGTAAAGAAGATTATCCTCAAGAAGATTATCCTGGGAGATAATGAAAAACAAATGAAGGACAATGGTCACTGGTCACAGCCAGCATGGCTTCAAAAGCGGAAAGTTCTGCTTGTCAAACTTTATTTTCTTTTATGATAAGGTAGCTCACCTAGTTGATCAAAGGAAACCAGCTGATGTAGTACTTTTAGATTTCAGTAAGGTTTTTGATACTGCATCTATAGTATCCTTCTGGACAAAATGTCCAGCACTCAACTGGATAAACACATCATACACGTGAGCAATGGGCTTATGGGTCAGGCACAAAGGGTTGTAGTGAATGGGGTGACATTAGGCTGGTGACCGGTCACTACTTGTGAAACTCCCTCACCCTGGGAAGGCCACATACACATGGGACATTCACATGAGAGGCAGCTGAGGAGGAGTCATAAATCATCAAAGACCCCCGACATGCCCCCCAGACTCATTCCTGAGGCCTTTCACCAGAGCACTGCATGTGATGTTAAATGATGCAATAGATTGAGAGTCTGTTGCAAAAGACAACACAAAACTGTTCCCCCCTCCAGGGGAAGTACCTTGGAATTCCTACCTGGCCCAAATGTATCCATTGAACTCTATATTTTGCGTGACTCTTACCACCAAGACCAGCAGAGGAGGATCAACTGGATGCCATGGGGATCCATGGAGTGGTGATATTTTCTATTTAATCTGCCTCTGTGAATCCTTTTCTCCCTTCCTTCACCCTCTCTATTTATTTCTATCTTTCTCTGTCTACGTCATATTAACTGTTAAAATCCATACTATTGACTTCAGCATATGGTCTCATTGGCACCTTAATTTGGGCAGAGGTATCTCTAACAATTTTAATAACCACATCGTAACAGGTACCCTGTATCAAAGGACAGTGTGTGTGTATCAAATTGCGTGTAGGTCAAGGGAAGATTGGCAAAGTACCTGAAAGAGGATTATACTGTGGGTCACAAAGTAGGCAAATCACAAGTACCCAGCAAATCACATGGCTCAGCAAAGTCCCTGATTTGAAATACCAGAAAATGACAGGTAAAGTACTCCAGGGAAATGTCATATAAACTTGTACTGGTTTTGTTATTTTCCAGAAGTCCATTTATGTCTACTGGGTTGAATCTGGACTGAACTGACTGCAGACTAAATAATATGTCACATGGACCCATGATCTGACCTATGGTGGGCTATATTCTCTTTTTGTATTTTTTTTATAAATTTAAATGCTGAGCTTTACAGACTATTTGCTATGGTATAGTTAGTCTATTCTACCAATATGTTCAGTTGCAAATAGATATGTTGGAAGAAAAAAAGTTTTGCACTGGAAATTCTAGGCAGTGTTATATATACTTCCTGAGAATCATACTAAACATATGAGTTTTTAATATATTGCTGTGTTTGGTTCAAATGGCAAGGTTTTGGTATTGGGGAACTTCAGGTGTGGCTTTTGTGAGAAGTCACCAGAAGTTGTCTGTGTTGGACAGAGCCATTTCCAGCTGGTTCCAAGATGGACTTACCCCCTGCCAAAGCTGATGTTGGGGGTTGAATTGTTCCCCTTTCTTTCTGTGGAATTTTCTCCATTTGTTATGCTAAGTATTTGTGGCTACACCTTAGTAGCAATAGTTTTTCTCTCGCAGGGGGTGGGGGATAAGGGGAGACCGGAAAAGGAAAGGTGGGACAGCGGCCTGGGCGCGCTCTCTCGCTCTCTCGCTGGCTCGTGGGGTGGAAGGAAGATGGCCGGGGCTCCTACCCAGCATCTTCCCTGCCATCCCAACGCCGGGAGCCACGTTCCCTGCTGTCGGACATCGCACTGCTGCCTTCCTGCTTCGTTCTACCACCTCCAGAGACTCGGGCGGGCCACGACTGACACCGTGAGGAGGGAGTCTCCCCTCCATCCCCCTCTCACACCTGGGCTGCCACCGCCATCACCCAGCCCCCTTCAGCTGCACGGGACCTGCCCTGCCCACACAGCACCGGGAACTGAGCGCAGAGAGAGAGGGCCTGTGGCCAGAGGGACTCGAACTGAGCTGTACTGTTCTGTTTTGTTGTCAATCTTTATAGCTGTTGTTGTTTCTGCTGTTTGCCTTGTTAGATATATTAGTGAAGAACTGTTATTCCTATCCCTGTATCTTCTGCCTGAAAGCCTCTGATTTGCAACTATAATAATTAGAAGGGAGGGGGGTTGCATTCTCCATCTCAGAAAAAAAAAGGGGTTCTTGCCTTTCTTTAGCAAATACCTGTCTTTCAAACCAAGACAGCTGAGCATATCAGTGACATATGTAGGACTTCTGTGATAACACATTTAAGAAGGGTAAAATAACACTGCACAACAGAAAGGACTGAGAATATGTGAGCTCTGACAACATCGAGGTCAGAGAAGAAGTCGGGAGGATGTGCTCAAGGAGCTGGAGAAGAGTTTTGCACCTGCAGCCTGTGGTGAAGACCATGGTGACTGACACATGTTGACCCCTTGCAGCTCGTGGAGGTCTACAGAGGAAGAGATATCCACAATGCAGTCTGTGGAAGCCTTCATGCTAGAGCAGCCCTGAAAGAAAGTTGCAGCTCAGGGGAAACCCATGCTGGAGCAGGATACTGAGAGGACCTGTGGCCCATGGAGAAAGGCACCCACGCAGAAACAGCTTTTCTGTAAGGACCTGCAACCCTATGGGGTACCCACATATGAGCATTCCATTCCTGAAAGACTGTATCTCATGAAAAGGACCCATGCTGTACCAGTTCATGAAAAAAGGCAGCCTGTGGAAAGGACTCATTTGAAGTCATGAATGTCTGTATTCCTTGGGAGGAATCCCAAGGCGGAGCAGGGAAAAAGTATGAGAAGAAAGGAGTGTCAGAGAGAAGGTATAATGATCTGACCACACTCTCATTCCCCACCTCACTGCACTGCTCAGGTGGAAGATGAATATAGAAAAGTTGTGAGTGAAGGTGTGTCTGTGAAAAAGGGAGATGTGGGTTTAAGGAGTTTTTAGATTTGTTCTTATTATGCTACTATACTTAATTGCCAATAAATTAATTAATTTTCCCCAAGTCAAGTCTGTTTTGCCTATGTTGGTAATCGGTATGTGGTCTCCTTGTCTTGAACACAACCAATAACCTTTTTGTTGTTTTTTTATCTCCCACTGTCTTGTTGATGGAGGGGAAGTGATAAAGCAGCTTGGTGGGCACTTGGTCACCAGTCAAGGTCAACTCACAGCAACAAATAGTCATGATAACAAACAGGAACATAAAAGCAAACCTAAAAAGCACCCTGGTCAACAGATGCAGAATTTTCCATAAGTGATTGTCAAAAGATATAACTGAAAAAATAAATTATTTTGTTTGGACTGTTAACTGGACCTGCACATTACTTGTTTTTTGTATTTTTTCATGACCCCCTTTTTAAGGACAAAGTAATTTTATGCTCTACATTATTTACAGATACCCAAAATCTTACTTGTACATGCCAGTGGTCTCAGTGGTCTTGAGGTACAGTGTATTCTCAAATCTCAGCAGAAGGTACCATAAGATTTATGACCAAGCAAAGAAGAAAATGAGCAGATGAGAAAGAAAGGGGCTGATTTCATTCAGTTGAGCTGCTCCACAATATTTTGTTAATTCATATAAGTACCTATAGCCCTGTTAAGCTTGACTGTCTGGGGAAACTTGGACACCTTTGATCTAGGAAATACAGCATTCACAGCAGTGGACTGAACTCATCCTAAGAAATTAACAGTCTGACTGAACAAAATTGTTTTAGATGTAAAAGCTGCTTAACAGACAGGTGGGAAAAAGGCAAATGTAAGTCCCAAAATTTACTTTAGAGTCAAAAAAAGAAAATAATAAAGGACATAAAACCAAAAGTAAATAAATTAGTAGGGAAAAAATGTGGGCAAGTGTTGGATATAGAAGGAATCTAATGAAAAAGTGTGTGTAAGGTGTAAGGAAGAGGACTGAAAACAGTATCAAATCAAAAAAGCAAAAAAGAAAGTCTGAAGGAGTTGTAGGATGTCTCTTGCAGGGCTGAGTTTTTTGGCTAAATTTTCCCTAAATGGAGGAAAGAAATGATCTAGCTTCTGGGTCCCCTTCCTTTGCTCTCAGGATTCCCAGTTACACAATTGTGTTTCCACAAAAACACTAAGATAGAATATCCCTTGAAAGCCCCTATTTTATTGTCTGCTTTTAGAGAGGTAAAGAGTGAAGTTAAGCATGGACTTCAGACTTAGTAGGTTTTCTATGTATCATTAATCTGGAGTTTGATATACATTGCATTTTGAATGACTAAACTAATCAATAGTGACAGTCTTTTATTATTTATCAATAAAACGACAACATTCTGGTTGTTTTCTGAGCTCTTAATATGGAAGATACAGGTGGTCATACAGGTGAGATTTGAGAAGAGCAGAAGGGATTTTCTTAGTCATCTTGACAACTTCCTTCCAATTCTTACACAAACATATCTTATGTACTTGTCCTGTCTCACTTTTAAACTAGTAAAGTTTGCTCTTCCAGAACCTCACTCTTTCTTCTAATCTATAGCCTAAGTTTTCCCATTTATACCCATTTGTTCTTGTGTCAACCTTGTCTTTTAGTTTAAATAGCTTTCTCATTCTTTAGCATTTATCTATCTCAGAAGTATTTATAGAGAGCAATGATATACCCTATCAGACTCCATAAAGTTATTTTAGACTACTCTTACAAGATAAGCTCTTTTTTCCCTGATCATCTTAGCAGCTCTTCTCTGCAACTATTGCAGTTTAATTAATCTTTCTTAAACATGGGCTGTCAGAACAGTGAGTGCATTATTGCAGAGGAAGTCTTACCAGTGCCTCGTCTAATTGCTCTAACACTTCCTTATCTCTAGCAGTAATACTTCCCTTCATACATTCTAGGATTTCATTTGATTTATTGTGATCACATGCTGTTTTATATCCATATTCTTTCTGTTTAACCTACAGCTGAAAATTACAGATCTAATTATTTGTTTTGTGTACTTCCACCTCTGTTTTAAACATAAGCAAATTCGATCTAACAACAGGACAATGAAATGTAAACCTTTTATGGAGAAATGTCCATATTGCATAGTTCAATGCTCTGTGTCTATCCCTGTATCTGCTGCAATTTTAGGAAATGTTTACACATTTTTATTCCACTTTCCACAACAGAAAGTCAACAAAATAGCCGAGTAATGATGTTGCTTCAGTCCTGACTTACAAATTAATATGAAAGGAATATTTTTTAAAATTGTTCTTTAGGGCAGTTTTTGTAATGCGGTCTTTATTGGTCAGCACACCAGCTGTAATATCCAGCTTCTCCTACAGTCATGGCTCGATTAAACTGTACATACCAAGAGATCTTAGTATGTAAATCTGTGTTTCTGAGACATATTGTTGACACAGGACATTACTTCTAATTACACTGAGACTCAATTACTATCTATCATGACAGATATGAAATTAACCCCTGTCAGAAGTGTTTGTGATGTCAGAAGTGTACGAGCTGCCCATGGTTTCAGTCTTACTATTAAAATTACCACAAAGAAATTAGCTTCCTGTGTCTTGATCCCGTGGTTTCCATGAACTTTGCATCTTTCTTTATAGATATTAGATAGTTGGAATTCATTGCTATCTTAGTTAAATCTGTCAACAAATTGGGCTATTTATACTTCACACAAACAAGTGGAGAACTATTTTATTTAATACTACTAGAACTTGGACTGAGAGCTGGTGATGGGAAAGAATTTGGTATCTGCAGTTTTAGGACTGCAATAGCCCTTTGTGAAATCCATGAGTTGCTTCATATTTAACCTGTAGGTTTTCTTGTGCCTGATGACTTGTCTAACAACCTTCAATGTGCTACAGTATTACAGCTGACATGTGGGCAATTCTTATCAATTACATGAGTGGTTATTCATAGCAGCACAAAATATGTTTATACTTAAGGAGATGAAAAGAGGATGAGTAGAAAGATATTTAGCTAAGCCAATCTAAGACATTCTAACTGGAGGCACCAGTTGAAATACTTCCAATTAAACCCATCAAAAACAGCTACAGAGATAGTCTTACAGTTGGTATTGTGAGAATTTCAGCAAAATAGAAATGTACACTTTTATGTCTTTTGCTGAAAAAAATTTACATGGAGGAGGAAAGGGAAGAGATGTATTTAACCCAGAGAGGCAAAACTATAGGAGGTTTTTCAATGGACTCTGAATATAGGTTTGGGGAATTATTCTCAGTATACAAAAAACAAACAGGAAAGTTCTCTCTTTCTTCACTGGTGAGAGAGCATGTAGTAAAAAGGCTTAAAGAGCAGCTGGACACATTTGATTTTACACAAGCAAAGCTTTGCAACAGAATGGACAAAGCAGGAGACTAGCTTGACTTGGAGTCAGTCTCAGGATGCACTTAGGAAGAACTGAGCCAAATGATGTTAGTGAGGACCAAGCTGCCTTTCTTTTGTCCTTGAGGGAGAGAATAAACTAGAAGAACTTCTGAGGGTCTGTGTAGGAGACCACAAAATTATTAATGAAATCAATGCCTTTTCTTGTTTGCTCACAGTAAAGCGTTTGCTTAAGTTTCTATATTTATAAACTGCAAATTTTAAAATTCTTTCAAAATCATGGTGATGTGCTTGACATTTTTTCTGCATTGGAGGTAGCTAATGGTATTTGTTTTGAAATCTAAACTATGTTCATCTTTGTTGTACGAACCCCATTACATGCTCTGATGTATGGGCAACTGAACTGAGCCTTCCCCTGTTATCGAATTGTTCAACTGCTGCCTCCAAAGTGACATCAAAAGGATTTAAAGCTGTTACAATATTTTGCAACACATCAAGTCAAACTATTAATAAAGAGAAACCAACTATAGAAAATAGAAGAGCTTTCTCATCAAATAGAGAAGGGGGGATAAAGTCACTGCAGCTAAGAGGAGCTCTTTTGTGCATACATCGAGAAAAATGGTTATGCAGTTCTGAAGTAGAAATTGGACTAATACTAGAAGTGCCACATTTCTTATGCACAGGTTCTGTGTCATTTCTAGCTCTGATTGGGTCTGAAAGAAACACTGACTGGATGGATTTCTGGAAAGAAATTACAGAAGAAAGGTCTTTCTTGTTGCTTTGCTCTTTTGTCTGTCCTGTCATTTAAAGAAAACATAGATTCTCTGAAAGGGAAAAAACAGTTGAAGAAACGCTAACTGGAGTACAAACTGGAAACAGCTGAGACTAAATATGTCCCTCCATTCCTAAAAGGACAGCAACTGAACTCTGTTCTCATCCAATTCAAAAAAAGGAATCTAGTGTGCCATGGTGAGAAAGTCCAATTGAAGCTGAGTTTAATGTGGGAAGCTGTTATTTGAAGCAATTATTTTGTTAAATTGCATGTATGTGTTAATAAAGAATTTTGCCAGCTAATGTCTTTTTTTAAAACTGCTTGGGATGAAATAAAGAATTCTCTTCTATGTATGTTGTCTTCCTAATAGTCTTTATTTCAGAATAGGATTAAACAAACCAAAACAGTATTCAGTGCTTCTTTTCTTTGGTCTACATAATGTCATTCATCCTGATTCACAGAACCCTCAAGATGATCAGGTGGATGCCTGAGCCAAATTATTGCCATGCATTTTAAACTTCTGTTGTTGACTCAATGCTTGCATCAGAATAGAAGAAATATGAGTATATACTCAAGATACTGTGTCAAGTAAAATGTCTCCGACTTGAAAAGAAGCATTCAGGGATACTAGGAAAGAGTTAAGATGATGACAAATGCTTTTCTTCCTAGATTTTTTCTGCTTCGAGCTCTAAACATTTCAATACCTACATCAATTGAAATTTTTTCCTATATATTTAACACATAAATTTGAGTTTTCAAATAAATTATAAAAAACAAAAAATGCTTTTATTTTAGTTTCTGACATGAGTAAAGAACAGCTACTAGTATATCCTTCTTATGAAATAAGATTAGTTGAAGCCTTGATAAAAATGGAATGAAATCTGCAAGATAACAAGAAAACAAAATGTAGAGTTTTGTCTAGGCTCTGCCTAGACAAGCCAGTAACAACCAAATTCCGAGCAATTACTGAATACTGATGTGTTTTGGGAAAACCGCTTTAACTTCAAATGGGGAGACATGACTGTACACTTTCTGTTACAGTGAGCAAATCAAAAATACTATCAAAGCACTAATCAGGCAGCAGGCATCCATGTGGCCAGATGGATAGGCAATCTAGGTCAAGAGTAATATAAGCCTGCTATTTGCTGAATAGCAGCCAATAATAATTCACGGTGTTTATGTAGAAAAGAAGTTTAGTTTATTTCTAATTTCTGATTAATGTTCTGTCAATGGTTCTTTGGCCAGTGTGCTTTGGATCATATGTGGCCATGAGGCTATAACTCTTCGAATTTCTTGCATATGGATCTCATTAAGAACTAGTGAAAGACATTATTTGCAAAATGCATAAAGAAATAAACTGGCTGAAAATTAAAAAAATTGTCCTCTGATAGCAGAGATAAAATTTAAGAAGCAGACCCCATGCTGAACATGTAGTCAGCTGCTTAGCTTTCATCTTACTCCAGCAAAATACTTAATTAGTGACAAAAATTAGATCCTCAGGTATGTAGACACAGCCCATCGCTTAATAAAAATATTCCATGCCTTGACATATGGATCATGTAACTGCCAAGAACACCTCCTGTCTGGATTTGGTGCAAGAACATCTGATGATGGGAACAGAGAGCATGCTGAAGAACACCAGAAAGAGGAAAAGGCAGCACAGTTGTTAGCAAAATTGCACTCCAGATACCCCTATGCATGGTAATTGTGTTGACCTTTAAAAGAAACAAAAAAGAAAAGTGCTAATAGAAATATAATTTTAAAATTTGTCTCAGTATTTGTAGTGGCTTTATATGAAAATTAGGTGGAAGCTCTGTCTATTTTTGCGAAAGAATTTTCAGCACATATTTAAGTGTTTGTGAAGGAAAGAGGTGGATTCTTCAGATGATAGCAAAGTCCTACCTTTCTGAAGACAGAAAATGAACTAATAATGAGATTTATCCTTTTCATAGAAACTATAACCAGAATGGAAAATGGATATAATTGTGTATAATTCAATACAACTAAATAATGTGGGCTTTTATTTTAAGGAGAGAATCAATTGTAAAGAATGAAACCTCCTAATACGTATAATAATTTCTAAAGTTCAAGAGATATTGTTTTATTATTTTGTTATTTGTATGCATCTTTTTATGGTATTTATAGGGTTTTAAGCAGAGCAGGATCATCTTGAATTAGAGTCATGCAGTCCGAAATGCCAGAAGGAGACTCATCTTAGTGGTCTATATTTACTGATTGCTAATGAGCATTTTTCTTTGGATTTCATAAGTTGGGTCACTTTCTGCTGACAAATTGAAGTTACTGGTTACATTTGCAGATGCTGAACCAATTGTAGTTGTTGCAATTGCCAGTGAAAAGGAAGTTGACACATAAAGAGCTGGTACATGCAGTTTTGATATTAAGATAAAAATCCTGTATCTGCTACTCCTGTTGAATGAGCTTGTTTCATACCTTGCAGAAGAAATGAACTTCTGGTAGCTCTTCTCAGGGTAGTGTTGGTCACACGACAGCAATACCTACTCTCCATTCTGAGCATTCATGCCTTCATCCACACTCAGGCTTGTTTGTTACCCTTGGATCAAGATCAGAGACAGGTATGAAGAGACTCCCAGGCAATTCTGAGGGACAAAAATTGGACCTTGATCCTAGTCAGTGTAGATCCAGCCTGTCTGTAGGGTGTATAGTCCAGCCAAAACACAGTGTATCCCATCTGTTTTGGTACAGATGTCAGGTGAGGACATGTTCAAAGGATTGGCAGATGGAAGATGTAGGTAATTTGAAATGTACCCATGTTCTTGTTTATAGGCAGCAGCATCTGAAATGGAAATGGAAACACACCTTACAGGCAGTAGATGTGAATGCATTCAGACAGGTTAGGAAGCCCTGTTGTTTGGCGAAGGCTACCTAAGCACAATGCACACTCAATCCAATTATTCAAAAATGAAGTAAGAATATCCTTTGTGCATCAAACTGCTGTCTATAAAAGCCTAGTTTAAATCAAGAAAAAGGGCTCTTGGCATTAGATAGTTTGTCACATCTCTGCAATTGATGTCTTGAAGCACTATGGACTCAGCCTTTGAACTGGTTTCTCTGAAGCACCTCTAGAAGTTAAAACCTTCTAAGACATTTTTAAAAATTGCTAGTGAATTCTAGTATTTGGCCCAGTAACAGAGATGCTAAGAATCTTACATCAGAAATTAATTTAGTTCTTGGGATTTTTTGCTACTTTTGCTAAAATGTAACTAGTCACACTTAATTTAGAAAGAACAAAAGAAGAAGCAGATGGCAGAATTATATATTTCTTCCATCATAGTTTTTTGACAAGAATAATTTTTTTAAATCAATGTTTTTAGTGTATACATCTGATGCATACATATATTTATGTATATAATAAATCCTAGGTATGTGCAAATGTGTGCACCTCTGTATTTATGATTTATTCACAAGAGGTTATTTCATCTATGATTTATTTCCAGAATGTTACTTCAGAATCTCTACAGGTTGACAGTTTATTAATAGTAATATATTCCAATTGTTTCGGATTATTCTGTTTATTGAACAATGAGAAAAAGATAATGTTAATAAATTCCAAGGAGACAAACAAAATGACTACTGCTGTTTTAAATGAAAACCTGCAAAATGTCTTGTGGGAACTGTTTTGCACAGAGAAGAAAGCATGACAAGCAACAACCTTGTCACTTACTTTAAACATGACAGTCTTGCCTTGGACCAAAAAAATAGACTTAGCTACACAAATAAAGAGGACTTTAAGAGTCATATAAAATGTCATCTTATCTTAATGATACAAAATTATTTAAAACTCCATACATGACATAAGTAAGAAATTGCTCAAGCAAAGATAAGACAATTAGAAAAACTAGTAACCTCTGAATTTCTTACAAATATGTACTGAATTTAGCCTTTTATTAGTTTATACACTTATTCTACTTAGTGGAACTAGATGAATTCACTGGTGAGACCATGCCTGAAGTTCTGTGCCCAGTTCTGGGTCCATCACTACAAGGAAGACATTGAGAGGCTGGAGAGTGTCCAGAGAAGGGCAAAGAGACTGATGAAGTGTCTAGAGTGAATCATATGAGGAGTGGCTGGGTCAGTTGGGGTTGTTTAGCCTGGAGAAAAGAAGGCTCAGGGGAGACATTATCACCCTCTGTAATCATGTGAAAGGAGGTTGTAGCCAGGTGGGGGCTGGCTTCTTCTCATTGGCCACCATTGACAGGACATGAGGAAATGGCCTCAAGATGCTCCGAGGGAGGTTCAGCTTGGACATCAGGAAGAATTTCTTCATGAAAAGTGTTGTTAAACATTAGGATGGGCTATCCATGGTGGAGTCACCATCCCTGGAAGAGATTCAAGAAATTGCTAAATAACCATTAGTGCTATGGTCTGGTTGACAAGTTGGTAACTGGCCTTGGAGGTCTTTTCCAACCTAAATATTTCTGTGATTCTGTGAATTATTATTTTACTGTGTTTTGATCTGTTGTGTGTTTTCTATGTTACATGTATATAAAAAAGTATAAGTCATTGGTGTTAGTGTAATAAACGTAGCCTTTAAGGAAATAAAGAGCTTGCACAAGTAGTTTTCTAACATGATATGTAGAAATTTTATTGAAACATAATTTTAGCTAACTGAATTCTTTTAAATGAGTCATTTTGTCTGCATAGTTTTGCATGAGTAGTTAAAGTTGCTGAAGCCTTAGTCCACAAGCTTGAAACTCCCACTTAACATACCTTGAACTGTTGCTTAGTTCTGTAAAGGGAGGCCCTGTGACCAAAGCAAACTGGAAGATATGAAAGCCACCACTGTCAGCAGAAGCTGAAACCTCTCCAGATAAGCAACATATAATGGCCTGCCAGGATACAGAGAAAGAATCCAGTCAGGAACAAAAAAGATTCCAGAACAAAAACCAACACTGGACCAACAGTGCAAGGTGCATGAAGAGCTTGTGAGGATTGAAAGTACAGTTGTAAGGTTGTAAAGGCCCAAGGATTTCCTTGTTCTGGGTCACTAACCAGCTTCCTCAAAAAAAGATGTTTAGTTTGACAGGTGCTAGAGCTTTTTGATGAAATCAGAGAATCATAGAGTCATTTAGGTGGGTATGGTGGGTTGACATTGGCTGGATGCTATGTGCCCACCAAGTGGCTCTATCATTTCCCTTCCTATCTGGACAGGGGAGAGAAAATAACATGGAAAATGTCTTGGAGGTTGAGATAAGTAAAGAAAAGTAAATTTCTAAAATTTCTTTACTAAAGAGATTAGTAAAGAAAAAGTGAAAGTTTGCATGTGCAGAAGCAAAGATAAGAAAACCAGGTTTATTCTCTACATGTCAGGATCTATCAGTAAATACAGCATAGCTTCTTTCGTCCCCTGATAACTCGTTGTTTGGGGGTGCTTCTTGGGCACCTGCCACCTTCTCAGTCAATGCTGCAGAATCTCTGGTCTTCTGGCCAGTCCATCTCTTCCAGGACTCCTGGGCAATTTGGTTTCCCCATTCAGGCTGGTTGTGTAATCAATCCTATTTATTTACTCCATCTAGCATGGGTTGCATGAGGTGTTGAAGAGAAGTTGCCTTTGAAAATTCAGTCTAGCACCAGCTATTGTGGTACCAAGAGGAGACATGCTTCTGTCTCAACAACTTCTGAGGCAGCTCGAACCCTCTCATAGGCTGCTAATATCTCTTTTTCTGTTGGATTTTAGTGGGCTTCTGATCCTCAATCAGTGCAGCTCCAAAACTCTAGTGGTTGACCTGAAGTTTCTCCTGAGGTCCTTTACTAGAGGCTCCACATGAGCTCCTACTTCCCAGCTGCAGCATAGAGTGTATTTTTCACAGCCGGTCCTGCCTGAATAGGCCCAAGAGCTACCACACAAGCTATTTCCTGTTTGGTCTGCTAAAATGCCTGTTGTTGCTCAAGGTCCCACTTGAAGTGGCTCTTCTTCCAGGTCATTTGGTAGAGGTGACAAGTTGACTATAATCTGGAATATGCATTCTCCAGAACAACTCAAGGCCTAAAAAAGCTTGTTTCCTTCTTGTTAGCTAGAGGAGACACATTTCTATTTTGTTGACCACAAACATAGGTACATGATGATGGTCCATACTACCATTTCACTTCCAAGAAATAGATCTTCCATGCAGGTCTCTTTGCCTTACTTTCTTTAATGGCTAAACCAGCTTTCAGAAGAATTTTGATTATTTTCGTCCCTCTCTCAAAAACTCCTGCTGTATTATTGCCCCACACAATGATATCATCAATGTGCTGTAGATGTTCTGGAGCTCCACCCTGTTCCTGTGCAGCCTGGATCAGTCCATGGCAGATGGTGGAGCTGTGTTTCCACTCCTGGGGCAATTGGTTCAGGTGTACTGCACACCCCTCTAAATGAAAACAAACTGTGGCCTGAACTCTGCTGCCAGAAGGATTGAGAAAAATGTACTGGCAATGTCAGTTGTCACATAACACTTTGCTGTCTTGGACTCCGGCTCGTATTGAAGTTCCTTCATGTCTGTCAAACCAGTACTCAAAGGTTGCATGGCCCCATTCAGGCCACAATAATCTGTCAGCCTCCATTCTCCATTGGACCTTTGCACTGGCCATATGTGGCTGTTAAAGGGTGAGTGGGTGATCACCTGCTCACTCCTTGGCTCTCCAGTCAATGAATTAGTTCATGTATGTGAGATACAGAGTTTCGGTTGCTGCACTGTTGCTGCTGGGGCACTGTCCTGGTAACAATTAGCACTTGCCAGTCATTAATTTGCAGCAGTCCTACAAGGAAGAGAACTCATTCTGGAGAGGCCGGTAGAGTGGATAACTGCTTGATCTTCTCTGTATTCAAATAGCTCCACCAAAAGCTCATTGATACCTATTTGGATCCCTGAAGTACAGGACAGGTCCTGAGGTACTTCCAAGGATACAATGGGCCTCTGGGCCAGTCACTTTTCCCTCTTGTCTCCTGTTAAAACTCACCTCAGCCTCTAATACAGACAACTCTTGGCATTTCCCTGTTCCTCCAGAATTCCAGAAAGATTCTGCACCACTGTGTCTTGATGCCATTAGTGTGCATTCTGTACCAGTATCTACTAAAGCTGTATACTTTCGTAGATCTCACATGCCAAGCCATCAAATCCACACAGTCCAGTATGCCCAGTCATCCCTTTCCTCCTCCTGGCGAAAGGCAGGCACTGTCTATTCCTACTCCTGGTCAGAGTATTCATGTCTGATCTTTTTGATGCCAGCCCAGATGTCCCCTCACCAGGATCAAAGGAGATGATTTTGGTTCTTTGTCTGGGAGATCATTGATTGATTATGTCCTTGTGTTTCTGTGGCAGTCACACTGACAGCCTTCTTGGGTGACCCCTTAACAGCTCTCTTCCCTCTGAGTTCAGTACATGGGCTTCCAGCTTAAAGGTAAGTTTACCATACCACTTCCTCATGTCTTCCCCAGTCACACAGAAAGAATCAAAGTGTGCCACATGACCTTGGTCTGGGGTTTCTCTTCCCTCTGACTGGGGCAGGAGAGGACCAATCTCTTGGGCTGCCCCTGAGAGCTGAGGTGCTGGCCCATAGGAATGTGGAAGTACACAGAGTTTCTTCTGTGTTTCAGAACCAGGAGGATGCCACCTTTACAGCTGGTGTACCAATTTCCGGGTAATATATTTGCTACCAAGCTGCAGGGACATTTTGAATCACTTTCCTCCATGTGGCCATTGAGCAATAGACATCTTCTGAATGTTTAGGGGTGTTACCACTTTTTAGTTTACTGTACATGACTTTCAGCACTGCTAACACACTCAACTAGTGTATACCTTCATGTGCAATGGTCCACTTGCCTAGGAAGTTCACAAGATCTTGCCTAAATGGATATCTTGCCCTAACACTTTAGAGGGCATGTCTCCAAAAACTACAAATTACTTCTTTTTATTTCAATTCCTATTTTGATTTCTAGCAAGGGATCCTAGCTGTTTGGCTTCATGACCTTCCAATTGCTGACTGTCAGTGCCATTATCCAGTACTGAAGCAGCCAGGCAGAAGTCCACTCACCTGGTTAGAGGCTGTAATCTTTTCACAAGTCTCAAATTTCTAATGAGGTCAGGGACTGCATAACTTTGGTGTCCTGTTTGATTTGTCTCACTCCTTTCAATTTATTTGTTTAAGGACCAACTCCAACCTCTCCTATTTGGATTCTCCTGCTTCTTCTCCCTTTCTAATCGATGATGCGGACCTGTAGCTTGCCTTATCCATTCCTTCTTTACCACTACTGGGGCAATTACTGTTGTTGTTTGAATACCTATCTCAGCCATAGTGTCCTCAAATGCAGCTCAGATTCATAATTCAAGTACAGTCCTCTGAGAGTACTGAACTGTGGCTTGATAGGAACAGGGCAGGCCCCAGTACAGGAAGAAAAGTTGCTGGTTTTGATTGGGATAGGCAAGGTATCCTTCTATCAGGTGATGCCTCAGTTTTTCAGGACTGATTACCTGTTCAGGTATAAAGTCCCAGGCAATGGGAGGTGATGACTGCCCTAAGAATCTGCCAAATCTTATCACAGACCCTGCCACCCAGGAACTGGACACCTCAGGGAACATTTCAATATCACCACACCTAAAGTTTGTTTTCTCTTACACCAGGATGACACCAGATTCCACGAGCCCCATAGTGAGCCAACAGTGTTAGTTAATATTTTTACCAGTATTAAGCAGGTTAAGGATGAACTATGGCCATGGGACCTGCATTATAAAACTATTCACATCAATCTCAGGTAGGGAGAGGGAGGTGTCTTCCATCACTGTCCACAGAAGATAGCTCTCCCAGCACAGCAAGGCCTTTGGTCCAAGGGAAAAGCACAGAGCTATTGTTTGTATTACTATATTCCCAAACTCAGCGAAATAAAGAGGCAAGTGGTGCAGCTGACAAACTCTGTGCCCCACATGGGAGCTTGCTACTCAATAACTATGTATATATACATATATATATATGTATATGTGTATATATATATACACATACATGTGTGTGTGTGTGTATATGTGTGTGTGTAGTTAGATATAACGTAGTTTGACTTTGAGTCCCCACTATGTGATACTGATGAAAGTGATATGTCTCTCCAACACGGATTGGTTGTCTGTTGTTGCACAGGATAGGACCAAAGAAGAATTAATGAAAAATTTTAATTCTTTGTGCAGTCATCTATCAGGATAGTTAACACAGCTGTCCAGAGGAAGAAAGTAATTTGTAAAAGAAATTCATAAACAAAAAAGCTACCTTGTAAATGATGTCATGTGCCTTTTACTTTCATATTTGCTTGCTACTGAGGTGCCATCCTGGAAACTTTCTTTTGCCCCTCTAATTTTTGTGCTTTCTTCCATGCTCATATATGGTAAGAAGTGACTTCCCTCTATCCTGTGCCAAATCTGTTTTTTCTGTTCATTCAAATTCTTCTAAAAATGCATTGCTCTCAATGAACCACTAAAGCCTTCTCTATCACATTGATATGCTAGATCTGAATTTATTTAAGAATAAATTACAGTCAGAAAGCCTAAATTTCTTCCTCCCTCTGATCCTTGCAGTACATATCACAACAGCAATTATGAAATTAAAATCACTGGAGCTCTGGCACCACTAGCATTTGAAGTATCTTACATTCTTTGAAAATTTGAATCTACTCTCTTTTTCCCTTTTCATGCTCCTTTAAAAGGCTGAAGCATTTTGAAGGGGCATGTAAGATCACGCATCAAGCCAAGATGCAATTCAATTCTGAATGCTTGCCCCATAATCCTCTCTAGTAAATGCCTGCTTGAAAGGCCATGCTGAGCAGGAGAAGGACAAGCCAAGGAGACATGTGGAGGCCTGGCACTTTTATGGGCTCCAGGACAGGCTGAGCAATAGCTCTCAGCTAAACCTCCACAGAGATGATTATATTACAGGACAGAGAGTTTTCCAGTCTAAAAAATTTAAGCAGTTAGTGTTACTTACAGATGTTTCTGTTAGCTTTCTCTGGTGTTGGGCTATGCAGTTATGCTGTGTACAAAAATAATGAAGAACAAAGTCTCTTCAACACCCTTTCACTATTTTGAAATGCCACAGACTTCAGGCTGCTTAAGTAAAACTCTTATTATAATAGCTAAAATGGTATTTTCTTTTGGCTACCTGTTGGGGGTTGAATTGTTCTCTTTTCTTTCTGTGGAATTTTTCCCATTGTTATGCTAAGTATTTGTGGCTACACCTTAGTATCAATAGTTTTCTCTCGCAGGGGGGTGGGGGATAAGAGGAGACCGGAAAAGGAAAGGTGGGACAGGGGCCTGGGCTCTCGCTCTCACTCTCTCGCTTGCTCATGGAGTTGAAGGAAGGTGGCCGGGGCTCCTACCCAGCATCTTCCCTGACATCCCGACACCGGGAGCCACGTTCCCTGCTGTCAGACATTGCACTGCTGCCTTCCTGCTTCATCCTACTACCTCCGGGCACTCTGCCGAGCACCACGACTGACACCGTGAGGAGGGAGTCTCCCCTCCATCCCCCTCTCACACCTGGGCCGCCGCCGCCGCCATCACCCAGCCCCCTTCAGCTGCACGGGACCTGCCCTGCCCACACAGCACCGGGAACTGAGCACAGAGAGAGAGGGCCTGTGGCCAGAGGGACTCGAACTGAGCTATACTGCTCTGTTTTGTTGTCAATTTTTATAGCTGTTGTTGTTTCTGCTGTTTGCCTTGTTAGATATATTAGTAAAGAACTGTTATTCCTATCCCCGTATCTGCTGCCTGAAAGCCTCTGATTTGGAACTGTAATAATTAGAAGGGAGAGGGGTTGCACTCTCCATCTCAGAAAAAGGGGTTCTTGGCTTTCCTTCGCAAATACCTGTCTTTCAAACCAAGACACTACCTAAAGGTCAAAGATGAGTGAATTAATTATGAGACTTTGAATTCTGTTTTGTTCATCTTTCCTCTGGTTCTCCTATCTCAGGTCTAAAATGCATTATGTAGTAGAATGTTTTACATTTAGGAGATCTCCTACCTGAATATCTTTATTTGTGCTTGCGATGACAGGCTGGTACTGCACCTTGCAACTTGTGAACATACACTGTGTAGGAAACACAACAGCTTAGCCTTATTGAACAGAATTATACCAAAGGGCAAATTTCCAAATATCAGTAACTTGACATTTAGATTCTTCAATGTGTTTACAATGTCAGAAATTACTACTGCAATGCAATATACTATATCTATATGCTATACTTGGATTACAAAAAGAAGGTGTTAAAATATCAGTTTTCACTTGTCATTACCTTGGAGCCTAGTGATATTTGCTGGTTTTGTAATTTTGATTAAAATATGGTTGTGTTATGACTGGATTGGTACAAGAAACTTACTTCAGGTGACAAATCCAAATGTAATTTCTGTAACAAGTATGTGTTTGAAGCAAGTTTTGCGAAATAAAAATAAATTTTAAAATAATCATTGTGGGAGAACTGCTATTTAAATAATCCAGGCAGTTAAATAATTCAGACAAGCTTTTTTATTTTCTTTG
Organism: Rhabdornis inornatus; assembly: GCA_013397075.1. Lineage (NCBI taxonomy): Eukaryota > Metazoa > Chordata > Aves > Passeriformes > Rhabdornithidae > Rhabdornis > Rhabdornis inornatus. The sequence continues at coordinate 131,154 of VWZS01007645.1, read as the reverse complement.
CATCTAGAAGTTTATAGCAGAGAATTCTGAAGACTCAGGTGAACTCCAATAATATTTTTTTTAAGTCCTAGATTTTAAACTTGCTAATTCTCTTTTAACAAGTTTGTTTTTACTACTGTCACGTAACTATGTGTCTGAACGAGTTTTTTTCAAAGTTCCTCTTTCAGGTTGTATTTGAAATGTTTTTGATCAAATACTGTATTATGATCACAGCTGTCATTTACATATGAGTGTTTTTAGTCCTGCAAATAACAGTTCTAAATACTTAATCATTCAGAAAAGGCAACTTGAAATTTAAGTTGCTGGTATCAACTCCTCTGCAGTGTTTTAAAAGCAGACTAGTTATCTTAAGAATGTCATTCATGTAAAATAATAAGTAAAATTCTAGATAGCTTATTAAAAGTATTTACCTTCATTATGAAAATATCTATTGTTGCATCGTGTTATTTTACTTCTGTTTTCCTTTTGTGTTAAGTGGTTTGTTCCTATGTTAAAACCCCCTATTGATTATAGTAGTGGTTGCCCTAATCCCCACCCTTACCCTATCAGTCAGCCCCAATGCCCTCTCGTTCCTCTAGAATGTTCCCCATCCATCACCCTTATCCACGCCCCTACAATTGTCAATCCCCGCTGGCCCCTCCCAAACTTCCAGTATGTTCTGTGTCAGTTATCCCCTCCTCGGTTGCTCATTTAATGTCTCTGTGTATTCCCCGCCTATGTTTCCCCCATTGGTTAATTATGTATTCAGTCCCGCCTTGTGTTCCGCCCCTAAGCTGTTGCGATTGGTTGCTGTAATGTACCCTCCCCTGGGGGAGGGCCCGTATTTAAGTTGCTGCAAGTCCTTTCTCTGTGCCTTTTGTGGTATCCTCCCCTCCCCTTCGGTTACCTCCTGTTCCCCCCATCCCTCCAATAAACCTATCCTGGACCCACAAAAGGACTCCCCCTGATCCTTTATTCTTCCCCGGACGCGCTGTCAGCCAAGAGGGCTCTCAGCCCCAGCCGCACTCCTGGTTCTCTGCCATCCGGGAGGCGGCCCACTCTCGGCGCCGGTCTCGCCTGGAGAGCTAGCTGGGCGAGCCGAGCTCGGGTGGAAAAGGCGAGCCGCGTCAATCTATAATTATAATGATTCTACTAAGTGCAGTGATTTAAAATTATATATTATTCCTTCTGATATTGCACCATAAAATATACCTAGCATTGAAACTTCAGCTGTTATTCATTATTTTACTCTCCCTGTTCCTGCTATTCCTGCCTGAAAACAAAAACAAAAACTCAAGCCAAAACAAAACCAAACCAACCAACCAAACAACAACAAAAACAAAATAAAAAACTCAAGCAAACAAACAAACAAAAAAACAAACAAAAAACCCCCACCAAACCAAACTGAAAAACTAATACCAAACTTCAGAAAGTGGGAATCAAGATTAGACATATTAGGACAAATGGTTGGTAGCACTAGCAGTAGAGCAGTGTATGAATGTATGTTCACAGACTCTTGTCCATTCTAGTTTTAATGCTTCATAGATTATCTTTAAGGTCCCCTCCAATCCATTTTGTGATTCTGTATGTATTATCAAGTTCTACAGTGAAAAATAATAATAAAAAAAAAATCCCTGAAGGCTTTTCCACAGCTTTTCAGGAACTAGGAGTCATTGACCAATTCAAGGGGAACTGTTAGAATCACTTGAGTGCAACAAAATCTAGGTCCTCCAATATTATACCTATTGATCAACAGCGCTTCCATAGCATCAACATCTCTCTTCTACACTTTGTCCCCATAACAAGTAGGCTAGGAACAGGCAAGATGTTGGAAGGGGGACATAGCTGTTAGTTGTTCCTAACTGACCAAAGAGATATTCACTGCTCTATAATGTCATACTCAGCAATCAAAAAAAAAATAACAGAGGGGTGGTGGCATACCTTTTCCGTAGCATCTGTTTCTTGGAGACTGACTGTGCATTCATCTGCTGACTTCGAGCAGGTGAGTGCCTTTGCATCACTTGCTTGGTTGGTTGGTTTTGTTTGGGTTTATTTGTTTCTTTGTTTTGTTGGTGGCTTTGGGGTTTCTTCTATTTATTTCGCTTGTTAACCTGTCTTTATCTTGACCTATAATTTTTTTCAATTTTGCTCTTCTGATCTTTTCCTGCATCCTACTGGTAGCAGTGTGGATAGGAATGAGCAAGTGGCTGGATGGTGCTTAATTGCAGGCTGGGGTTAACATCATCGCAGAGACACAGAAGTATTTTGACGTATCTTGGTTTGAAAGACAGGTATTTGCTAAGAAACTCCCCTCCCTCCAATTTAGTATAATTTTGAAATTAAGGGGCTCTCAGGCAAAGATATGGGGAGNCCCCAGCATCGAGATGGCAGAGCCGAGTTTCTAGTGACCGTCCTTCTCCAAGCCTGACGAGCGAGAGAGCACAGCTGCCCCCCTGATCTCGTGGTGTTCCTCCTCTTTTCCCCCCCTGCTCCCATCACCAGCAACCCATGCCAGGGTGTAGCCCGCAGACCTCTCTACATTACAGTGGGGAAAATTCCACCGAGAGACCCAACCGCCAACATGACATATGCCTAAGAAATTATATTGACAATAGTGATGATTAAGGTAAAAAGGAGAAGAAACTAAACCCCAAACAAAAACAACCCCAATTAGTTAAATCTGTACAAGGGAGCTTTTCCTGATTGCTTCAATCCAAACTTCTTGAATAGTGATACAACCACTGTTCATAGCAGCAATACATGAGCTGAGGTCCACATCTCTAAAAGTGTTAACAGATATGTGGGCAACTTTTTAAAAGTAGCCTCAATAACATGTTTGAGACCTCACAAAGGTGATTGGCTCGCTCACTCACTCACTCATGAACTCACTCATGCACTCACTCACTCTTTACACTAGCTCTTGGGGGAAATGGTGCTCAAGGCTGTTTTAAGGACAAATCACACAATTAGTGGAAAGATAGTAGATGGTCTTCCGATAGAAAAAACATAGAATCAAACCTTAGAAAGTTGTGAGGATGCTGAGAAGAGAGAGGGACAATCCCATGGCTTCTGTCTTTTGCCAGCAGTATGCTGGGATCTTCATGGTGCACCATCTGTGTCTCCATCCATGACAGGACAAACCAAAATATGAGGGATTCTTTGATGGCATTGTACTTGGCTATACTAAAAAAAATATAGATTGCGTAGATTATTATAGATTATATACATTATAATATAGATATGTATAGATTATTTTCAGGCCCTAGATATTCGGATTTTAGGCAGACTGCAGTGCCTAAATAATCTTGAAAAGCTAAGTATAAGAGAGGTGAACTCTCTTGGAGGTGTCCTAACTATATGATTTAGATCAAAAATTGAGCACAAACATTTTTCTTCTTTTTTTGTGTATTTTTCAGGAGGCAATTTTCCTGGCTATCTCTAAAATAGAACACATTTTAGAGATGTAAAAGCAAAAATAACAAGGGTGATTAATCCAGTATTGGTAGGGTTTATTACTTTTTCAGACAGGCTGTTTGGTTTTACCAGTAACACAACTTACTCCTTTTCTTTATCCATACCTGTTAGTTTTATTCAAGTCTTCTACACACTTGATCCTTGTAATAATCACAGCACTGCATTCTGGCTACTTCAAACATCTTTTAGATGACAATTTTTTTTCTCTGTCAGAAAGAAATAACAGATCAACTTTGATAGACAAGAATGTAAATAATTAATATCTCAGAAGTATGACTGAAAAATTTGTATCTTTTGTAAGTTTATGACTCCATTAAAGATCCAAAAAATATGACAACAAAATTAGTTTTGGTCTACAGATCAGAATCGGTATGACACATTTCACTGAGATGAAAAGAAATTTATTTTTCATTTTTTAGGTCACTTGCGGGATTTGTTTTAATTACCTTCAGATGAATGTTACTTTTATATAATAACAAACATTCAGTTTTTGTGAATTAAAGTCTAAGTGAGGTGAGTACAAATGGTCACAGTTTTCTGGTAAGTGAACCCTGTTTCAAGGATGCAACCAAACTAATTCAATTACATATGCCTCTTAGATAAACTAGATGTCCTTGGAAATTTTGCTCATGAAGTGGCTTCACTGGATATTGAAGTTTAATTTTTAGCTAAGGGCTGTCAAGAGCTGTATTTCATTTATAAATGAACTCACTTTGTGAGCAAATCAGAGCCCTCCCAGCACAGAACTTCGCTTAATAAATGTAATATACAACCCATCTATTTCATTACGCTGCTGATATTCTCTAGTAGGGGAGTTGTCCTGAGTAGGATAAAATTGTCCTGCAATTGAATTTTTAATTGCAACTTTCCAAAAATCAAATTAATGATACAATACATTAATATATATTTTTTTCTAACTGGGGAGGATGAAGTCCAAATGCACATCATCAAGGTAAATCTTAGTAGAAAAGAGACTCTCAACAAAGAAATGTTCGGAGTTCAAAATTTCACTACCATTTGTAAGTAGACCTCCTACACATGGATTTTTTCTCAATTTTTTTAGGCATTTTTATTAGAAGGGTACACAGGATTTGAAATAATATGCATTGGGCAGTGATTGGGGAAGAGAGATAATAGCACATGGCAACATGGCAGTCCTAGAGGATGGATATCTTTAACTGAAAAATTTCACACAAAGACTGACCTTGGTTATTATATTTTGATTTTGGTTGAATTAATTAAAACATTTTTTAAAATTGTAATAATAAAAACAAATTTATATTTCAGGTTTGAAAATATCTCTTTGCATTTTCTGAATGCCATTTAACTACTTACCAAAGGTCTTCCAATTTTGACATGAATGCTTTCTATATCCATAAAGTTCTGCTTGTGTTCATACCCAGAACTAAGTCCTAAGAGAGCTGAGCAGTTTGGCATTTAGCCCAGACCTAACAATCCATACATTAGGAAATAGCCTAATCTAAGAGAGGCTTTATTGAAGCTGAAGGGAATGAATAAAATAGTGCTTCTGCCTGCAACAATGGGTTGAAGAAAAATTCAGTTCTGATGTGGTTTACAGCTCAACTGAAGGCTCATGTAGCGGTGGACACTTCAAAGGGTTTTGGTAAAATCTTTCCCTAAGGGTATTGGAAACTATTGTGGTTTAGTCTGTGCTTTTGCTAGATATCAGACATGCTTTTCTGGATTAGCTATTAATCATTATGACATAAACATTTCTAAAATATTTCTACATGCTCACACCTTTTTTGAATCAGCTCTGTACAAGACAGAAGTATTCAAAAATCAGTAATACTGACTAAGAAATACACAACAAATCATCTTGACTAAGGAGTGCTGTTTCTGGGACTTCACTAATAATTCTGCCCTTGAAACCCCTTCTTACTTCTATGATCTCATATATGTTTGGAATTCTTGTCACCTAACTAGCTTTCCTAACAAATAAGGAGGTTTTTTCCTAATGGTTTGTTTTTCTACCACCAAAAAAATTTTCAGATCCTTTATGAACTAAGGAAAAGCTTGAAAATTATATTGTGGGTCTGCCTGCCAATACTATGTAGCAACTTACGTGGTTGAAGTAATGCCAGAAATAACTGAAATCGTAGTGAAAATCTCTGTACTCAGTGTTAGAATTTTGACTACTAAAATGAGAGGGTAAGTATTGCTACTTCATTGAAACAGAAAAGATTAACCTTGACAATGTTTTTCATTACATCTGAGAGTACAGATCTCGAGTGGAAGGAGATATCCTGCCTTACACCCAAGTTAGATGGTTGAGCTTAAGAAAGTGGGAAATAGTCTCATTCTTAGACATTTGCAGCTGGTTTATTCAAGCACTAACTTCTCTGCCATATCTTCTGCAGTTGTACCTCGCCCCACACACACACATTATAAATTCATTTTATCTTGCAAGTCTGCTTTCATGGCCTCTTAGGGATTCTAGGCAATTTAACCTCTGGTCTGCACTGTTGGGACCTAGAAGTTACTCAGCTTTGCTATCCCTGTTCTTCCCCAAGTTCCTAATAGGATTCCACTTTTATCTCACTCTTCTTTCTCATTATTTCAGATGCATAATGTTTATTCAATCGCTGTTTAATTCAGAATACATCAAATATGATTTTCAGAAGGAAGTGTCATACTTTTAGGAGAAATTTGAGGTTTTTCTTAGTATGTGTGCACCACATGGACTACCGCTATAGAAAGCCACTAACTGTCTCTAAATCTAAAATAAGAAGAGAATTCAGGATCATATATACATACAAGAAGCATTTCCTTTGCCTAAGAAATTTTGATAATTGAAAATTTATAGTTTTGAGAAAACTGGTTATGTTATATTGCTTTTGGGTTGATTCATCTTTGTGCACTTGGGGAGAAATCCAGTAAATTTTAAAAGAGAAAAACCCAGTACTGGGTGTGCTGCATAATAAAGACAACGATGATGAGCTAATTATGTGAAAATTTCATGAGAAGCCATTTTTGCAACATTTGGAGGATGACAGCAAGGAAAGGAAGAAGAGTGACAGAGGATTATTAAATTGATACTGTATGAGGATAGAGTTGTCCAGGGAAAATGGTTCTGCATTAATTCCTTTGTAAATTTAAACTCTTTTTTATGATACAGTTTCATCCTAACTCTTGAGGTTATTTTAAGGACTGACCTACACATTTCAAAAGCGATGGGAGAGAACACTAGAAATGAAAGAAAATAAAAGAACTGCAAACTAAGAAAGTGACACCATCTAAGCACTATAAATACAAGCAATTGCTATCATCTTTGGTATGTTCTGCTGCTGTTTTCTTGAGAAGTTTTAAATTAATAAAATAGCTAGGGGCACCTGAACTAGGTTGTATTAGAATAATAAACTCGATTAAATAAACTATGCATGAAAATATCTTTGGGGCACAAAATTACTCTAAGTGCTAAATTACATTCCAGCAAACTTAGACCAACATTTACACTGAAGGAAAAAGTGCAAGTGTGCATGAAACGATCAGCTGGAAACATATCCAGAATGACGTTAATTATAAATTACCTGTATCAAGAGAATGGTTTACTTGGTTTAGGGAACTTCTCTTAACTTTTGTGGAAATTCTTGTCCAGTTCTGAGAATTTGCACTAGAATTAACTCAAAATGAAACTTAGTCCTTTTAAATGTAGACCACTGAGTAGCAGTAGAAGGCTGGGCCAGCTCAGCCCATCCCAACATTTCTGTCAGCAGATTGGGAAACCACATACTTGCCCAGTAATGTTGGTAAACTGTGAATCTTTATTGGGGAAGAAGACAGTGCAAGACTAGTTGGGGGAACAACAGTGTAAGGAGGTCGTGGAATAAATTAACATTTCAGCCTACACCCACTGATAAGGCTGTAAAATCCATCCTGTGGGAGAGGCTCCTTTTCAGTTTTAGCACATTTGGGCAACCTACATTCATCCACCACTATCAGCCTTGTAGGGCTGGAAGAAATTAGCTGTGATTTTCTTCTCCAGGGTAGCAGCTCTCCTCTTGCATTTATTCTCATGCCTGACAACAAACATACATCTTCTGGAAAACTGTTAATGGCGAAGAATCTGTCAAAAGTGAGGTCATTTTGTAAGCTTTTGTGGAAGGCAGTTAAGAAAAGTCTGAGTTATTGAAAAAGTAATTATAGAATTGCTTCTAATTAGATCACACAGTTCTCTGGGGAAACACAAAGATCTTGAGGTTTGACATTTTGGCCTCACACTGACATGCAACCACATTTGGCAAAAGCAAAGGTTTTGCCGGGGTAAGATGTATCTCAGGAATATAGTGCATTGCTGACAGAACTGTGAATTAGACTTCAGTAAAGATTTTTAACTGGAATATGTGACTCAGTTGACTTCTAATTGCCATGAAATAAACTTATTATTTAACTCAAAAATAAGTGCTGAAATAGAAGGGATTTATTTTCTAATGAAAGTATTTCAATGAAAAAATTATTACATTTTTTAGCTCTCAGTTATTGTTGATACAGTTATCTTTTGATGATTTTTACATTTTTTATATTCCCTAATTAATGTGTGTGCTTTGCAGTGTATGTAATGAGAAATAAGGTGCTGATAATTTCATTTTCCATCACTTTTTGTTCTGTTTAACAAATGGGGCAGACATTTACAATGATTTATCAGTGGCAATTTGTAGAATTGTTTTGGTTGGTTCTGCACCCTGAGTGTGTGGTTTTATCCAGAAATATTCCCACAGAAAACAGAAGTAGAATGTTAGCATTTCTAAAGTGTCTGTCACTTTTAAACAGAGAGTTTCCAAAGAATTGGAGAAAACAATTTTATCAATAAGTAGGTAAAGTCAATTACCCTACCATACATGGGTTTAACTAAAATACCTTACTTTTGGAAAAGACTGCCCTGGACATTTAAGGAATTATCTGATAAAGATGCAAATTTTACAATGGAATTCTGGAATTTCCAAAATTTAGACCTTTGCAAGTTTCACACTCTGAATAATTTCTTTAAGGACCTGATAAAAATACTTAAACTGATGCCTTCAGTGGCAACAGCAATCAGCTCCTTGGTCATAAATTGGGTTACCAGGCTGGAATAGTCCCATTTTCCTGTGACTTCATATCAGCATTTGTAACAGCTCTATTAATAAAAGGGCGTAGAATGCTACTGAATAGTAGCAGCACCATAATGAATTGTCTGAATCTGGTAAAGTATTGGTGTGCTAGACAGACATCTGCTCCAAGCTGTGTAGGAATCAGATTGAACAGACTAGGAAAATAAGTAAATGGAAAAAGAAATCTCATTTCTAAAATAGGACCTTGGAGAAAAAATAAGTTTTCAAATACAGAGAACACTCCTGTTAATTCTGTTTTATTGCCGAAGTTAAAATCATAGGACAACTTCTAGCTCTAGATATAGATAGCTGTCAGGAAATGATGGAGAAAACTGCAAAAGCATTCTTGACCTCATCTCAATGAAAGGGAAAATTCTTCATTTTCATAGAACCATAATTTTCCCTGTGACATAGGAGTTTCAAATTGGCTGATTTCAAGGTGTTTTTTTCTTCTTTCTTTCATGATGCATTTTATTTAAATAGAAAAAAATACTCTGGCAAAAGAAGGTGTGTAAAAAGATTGTTGCTGGCCAGCAGGAAAAAATGTAAAAATTGTTTTCATGTCTATGCAAGCACATCAGATACATGCCGACCAGCTCTGTGAATTCACTGTTCAAAGCTACCCACTTAAATATCTGCTCATTGGCTTTGTTAAAAGTGTTTTATCTACAGTTCATATTTTAACCCACAGTTTATAGTTGAGGTGACTGAACACAGCATTTTTTAGGTATCAATGTCTTAGAGTCTAGGAATACAAAATAACATGGAAGAGTGAAAAAAAACCAGGGACTCCAAACCTAAAACCGACAAACCAATCATCAAATGATCTACAGCTCCATAGAGTATACAGAAATCAGACATATATCCCACTAGCCAAAGTTTTGCCCTTTAATTTCTATAATTTTCAAAATGTGTTTTTGATTTAAACACACCAAAAGTTATTGGAGATTCCCATTACCTTGAATGTCACTGGAACAGATTTGTCAACATGTATAGACTTTTAACATTTGATCAGAATAATGAAAGGGATGTAGTCTTGAGTCATAAATCTAAGAGTTTTTTCAGTGAATAGAGCCAAAACATTGATATTGGAATTGCTTAAAAGAGCAATATAATGGGTAAATGTGCACTGATGCCTCTAACTTACCACTGAATTTTACCAGTTATTGAACCCTGATAGCTTTGAAAATTAATCTACATACGGCTAATACATTTTTATTAGTAGCTTCATCAAGTTATTAATTACATATTTGAATGTGTTCATTAAGAAATATCTTTGTTTAAGATGAGACAAATAGGCATCTGAAGACAATATTTGATCATATAGCTATTAAAAGACTGATGATAAATAATCACACTGAGCCTGTTGGTGTGATGGTTGAAGAAGACTCACTTGTTCTCTAAAGAAGGAATGTAAAAAGACCCAGAAAGAAAATAAGTTGAGCTATTGGTTTTATTGTTAAAAACAGAATTGAGAAATTGAAGTATCTCATATGGTAACACAGAGAAGATTTCTGAATAAGGAAGTAGCTTAAGTAGGAAATTACTAATGAATATGTTATTATTTTGTGTGTGTCCTTTTAGTTTCTTCTATCTGCAAAAAATCTGGTTATATTTACTTCTACTATCAGAAAATACTGATGGGAAAAATATCATTTACTCTTTGGAAATTTGAGAAATAGCATCTTTGTAGCATGACACTACATTTAGAGGGTCCCACTGCATGTCAATCGTCTGTCATAGTTCTGCTGGTCAAACTCTCCATTGTTAAAATTCAAGAAGGGAATACTCTGGGTAAGCCATTCCCTTGACTGTAAGCAGGTCTATATTCACCTCCTTTAAGAAAGGAGATTAAACAACTTTATGGGAATCATGTACTATATCTGTAGCAGGAAATAACACAAGGCCAGTAGAGATGGGAAAATAGTTTTTTGTACTATCGAGCTCATTTTCTCTGCTAATGGGAAAGATCTTCGGCATGTGTTAGCTCCCAAACCATATCTGGGGGTTGCTTGTAAAAGTACAAATTGGTATAGATGTTAACCTTACAAGGGACTGTTCTATTAATTTTACAATACAAATGAGTGTGTCTCAGCTTCTGAGCATTCTCAGGCAGTGGCTAGTTTACTCTTATTGGCACTGCCAGAACATGAATGGAATAATAATCCCAAATGTGTTGTTATTGCAGGAAGCAAATAGGAGTCAGACAGTAATTTATATACAGATGTTGATACACTCCCAATGTAAACTCCTAAGGACAGGTATAAAAGAAGATTTTTTTTTTCTCTTGACAAGAGAAAAATTCTAGAAGAGATGTCTTATGATAAATATATTTCTGTGCTGGATATGCTAGCAGAGTGGCGTGGCAAGTGACCCTAGAAGATGACAATACAAAACTGAACATCCGCGTATGGAATCACTGCTTGTGCAAATTGTCAGCTGAGATACAGCCAAGAGACAAGGTGTTATGTTGAAAAACATAGATTTCTGTTAGGATGGAAGATATTAAGCTGGACCTACTTCCTTTTTCGATGCGTTGGAAAAGGACAGAAGGACCCCAAAGAGCACCTAACAAACTTTGGAGAGAAACACAGCTGCCAGACTAAATCTATATAAGCTGAAATTTAATTTCCAAGCAATGGAACATAAGATGCATATGAAAGAGAAAAAAGGCATGAAGTTTAGAAGATCACTCTAGTCATCACTACAGGACATTGCTAAGCTGTTGTGGAAGGTTCCTCCTCTCCTAGGAGATTCACAGTCAAAAATCTTCTCCACATGTACGTGCATGCCTACGGGTTGCCCCCAGGCTACTCCACCCATGACTGAACAATACCATTCATCCTCCAGGGCCCTTCTGTGGCAAAGCCAGTTGGCTCTGCCTGGCTCTCTGCCCCAGTCCTACCCCACAATGTCACATATGTGACATTATGCATCCTGCTTTATTTGGTTCTTCAGTTTCCTTTCTTATTTCCCCACATGGTATCTGCTGTAACAAGAGACCAGAAATGCATTAATTACTTTCACTCTCAGAGAATGCAAAAAGAGTATTAAATTTCACTAAGGTTACTTGTATTCCTATGTCATTGACAGTTGTATGTCTTGTTTTCTCAGCTTTCAAAAAGGTGATAGAAAAGCTGTTGGTACCCCATTGTGGGTGATTTGACCACGGCTAGAACTCAACTTGATCTTTTTCTATTGAAAATTGCTGCAGAAGAGTTAAACTTTCACCACTGAAAGGCTTTGTTGAAGAAGGGAAATAAAAAAGATTTGGAATCCTTCAAGTATACATTTTTATTATGTGAAGTGGAAATCTGTTTTCAGATTTACTGTAAATCTATACAGGCATGAAAGTACTTATTCTGCTTTGCATGATGGTCTCTGGCTTCTTAGGTGACACTTGTTTAGAGCAGTTAGACTATATAGGATTGCAAAACTGAAAGGTGTAGCTCTTGTTACGTGAACCTTTATCTTTTGTAACACTTGAAGTGTTTCTGGAAAGTTAATAATGGCTCAGAAATCAATGCCAAATGCACAGTCTAGACTTCTCCCTCTTCACAGTTTGTGAAGATTTGCAGGCTGTAATTAAACCCTGCACTTTGTTTTAGTCTCCCACTAGAGCACCTCGTCATTCACTGTACAGTTTTGACACAATTACCATTTCTGCTGGCCTGCCAATATCACCCTGTCCCTCAGGAAATAGTTTGTGTAGAAAGGCATAAGCTTCAAAGAACAAACTAGATCTGGAAACATCACCACAATCACTGCTCAATATTACTCCAGAGTCCCACAGAATACTAATAGTGGTTCAGTAGGATAATGAATAATTAAACACAACTGGCATTGTTCTAAGCATTCATCCAATGTCTTCAAATCATGGCAGAAAGGCAAGTATTTCAGAAGCCTGGCTCTTTGAAGGACCTGTTTAATGATGAATGTTAGTTGAAAATTACACACTATAAATATGACATCAGAAAAGTATACCAGGTTTATAGGATAGAATTAATCTGCATATATTGTTAAATGTAATGCATATTTTAGTTTTTTCTAGTAACATTCCTGTATTTTAGCTTGTTGCTGGGCAACACTATTTTTAGATATTCCAGTAATGTGTAACTTTGAAAATTAATCTCTGAAACATGGTTGCTGAATCCTTTCTAAACAGACTTTTTTCAGGATACTGAAGTACAAATCAATATAATAGCCATCTCTCTAGCATTTAAAAATTATGAGTAGAATGAAAAAAACTCTAACAACAAAAACACACATTTTATAAGTCTGCTGTGGGGCATCATTATCTGGATGTCACATCACAAAAATTTAGAACCACAGAACTGTGAAACTAATTTGAGGGTCATTAATGAGACTTCCCAATGCGCTGAACAGTTGCTGAAGATTCCCAGATAAATTAACAAATGAAATTTTTGCCTATAGTTGTTGATGGATTATGTGATCAAAACTTTTCAAAATTTTCAATTTCATTATCACTAGCAAAAATGCATGACTATGGAAAAGAATTTAAACTATTATATCGCAGAAGTATATCTTAAAACTGGTCATGATTTTGTTTCATTGGGAATATTTTTGGTGGAACAAAATACAAGCTAAGACAAAACAAATGCTGTGTTGGAAAGAGTTAATTTAAAAAAAGAAACTTAATGGGAATATAAAAAAATAATTTGAACTTTTTTATTCAAGATAAATCTGTTTATTTGTATTTACTTTTTAAAAATTGTCATATGCATATTCATGCAGTTAGTATTGTGAAGTAATTTAGTGGTGCTATTACAATATTCCCTATCACTTTTTTGCTCTTGTTTTTTCAAAAATGAAATGTTTCATCATTAGATATGACCATGTAGTACAGGTCTTGTGAAAAAGGTGATATTTTTAATCTATTTTTCTCAGAGTTGCTTCAAACTGTGATCATTATTCCAGAAAATGGAAGATCCATGAAGAATCCATTACCTGTTGGGTTGTGCAGGGTGGCAGTTTTTCCCACTCAGAAATCACAGCTCTGTGTCTGAGTTTATTTATTAAAGTGCATAAAAAAGCAAAGTCTTTTACTTAGAGTGGTCATTCTTTTCTTATGTATAAGTTGAACAGCATTTCGAGGCCTCACTATCATTAATTTACTGTGGAATATCAAGAGCAGCAAGACCCAACATCGCTAATGTCATTTTCTGGCATTAACCAAACATTGCAATATCGACAATTCTGTTAAAAAATAATCATTGTTTAATAGCTGTTATGGGTGTTGTTAGCCCCAGGTAGTAATGTCTCTACAACAGTTTCTGTTGTATCAATTCACATGTAAAAAACATGTGAAACTCACAAAATTACTGATTTGTTATATTTAATTTTTTTTAAGGTTTTGATTTTCAGGATGACACACCTGATCAAATGCTTTACGATCTCCATGTTCTTACTACAATAAATGCTCAAACATGGTGTTTGTATTTTTTCTAATACTGTGAAATGTTTGTACTCAAGAATACCTCAAAACAGCAGGAACAAAAGTTAAGAGAGTCTTTTACATCACTTTTGACCTTGAAAATTACCCTGAAAGTATGATGGGTTTCTCCTGCTTATATTCTTATTCTTCTTACCTTGATATACCTTTCAAAATTCTGAATAGGATTTTAGTGGAGGGCCTACTAGCCCTTAGTATGGAGAAGAATATTTTTCTTGCCACCTAAGCGGGAATGACAAATTGAACCAGAAACTGATACAACAGATGAATAATAAATATGGCACAACAAGGACTGAATCTCAAAGGAGATGAAACCTTAACTCCAGAACCAAATAAAATTGTAAATATTATTGTGATAAAGATGCCCTCTCTGATGTCTACTGGGTTTTGCATTAAATGTTTCACCTTGCATATAAATATAAACAAGACTGTAAAGAATGTTTATTTTTCTATTTTACAAGTGTGGCATTTATCTCAGATGACAAAAACTCAAATCCTTGTAAGGGAAACAACAAGAATAAGAGCACAGCAGTGTGATAACAGACCTTTAGAGCCCTGTCTTAATAATGGCATCAAATACAGTACACTCAGAACTTTTTTTTTTTGAAGAACACTAGGATATTTCCTTTTTTAAAGATGCCAGCAACTACAACTAGAGGAAGCACCCAAATTTATTTCTGGCCTTGAATTAAACAATTTTATTTATCAATTAAAAAGATAACTTCTGCAATTTGTAATTCCAAATTAAGCCATTTTGAAAAAGAAACAGTGAAAGCTTCTCTTAGAAAGGGTATCTCCTATTTCTCCTGCATGAGCTTCTCTCTCTGTGTTCTGCCAGGAGCCTGTTCCAGCGTGGACTGTTATGATTGAATTATTAGAGATACCTCTGCCCAAATTAAGAAGCAAACAAGATCATGTGATGAAGTCAAACAGTATAGATTTTATTGAACAGCAAATGTCAGAAAGAGAGAGAAAGAAACAGAAAAAAGAGAAGGGTGTGACAGAGAAAGGGAAGGGTGTGGGTGAGAAAGAGAGTGACAGAGAGACAGATTAAGTAGAAAGATATCACCACTCTTGGATCTTGTCGTTATCCTGTTCGTCCTCTTCTTCTGGTCTTCTTGGTTGTGGGGGTCCAATGAAACATAGAGTTCAGTGGGTTAATACATGTTCAGGTATTCTGAGAACACCCAAGCAGAGGGGGCATGGGGGTGGAGTTTTACAACTCAGCCAGCTTCTGTAAGGAAAGACAATTGGCATGATAGACAGCACCATCCTGTCTCCACTAGGTCTGCTTCTTATCATGCTCTGGTGGCGGATATTAATCCCCTCTGTTTTACATGGACCAGAGGCTTTTCCACCTCTCCTCCTCCCTCTTGGTTGGAGGAAAGAGCATGCAAACCTGTCCTCAGCGGATGAGGCTGTGGGCTGTGGTCTCTCCCAGCTGGACTTAGCCTTGTTTAATTCTCCTTAGACCTGAAATAACAACAGTAGCACCTTTATCTTATCTCAAGTTCCTGTCAGGAGGCTTAATTCACAGTCCAAATTTCTGAAACCGAGGAGGCATATTTGGGGAGAATGGACTTCCGTGGTTGCAGCTCCTTTGTACAGTTTGCCATAGTGGCCAAAATCCTTCCATATCTTATTAATGTTTAAGACAATTATGATTTTTAAGTCTCTTGCATGGACTTCCCATGGAGTCACAGCTTCCTCTGGGCATCCACCTGTCCAGCATGGGGTCCTCCATGGGCTGCAGAGGGACATCCTGCTTCACCATGATCTTCACCATGGTCTTCACCATGGGCTGCAGGTGAATCTCTGCTCTGGTACCTGGAGCACTTCCTCCCCCTTCTTTTTTACTAACATGGATGTCTGCAGGGTTGTTCTTCGCACATATTCTCCCCCCTCTCTTCTCTGTGTTCAGTTTTCTCCTGTGCATTAAGTTTTTTCCTTTCTTAAATCTGTTATCCCAGAGGTGCTACCATTGTTGATGATGGCTCAGCCTTGGCCACTAATAGGTCTGTCTTGGAGCTGTCTGCCATTAGCTCCATCTGATGAAGGGGAAACTTCCAGCAGCTTTTCACAGAAGTCAGACCTCTAACCTCCCCACTACCAAGACTTTGCCATGCAAACCCAATACAGCTGTGAATCCAAAAGAAAATACAATCTTAATATTGATGAGTTTCTAACAGCTTTGCAACGTTTCTAGAACATCTCTACAATATTTTCCAAATGTAAATGGAAAAATAGATGAGAGAAATTTAGGAATCAGGCCCCAGTAAAACTATCTGGAGAAATCATATTTCAGGCAGAGATAATAAATGTTTCTGCGATACCTTTGAGAAGACAAAAAAAGGGAGGAGTTTTAACATTGTCCTCATTTTACATAGTTGGAACATCAAAGTTTGTCTAGGTACAGCTCATGTTCCACTTTTCTAAGCCAAGACAATCAAAACAGTCATACGCTCAATCAAAATGAAGTAGTAAAGGAATGATAAAAGGTAAGCATTTATTAAATTGTTGGTGACTTTATTGATCATTCACTGTAAGAAGATGAAACTTAAATGGTATTCCATAAAGACAGTCAATTGCATAATAGCCAGCAACAAATGTTGATGAACTGTTAAGATGCATATATCATATATGATTAAGGAATAAATGACGAATAACAAATTTCTGTAGCCTAATCTCTATATATAGCCTAAACTGCACACGGGTGTCATGGTTTAACCCAGCCAGCAATGAAGCCCCTCACAGCTGCTCACATGCCAGTGGCATCACATAGAGAATTGGAAGGGAAAAAACTAGAGAACTCATGGATTGAGATAAAAGCAAAAGCTGTGCACACAAGCAAAGCAAAACATATAATTAATCTACTGATTCCCATGGGCAGGCAGGTGTTACGCCATCTCCAGGAGAGCAGAGACCCATCACATGTAACAGTGACTTGGTTAGTCAAACACCATCACTCCAAACATCTCTTCCTCCTTCTTCCTCACACTTTATATATGGACCATGATGTCATATGGCATGACATGCCCAGATTTCACGGACTTCACAGAATATTCTGAGTTGTAAGGGACCCACAAGGATCATCGCATCCAATTCCTAAGTCAATGACCCTTTGGTCACTTGGGGTCACCTGTCCTGGCTGTGTTTCCTCCCAGCCTCCCACGTACCCCCAACTTCCTTGCCAGTGTGGCAGCATAAAAAGCAGAAAAGACTTTGGCTCTGTACAAGCCCTACTCGGCAGTTACAAAAACATCTCTGTGTTATCAACATCATGTTCAGAACAAATCAAAACACAGCCTCATACTAGACACTGTGAAGAAAATTAGTCCAACTCACCCAAAATCAGTGCAGTATTTCACATAATTTATTCAGAAATAAGACACGACTGAATTTTTGAGTAACATGCCATTTGACCTTTGCATCAGATTCAGGGGACAACACTAGCATGAGATTCCTCAGTTGAAACAAGGGAGTCCTGTCATGGGAGATCAGGATGTGAGATCCTTCTCAGACCTAAAATCTGTTTTCTATGTTTTTCTATGAAAATGGGAACACTCTTTTCCCTTCTCTTGAAACTGGCTTACATTTCAGCCAAGAACATAACAGTCATGGCATCAGCTGGTGCACAGGCAAGAGGAAATGTGAGGTGTACACCTGCTGAACATGGAGTCAATTACTTGTCACTGATCCATTTAATAAAGAAAACTCTCTGTCTGCTTTGGTATGGAATGACTAGGAATGTCATATATTCTTGAAACAGTTGTTCTTAAGCAATAATCTGATAAATACAGGTACTAGAGGTTCATAACTCCGTATCTTGCAGGTAAACCAATAATTAACCTTTTTCAAGTTGTGTTGAGGAAGACATTTAGTGCGGGTAGTTCTGTGTGCAACTGCAGTGTGAGATTGAGCTCTGGGTGGCAGGAGCCTGAGGCAAGAGGCCCTGAACTGGTGCACAACACTTTGCACAACAAAGGGCACAGGAGCCTGTGGCACCAGCCAGGTGACTGAACACTCAGAGACACAGCAGGAGACAAGGACTCAGCAGGAAGACCCCGGATTATTCATGCATAGGGGTGCATAGACTGTAAGTGTACAAAAGCCCAGGGAGTCTTTTGTTCAGGGTCCCTCCTTGCATGCACCAGCTTAAGCATATGCTGCACCATGATTAAATAATTTTAAGGATCCAGAAGTCGGAGATGCCATTATGGAAAACTGAGAGTCAAGCCATAAAGGAAAACTTGTCCAACTGTGTGGGTGTGGTGTATGTAGGGAGTCGAGTGAGGCATTCCCTGGAGCTCACTGGAGCTGCACAGTGTAAAGGGGCTTCACTCTGAGCACTTAAAGTTTCTGGTGATACAAGTGTGACTGCCAGACCACTTCCTGAATGGTCAGACATGAAAGTTTCCTTAAGATTTGAATAAACAGCATGAGGACAAAAATTGTACTTAGCACTGAAGGTCAATAATATTCTTACCTTAATATTTAAGAATACAAGGAGGAAAGCCAACCCTACAAAAATGATTAACAGCTTGAGCATTTTTAAGTCTATCAATGGAGAAAAAATATAAGCATTCTAACAACTCTAAAAATATAAGATGCTATGAAATTCTCTTATATGTTGGCGGTTTTTGGGCAAATAAATTTTGCCAATACTTTAAAGGCTGGGTATGACTTACTTATACTTGCTTTGTCTAATGAACTCCATTGGAACAGTCTATCCAGAAAGATGAATTTATGCTCAGAGTAAACTTTCATGACAAATTAATTTGGATAGACTCTGCTAGAGCTGGTCATTGAATAAGAGGGTTTTTTTTCGGAAAGAAAAAGGTTTACAATATTCATTAAAGTCATATGTCTAAAGAGATGAATTAAAATGCTCTACTGGAAAGTTTAATGTTCTTGTTAGCATAAGTTGAGACCTTTGTCTTGAACTTTATTAGACTAATGGGAAACAATTTTATCATCATGTTTTCTTCTTGATGTTTTCCCAGGGAAGAATGTAAAGAAATTTGTATCAAATATTTATGTAAAAATATGTACATTCTGCAAAAAGTTAAAATTTGCTTGATCAGTACAATTAATTTTCATTATGTCTAAACCAATAGTTCAAGAACATTAAGATTTTACAATCAGTATCTAAACACTATACTCAGTTTTTATGCTGTATGTTTTATTGAATAGCTCAGTTATGGATTTTTTAAGCTTTAAATGATAGTAAAGAGGTCATTTACAAGCTTCAGAATGGAGGTGTGCTCTTCTGACCCAGTGTTGTCCAAATAAGTGAGGTGATGTTATATTTTACAGGCTGAAAGAATCCAGCATATTACTGTCAGCCCCAATTATTTCAAAATAATAAAACCCCATAAATCTTTAAACTTGGGGGGTGTGTGCGCGCGTGTGTGCATGTGTGTTTTGTTTACTGCGGGGTTTTTGTTTTGTGTGAGTGTTTTGGTTTTTTTGTTTTATTTTGGTGTCCTGGTTCCAGCCAGGAGAGGGTTTATTTTTGCAGCAGCCAGGAGAGGCAGGGCAAGGACCCTGAGGTTATTTTTTACCACCCCACGCCATGCACAATAGGGTCACTTCTTTCTGTATTTTGCCGGAGTGTGTGGTCAAGTAATCACGTGTGAATCATTTCGGTTCTCTTGTACACTCTACTATTAGTATTGTTACTTTTCGTTTTTGTTATTTAATTGCTGCTCCCAGTAAATTAGTCTTATCTCAAGCCATGATCTTTGCCTTTTCTGTGCCTTCCATTCACCTCTTCGTCCCACCACAGGAGCAGGAGGGCATAAGTGAGCAAGCAGCTCCTGTGATGTTTTCAGCAGGAAGAAAAACTGGGGAATGTGCTTCCTAAACCACAGTATTTGTTTCTTTTGTTTAGGTTTGGTTTTTTAAATTACTATGTGAAAATATGAGGGCAGATTATTTGTTGTTGTGTTTTTGGTTCATATAACACACCCGAGGCAGTTTTCAAGATGCTTTTAGCATCTGGAGAAGTGGAAGTTACAAGATGTATGTCAGATTGTTCTTTCATGTAGTATGAGTCCAGAAGGTAATGTTTCTGATCAGAATTAATGAAGGTGGAATCTCTTTGATCATTGGATTTTCCAGACTACAAGATGCTGAAACTTTGTTGATTATCTTTTTACAATATTGGGGTAATTCACTTGAACCATTTAGTGTAAATCTCAGGGAAATAGAGCAATAAACTCTATTCTGTACCAGTGATATTACCTAGAAAAATCTGAGTAAAACAGCAATGTAGCCAGCAGTCTATTTTTCACAAAACATGTAGATAGTTGATATCCTTGAAGCCTCTGCTTTTCTGCCAGATTTGCTTTAATAAAATAATCGTTCAAAGTTATCCAGAAAGGGCACATGGATGAACCCAGATGGATCCAACCAGGAAATCAAGCTAATTACCCCTGATGTGTCACTGCTCTCGAATGCAGTTTTCAAAAAAATGTACATGAAAACCCATGAAGGGAAGATGAATGAAAATCTCCATTTTAGATAAATTGCCAGCAGGAAAAAGAGATTGCTAGCTATTTTTCAGGAAGCACCTATTGCTCAGCTTTGCATAGCTGGTTCAATAGCAAAGGATGTTCAATTGTAGCACTGCTGTTTTGTTCCAGACCATCCAGCTCTACCTGCTACACAGCTGACTCACAGTTCCACCACAATGACTTAAAGGCTTACCCTGGCATACTGCCCTTATTATTGTACAAATAGAAGTGAACTCTGTGTCCACAAAATAGCTGTTATGTGAATGAAAGAAAAGTTTTTCTTTTGAGTGTAGCATATCTTCCCATCCCCATCTATCTTTGCAAGGTTAAAGGAAGATCCTGAGCTGTTGTTCAATACCATTACTATTCTGGTCAGGTCTGAATTCAGCCTTGATTAAAGCACACTGTTCTCAAGCCATGGATCTTTTGCAGTTCTGTTATTCTGACACATTGCACAGGAAGCTTAGCAGAGAACAAATAACCTGCCTTTGAAATGCAGGTGTTGGTGATGTTCCTGAACTGGTACAGCATTTCATTAAAGTTGACAAAGATCTATTGGATCATCAGATCAACCCTTCCGAATCAGCAGTATACTTCTCTGAAAAAAAGGCTTTATCTTCTGAAGCTTTAGCTTCTGTTTAACAGCACTACTCCAAGAGCAGAATCATTAGGAAGCCGTGTCTAATGAGTCCATTCATATTTCCAGTGGAAGGAATCTATCTAGTTAAAAGAGCAACAGACCTTTTCTTATTCTGGTTAATGAACTAAGGGATCCAGTCAAACATCAGTTAATTATCTGTAATTTAAATTCATCTGCACAAAAAGATGAGTGGTAGCTTCAAAGAAGTAAATGTGCTTGTCAACTTGTCAATGTAACCTACAGGATGGTCCATACTCACAGGGAAATACAAAAGCACTTCTGCTGTTTTGCTCCCAACAGGGACACCATCCTTTGATCAAGGACTTTGCACTGAACTAAGCAGTCTCTAGCCAGAAAAATTGTGATTTCTGATGATAGCCAGGCATGGCTTTCTGCTTTGTGGTATCTTCTGTCTTTCATAGCACAACACAAGCTTTCAAAATGTATTTAACAGTACAAAAATATTGAAAAAGAGTTTTCAATCCTTTTTTCTCTGATGGTTTTACGCTTCCCTCTTGCTACCTCTTCCCCTAATATTTTCAAAAGGTTTGTCCTCCTGGGCATTAAGGCCATCACTTCAGAACATCAATAGAAACAACAAAGTCACAGTGAGGTAGTGATTCACTTGGAAATATCTGCTTTATGGACTAGATTCTCTTGATGGTATTAGTTGGTGTATTTATTTCCAAGTTTTAAGTTAATTTCAGTGCTTCCAGTGCATTCATATAATTTTATGTTATAGAGTGAATGAGTAGAGTTACTGAGTAGATAGAATTGCTTACTGTACTTTTATACAGTACAAAAATTAATTGGAAGACCCTTTTTTAAGGCTTCAGAATCAATCAGATCCTACATTCTTTCCACTTTTATTTTTACTCCTGGGTATCTGAATGGACTGAATAAAGTGTATCCTTAGCTATATTACTTACCCAAATATTTGCAAAGATTGATTGTAAATATTTATTGATTCAACATGTACCAGTTTGATTAAAGTAATGGTTACCTCAGATGTATTCCTGCACTTGCAACACCCATTAAGTAAACAGCCTTAATTTTTGATCTATTATTAGATAAGTGTTGCCATAGGAAGAAAAGTATTTGGAAGCTATTTCTACTCTTCAGTGCTGGTACTTGCATGCTTTATTTATATATAAGATACAGCCATAGTCCTTATGATATTTACTGCAGAGATTGGAGCTCTGTACTGGTCTGATTAAGTTGTGAGAATCAGCCATTTTTCTGAAGTAGTTATTGAACAAGTGGCAGTAGATTCTTAGTCTGGAGAAAGAAACAAAGAGAAAACAGAGTGACAGCTGATTATGCTAATATTGACAGTTTAACTGAGATGATGAGGTCAAAAGTTCACATAGTGTCATCATAACTCTGGAAAAAGCAGCATCAGCTCTTATTTCAACACTGTGTATATGAACTGTGACCTGTGGTATCTTAAAGGGAGGTTCATCTATTAATTACTATTTTATAATATATATACCCTGCATTTTATATCTCTCATTCTCTGTTTTTCCATTCACGGTTTAAAAATCCCACATATCCTCAAGCTTAAACAAGTGTGATTTAAAGAGAAAAAAATCCTCAAGAAAATTAGTGAAGCAAATTGACCTATTATTATACAATTATCTAGAGATGCCTTTGCCCAAATTAAGGTGCAAATGAGACCATATGCCGATGCCAATAATACAGATGCTATTTAACAGTAAATGTGATGTAGAGAGATAGAAAGAAACAGAAAAGTGAGGAGAGGGAAAGAAAGAGATTGATTAAGCAGAGTATACCACTCTGTGGATTCTGTGGTGTCCTGCTGGTCCTTCTTCACCCTGGGCTTCTCAGTGGTGGAGGGGCCTCAAGGTAATTCAAAACTTTTCAGTATTTATACATTTTAGCAATGAAGGAATTAATACTCATTGGCTACACAATTCTCTTATTCTATTGGTTAAATGATTTTGTTGCTTCTAATGCTAGTAAGTTGGCATGCTCAATCTTTCTTTTTTTGAGTTGGTCGGTTGTGAGTTGGTGGTCTCAACCTCCCCCTGCTGGAATTACTTTTTACCCAGTCCAAGCTGATTTCAGCACAGTTGCTGAAAATGTGTTGGCTTTCCTTGTGTCACATAAATTCTGTAATCTTTATGTCTATCAGTGATACAGTCTTGTCCCCCCAGTTTTGATAACCTCATCCTTGGTCTGAGATAACATCTGGACAACAATACCACCTTTATCTTATCTCTAGTTCCCATCATGGTGACTTAACTTACAGTCCAAATTTTGGGTATCCACAGAGGCATAACTGGGTGTGTGTGCACTTTGGTGGTCACAGATGCCATCTGTCCCATAACCTAGGGTGATCTTTATTTGACTGTGATATGCACACAAGCAGCTGCTTCTTTATGTGGTTTGCCACGAAAGGAATTTTTGTCTGGATGGGTTACCCAGGATGTGCTACCCAGATCTTGCCTCTGCCAGGCCTATAATTAGTGCCATCCTGTCACTCCATTTTGTGCTTATCTGATGGCAAAGCCCTTCTATGGCCTTAAGAGTGTTTAACACAGGTAACTGTGATCTTTAGGTTGTTACACTTTTAGAGCCCCAAGTCTCAGTATTTGGGCCAGTCCTGTCTAATATCTTTATAGATCATCTGGACAAGGAGATTAAGTGCATCCTCAATCAGTTCGCAGATAACACTAAACTGGGTGGGAGTGTTGATCTGCTGGAGGGTAGGAAGACTCTGCAGAGATCTGGACAGGCTAGATGGATGGTATGAGTTTCAATGAGGTGAAGTGTCAGGTCCTGCCCTTGGGTCACAAAAACCCCATGCAAAGATACAGGCTTTGGGCAGAGTGTCTGGAAATCTGCCCAGTGGAAAAGAACCCTGGATGCTGGTTGATGACTGTCTGAACATGAGCCATCAGTGTGCCCAGGTGGCCAAGAAGGCCAGTGGCATCTGTATCAGAAATACATGGCCAGCAGGCCTAGAGAAGTGATTGTCCCTCTCTGCTGGCACTGGAGAGGCCACACCTTGAATCCTGTGTCGAGTTCTGGGCCCCTCACTGCAAGAAAGACATTGAGGTAGTGAGCGAGTCCAGAGAAGGGCAATGAAGCTGGTGAAGCACCTAGAGACTGAGTCCTCTGAGGAGCAGCTGAGGGAGCTGTTTGTTTATCCTGGAGAAAAGGAGGCTCAGGGGAAACCTCTTTCTCTGCAATTACCTGAAAGGAGATTGTTATTCAGGTGGAGCTCCTCTCCTCTCCCTCTCCTCTCCGGCAACCAGCAACAGGACAAGAGGAAATGGCCTCAAGCTGTACCAGGGGAGGTTCAGATAGGACATCAAGAAGAACTTCTTCACTGAAAGGGTGGTCATGTATCAGAACAGGCTGCCCAGCATCCCTGAAATGTTCATGAAATAACTGGACATGGCACTTAGTGCTGTGGTTTAGTTGACATAGTGCTGATTGGTCAGAGGTTGGACTGAATGATCCTGGAGGTCTTTTTCCAACCTTAATGATTCTATGATAATATGATTCTTTAGTATACCATTTCCATGTCGGTATATAATAATTTCTTTAATAACCATAGAGTTTTTGCCTCAAGAATCTTGCCTGGGAGGCTCACTCCACAATTTACTGATTCTCCTTATGAAAAAAACCAACATTTCTTGACATCTGTTTTAATGCTATTTGCCTTTATATTCCTTTTAACCTCTTTGTCTTACTGGTAATCATATTAGGAGGGAAAAAAACCCCAACAAAATAACTAATATCAGGATACAGTTCCTGATTCCTGCACAGAACTTTAATAAAATTCCCTTTATCTGTATTATGCAGTTGAAAATAAGCGAAGGTTAATAGTACATCCTTTTGTACAAGCCTGGGGTTAATCTTATAATTCTCATTTTTCCACAGTGTTAGCTATATATATGATCTTTTCATTTAAACTAGCGAGGAAGAAATATCAAAGGAAAATAACAATAAAACAAAACATAAAATCCAACAAAAAAACCCCAGTCCTCAAATTCTTCTTTATAATCCATATACACTGCAGGGTTTTGCATTTTGTCCTTTGCTAAAGAGTATGTGGGGTTTTTTTGAAATTCACTAGCATTCAATTTCTACTTAAACTGTTTGGGTTTTTTATGAGCCTGTATTTTCTTAGTATTTTGACATTAAAGTTGTAATAGGCCAGAACTGTTTAACATTCAGCCCTGTGTCACAGTCTTCAAAAGACGCAGCTTTGTACAACCTCTGTGCTCTAGTGGAACGACCAAAAGAGGTGGCTTAAACTACCATGGTTTGAAAAACAGTCTGATTTTTGATGTGGAGATATTTAGGAAAGGGCTGCTCTATCTATCTATATATAATTATCATTTCTGCTTCCTTTTGCCATGCTTCTCCATGAGACAATTCAACATCATTATTGCTGCAGAGGAACAGAGTTGTTCTACATTTCTACTCATGAGGATACAGCCCAGATCCTCATGTCATGTATCCATGTCAGTCTTAGAAATGTCTTCTCAAAAGACATTTGTGTGATACAAAGAATATCCCTATGCCCA
Organism: Rhabdornis inornatus; assembly: GCA_013397075.1. NCBI lineage: Eukaryota > Metazoa > Chordata > Aves > Passeriformes > Rhabdornithidae > Rhabdornis > Rhabdornis inornatus. Next base: position 105,397 of record VWZS01007645.1, on the reverse strand, counting down.
TCTAATTTCCCATTATATTTTCAATTTAAGAAGCAATTTTGGCTCCCATGAAGAGCCATTTTTTGCTGTTTCAGTTGCAAAGTGGCTGTATCTAATGACACAGGGATACAAGAAAGCAATCCTACTGGTTCATTAAATGAAGACAGTTCAGCTGGAGGGAAAAATGGGCATAAGTTCAGATATAACCATTTTGGAGACTCAGTGGTGCCCACTGATTATATTAAGATATTTAAATGGAGCCTCTATAATGCAAAATTCATCACAGAATTATAGAATCATATAATGACTTGGGTTGGAAGGTACCTTAAAGATTATATGGTTCCAACGCTACTTCTCCATTGGGCAGGGACATTTTTCACCAGATAAGGTTGCTTAGAGCCCCATCCAGCCTGGCACTGAAGACATCCAGGGCTGGGGCATCCACAGCTTTTCTGTTCCAGTGCCTCACCACCTACACAGTAAAATATTTCTACATAATATCCAATCTAAACCTACTCTCTTTCCATGTGAAACCATCTCCTCTTGTCCTGTCATTACACACCCTAGTAAAAAAGTCTGGCTCCATCCTTCCTGCAGGCTCCCTTCAGGTACTGGAAGGCCACAATTAGGTCACCCCAAGTCCTTCTCTCTTCCAGGCTAAACAATCCCAATTCTCCCAGACTTTCCCCACTAGAGAGGTGCTCTAACTCTAATCATCATGGTTGATGTCTTTCCTGTGATGGGGCCCCAGAGCTAGATGCAGCACTCCAGGTGGGGTCTCACCAGAAATGGAGCAGTGGGGCAAAATCCCCTCCCTTGACCAGCTGGCCATGCTGCTCTTGATGCAGCCCAGGATACAATTGGCTTTCGGGGCTGGGAGGGCACTTTGCCTGCTCAAGTCCAGCCTCTCATGTACCCCAAGTCCTTCTTGGCAGGGCTGCTCTGGATCTGTTCCTCCCTCAGCCTGTGGTGATACAGGGGTTGCCCTGACACAGCAGCAGCACCTTGCATTTGGTGCTGTTAAAACTCATGGCATTTCCACCATCTCACCTCTTGAGCTGGTCCTTGTTTATTCATTACATATACTATTAAAATACATTTTGGACTGAAATAATAATTTAATAGTGCTCTTTGGAATACTGAGGCACTCCCATAAAAAGAAAAAAAAAAGTCAGACACAATGGAGAACGCAGAGTCATAGCTAAAAGAAATGAATGCAGTTATGGGAAGTAGCAACAGCATCTGCCTTGATGCATATGAGGATATATAAAAATTCAGTATCAAATTCTGCACTGAATATATTACCTCATCAATTACAGAATTTTTCAGTCCGGGGATTGGGGATAACATGCAAATAGTATGAAGTAGCTTTACTGTCTTCCATTGCATGAGCATGGCTGCAGTGCAATATTTGCTATACTTCCTATATTTTGTAAATATCATTCTGATTTTTACAGCCTCATGTTTTAGTTCAAAAGATTATATCAGTTCTTGTTGTCCTAAGAAGAAAGAACATTCCCCTGAAACAAAAAATGTTTTTCCTTTGAATAACACTTTTGTTTGGTATCATTGTTCAATGTCAGATCAGAACCTTTCTTGTATCAGTGAGAGAGTATCCAAACAAAAAAAGGTCTATTAATTTACCAATATAACTATTTAAAATTTGGATTCAGAAGAACTATTCATCTCTTTTATTACACAACCTGTATTATTTTAGATTTTTGTTTAATCTGCTCACTCTGCTTATATGTGGAATCTAATATAAAAATATTCAAGAAGTGTTGGGAGACAATCCTGAGCAATGTGCTCCAGGATGACTCTTCTTGAGTCAGGAGGTTGGACCAGATGACCCACTGTGGCCCCTTCCAACCTTTCCCATTCTGTGACTCTGTGATTTCTGCGATTCTATGATTTCTGTGATCCTATGAATTTAACTTATTTATCCTTGGAAGATTTAAGTTTGTTCATATAAGACACAAGGTTGTTTACAGTCACTTAGACTTGTAATATTTAAGGCTTGAAACTACCCTGCCCTAAAAGGTCTAGCAAACCATGATATATACACTAAAACTTTTTTACAGTCTAGTAGCTGCAGGATGAAAGGATAAGCAGTAATTGAAAACAGTAGGCATAAAGCACAACCAGTGCAGAATGGAAAGGTTTGCATTTACTTTGCATAGCTGTAACTAGAGACACTAGTTACAAGCAAAGAAAAATCATGCCCAGATAGCGCTGGTACCAACCCCTGACCTAATATAAATTTTCTCAGCTCCGTTGATTTAAATAGAGGTAGAAAACGTACAGCAGTGAAAGCTGTAGGCCATTTTATTGTCCTTGATTTTGTTCTTGCTTGTGTGCAGCAAGGATGGATATCATTATCCTGGTTTATCTCTCACTCTGTGAAAGATGATTTTGTTCCTGGATAGTTTTAATGTGCTTCACTCATGAGGCAGCAGTAGGATTGGTGAAGAACAGGAACACTTTACCCATTGCAAATTATGTGCATTCTCACTTCATCTGTGTACGTGGGCTACCGGTGAGGAAATAAGCAGAGACATGAGCAGCAAATACTTCTGGAAGAGATCATCTGCATGGCCTCTGGAGGTCTAAGAAATTATAAAAATCCAGCCTTTCTCTACTCGCTATTACATAGTTTTAATTGATAGGATTCAGAAGCAGTTTGAAAGTCTCAGGGCACTATTCTGCATAGGTTTGTGTGTCATATCACATTTTCTCATAATTTATTAATTTTAATTATAATTTAAATTAAAACGTTGTAAAACATGGCTCTTGCTGAAGTTGTTGAAAATCAGTATCCTTTATCTTTTTCCTTTGTTCAGTTCTTTTCACTACAAATCTGACACAAAGGTAGAGGAAACTTTTTGGCACACAAAAAAAAAGGTATAGCCAAGCAAAAACCATGAGTTTGTACCTATTATTTAAAAAAAGTTAATAGTTTTTATTTGCAAAAATTTGCTGGTAACCAAAGGAAGGGGACATAAACAGATTCCTGGCAATCAAAGAAATGTATAAAAATGTATTAAAAACTCACCTATGCATCAGCTTAACAGCCCTTGGCAATTCAGTTTGGACTGATGATGAGAAGCCAGGTGGGCAACTGCAGTGAAGTTGAACATACAGAAATATTTAGGAATACATTTGAAGACATTGTCACATACATTGTCACATCATGTGTGACAATATAGGAAACAATTAATAGAACAGAAAAGACACTTCATGATCTCCTCTTGATCTCTTCTTATTACACAGACACAAAAGGATCCTGAGTAAAACTAAATGATGGGAGGTTAGAAAACTATTTTCTACAACATATAATTAGCAGCAATAGTCATTATCCTCAATATCAGCAAGAGTAAGGGCAACAGTTAATAAAGCAGTCAAGTGCTTACACCAACACTGATTCCAACAGAATTTGCTAAAGAAACACCAAGATATTGCAATAAATCGTCACTGATTTAGTTTACGATCCTCTGAAAGCATGATCTCTGGAAAACAGCTTTGCATATAGTTGGTTATGCTACCTTACAGGGACACAGAAAATACACAGGTTGCCTGTGAGACATCCGAGTGTATCTGGCAATATGCAAAAACCCCAGGGGTTCTCTGGCACAGGGCATCCCCAGTTTTTTAAAGGTGTTTGCTGGTCAACAGAGCACCCATCTTGAATACTCTTAGCAGCCATGGAGGTGGGATCCATGAGCTACATCAGTGGCTTTTGAGCATGCCAGCAGATATAAGATATCATTAATTTATGGCATTTTATAACTTTTGTGAATTTAGATGCCATGACCTGAGGAGGACTTGAAAAACAGACTTTTTTTTTTTTTCTGGTTAGCTGAGGTAAGAAGAGAGATATTAAACTGAAATATCTGTACCAAAATAAAACAGAAAGAAAACCCCATCAAACCACTTTGCAAGAAACAAATCCTTTTGATTTAAAGCATGAGCCATTTTATATCATTGGATTGTTTTCTGCACATGATTCAGGATTAGCAGGTAGTGCTAATGCCATAAACAGAGCTGATCTCAATGCAGGTAGCCACACTTTTGTTCATATGAGCAAAATCCAGGGTCTGCTAGTTAGCTGCAGAGGACTAGCAAAGCTCAATCCTTTTTCTTATGAGGGCCTCCACATCTGTCAAACCACTGTACTTGGTCCCATTTTCTTTTGTTTCATTTTAAATCTCTCTCATCATCTTCACTTTCTCATGTCATTTTTTAATCTGTCTGAAAGGATATGCAAGACAAAGGACTTTAATTTTGTTTTAGAAATGCTTACTGTAGATGGTGCATAAGCACAGACAATTCAATTTGGGTAAATGTTAGCTAACACTTGCAAAAAATTTGTCTGAATTTCTTGTGCATTCCAAAAAGCTTTCTTCCTGGTTCAATGAGTACTTGAGTGTTACTGAGAGGATAAACCCTTCGTTTCCTCGTTAGGAGTTAAGTATTCTCTTTCTACTCAATCAGCAATGCAAAGAACTTAACTTGGAGCTCTGACCCCTCTTACAAAGCACGTGATTGATTGTTCAATGAAGACCACTTCTTGGGGTGTATTGTTGTAAACAGGTTGCTTGGACAAATTATAGGCATTGAAAAATGGCATATAAATACCATAATCCTGTTATACAAAGCAATATTACAAGCTGGGTAGGCACTGAGTCCCACATTCATAGGACCACTTCAAAAGATTTAATACTAGATTTTCAGAGAAGGTTAATGAAAGCAATAAATGATATGCTAGAATTTGCAGGAAACAAGGCAGCCCAAAGAGCAAAGCATTCCATCCACCCTCACTGTGCCTATTTTATGATGGCAACAAAATTGTCAAACTGACCATTCCTCTAGATAGAGAGAATTTAAAATCACTATAGGCGATTTTATTACATTGCCCTCTGCAGTCTTCAGGATTGCACCCTTGGAAGCTGGCCTGGAAAAGGAAGGCAACTGAAAGAATTCTATGCTGAATACTTTATCTAGACCAGGAGCCCAGTGGGGTTTGTGAACAATCACTCTCAGCAAAACCCTACTTAGTAGAATATAGGCAGGAGCTGCTCTCTCTTCATGCTGCAAAAATCCAGTTTACATTTTTCTACACCTTTTTCCCTTGGGAAAGTATGGATTACTGAAATACAGAGAGAAAGAATGAATACTGAGTTTGGCCAGAATTTGGCTGTCTTATGAAGTTCTTTAGTTTCTTATATATTTTAGTATAGAATGAAGCATTGGAATTCCTTTTACCCTTTACATACTATATTTATAGCTGCAGATATTTCTGCAAAATACCCCTCTCTGGCTGAACATGGCAAATGAGGTTTTATCATTTCCAGACATATATATTCACATTATAAGTAGAAAGTGTCTTAGTTTGAAACACAGGTGTCTGCTAAGGAAGGAAGGAGCCTCTCTTGAAATGGAAAATGTATACCCCATGCCTCCAAATTATTATAATTTTGAAATTAAGGATCTCTCAGGCAAAGATATGGGAATAGGAATAACAGTTCTTTACTAGGAAAAATTAAAATAAAAATACAGTAATACAAAAAAAACCCCAAAACACTGACAGAGTCAGAATACAACCTGACATCCCATCAGTCAGGGTGTTGGTAGCAGTCCCATTAAATGGTGGCTGCAGTCCTCCTGGATGACAGATGTGGTTCAGTTGAAGCAGTGGTCCTGTAGAAGGGTGCAGTTTTCCTCCAAAGGTCCAGTGATGATGTGGAAGGGTCTGGTCTTCCTCTAGAATTTAGTGGAAAAATGCTGCCCTGATGTTCCAAATCTCAGTTTTTATCTAGGTAGGAAAGGATTGGTTCCTTCCTCTGGCTGGACTCTGGCTGGACTCTGGCTGGAGCATTTTTCCAGTGGGATGATGTAATTTTATCAGTCATACAGTAAGACTCAATGGCCCATTAACAGACAATATCTTCCTGGAGGAAGGATGGGTTGTGGAAAAGATAAGGATCACTGCCCCACCTGGTTTTTAACAGATGGTGATAGAATAGATACTTTTGGTTACGTCCTGTATTGCAACTCAAGACAAAAGTTATATATCTACACATTTATTTCAGCATGTATAGTTTATTTAATAGTTCTTAGTGTACAGAAAAGAAACAATAATTACCATGCTAGAAGACATGCCAAACATTCAAAACTTTTTGCTGGGATTTCAATTGAATTTAGTTTCTTAATGCTTATAAGGAGGTATTTATGGTATTAAGTGAGATCTGTTGCTAATGACGACTGTTTCAGAAACTGTAAAATCTGTAAAATAGACAAGGCTATTCAAGCTGCTTCAAAATTTATAGCATATTATATTTAATTAACACATTCGAATATGATAAGTTATTAATAATTTGAAATATGAAGCAGTATTTTTCTATAAGTATATTTTATGTTAAAAGCAACATATACAATTCCCTTAATAGTGTTGGAATGGACAATTAGTCTAAAATTGTATGGTGACTTAGTCCACTACTGCATTTCTTGACCTCTGTATGTCACAAATTAAATCTGGATTGGATAGGAAAGAATTACTGTGGAAGATTCAACAGAACTCTTTGCTGCCATGTGAAAGCCAAAGTTTATTAGAAGCGTTGTGGTTGTGTAGTCATTGCAGTTTATAGTTCATCTCCAGGTGCAATTACTATATCTAAACTCACACATATTAATCGGTTTTATTACAAACTATTTCTAATAAATAAATTCATTTATTATATTTCCTTCAGCATACTTATGTTTTTAAAATGTTATAATGAAATATAGAGAACTCTATAATATAGAGTGATACTTCAACGGATTTTTTCAAAGGTCCTTGAGGTCACCAGATAAGTGAAACTGAGTAAGTACAAAATTATTATTATTATTATTAATAATAGTAATTATTATTTTTATTATTATTTCATATGGAAAATTAAAGTTGTAGTACCTCACTGAGTTTTAACTGGGAAAAGATATGCAGGAAAATTCTATAAGGTTTCCATTGTTAACATCTCTCCAAAATCTCCACTACTGTTAAAAGATGGGATGTATTTTTCTCAGACACTCAGCAATGGTAGCCACCCATTTCAGACTGGAAGATCCCTGTAGATTTATAGTAATCTCTGCCTTAGACTCTCTACAAGAAGATCTGGGTCCAAAATGACAGAGTCTCTGTTTTAATCACTTCCTCTGCAGTGATGGCAGGTTAATTAGAGAAGTCCTGTTCTAAGGTGTTATCTGAACACCTTAAGAGAGTTATTTTATATCAGCATAAAAATTATAGTACTCTTGCTTCTCTCAGACTTATTGGAATGAATTTAAAAGATGTGAAGATTTGTAAATCTATAGGAGTGTAAAAATCTAATCTTAAAGAATTTCTGCAATGACTGCAATTTGAACAGGACAACATTTAAAGTAGGCATTTGTAGCCATGTAGTATGCCACAACAGTTCAGCAGCTGACCTAATCCAGAAAGACTTTACAGCTGGTGTTGAATGCCTTTTCATAGCTGCTTTGCTGCATTGTTAAAACCAGTGTAAGCATCTTTACAGTGGCAGCAGTACCATCGTGTGTAACCACAGAGTGTGTGCATAGAGACTGATCTGATCCAGGTGCAGATGTATGAGTTACACCTCTAAGATAATTACTGTTAACAATGGAGAAAAGTAAACAAAGGGAGAGATTAATTAATTTGACTGAACTGCTGACTAAACGACTGGCCACAAGGGACAGGAGCCTATATACCTACCTTAAATCAAGACTTCTAAATTCTTGTGCTGCATTAGAACAGAAAAATCCCATTTACACTGCTTAATGGATCAGAAAAAGATAAAGTAGGTTCCACTTAAGACTTCACTACTTAGAATTTCACACCAAAACAGAAGAGAAATGAGTCAGAGAGTCAGTGTGGAGGTCTTGAGGCAGCAGATACTCCTGAGAATAGTAAAATGTCTGAAATTATCATATTTCAGGAAATATTCAGGCATAGAACAGGTAATATCACTGTGTGCCTTACAAATTTCACAGAATAGGACAAATACCTGTCTGGAAATTGTCCAATCTCCATATACATCTCTAAGCACAAGAATAAATATATGTTATTTTTCTTTCCGTCCTCTAGGTCATTGAAAGGAAATTAAGTGTTCAGCTTTGAGGGAGATCTAAGGAGGGAACTAAATTTAACAAAACAGCAATAGATGCCCCTGGGTGTCTGGAGAGATGCTACTAAAATGTTTCAGGGGGAAGAGGAGGGAGACACCATCTCAAGACTTCAGGTATTTCTATGTAGGAAAGCAGTCTGTATCACAAAAGAGACTATGATGGTCTCAAAATCCGGTTAAATAAGATGAAAAAACTACTTCAAGAACAACTATAATTGGAAGGCCCCATCATGCAGCATTAATTCAAAGGAAGTTTATCCATGAAATTTTATCTGTGTAGTTTTTAAATTTTTATTTTACGTGAAATCTACTCTCCAAATGATTAAACTAGTGAAGCAGGTTTATCTGTTTCTGTGGAGCAAGACTTCCAGCCTTAGGACAGACCCATTATATCACATACAAAAGGACAACCTTCCCCTTAATGGAAGGAAAGGTAAGAGTTTAGAAGGAAGAACCTCCAGAGCTCAGTGACCTCCCACCAAGACAAGTATGATAGCATGTAAACCTGAGCATATTAATGAAAAGTAAATTTAAAAAGTAATTTAATGAGTTTATTTATTCATTTAGTCAGTTAGTTAGTTAGTTGCTTATTTATTTATTAAAAGAGTACCCTCCCAGGACTCAACAAGCAAATCATGTTCCAAAAGTGCATTGGGAGGCAGATGGCTGAACATGACTCCAGAAAGTGACAGACAGAACTCCATGCAGCCAGAAGATAACACTGCCTGTCCAAGTGCTGGAATTTGATATGTAGAATATAACTACTAGCTCTCAGTGGTAATCATTAACACTTTGAATTTATATGCCTGGGTATGTGATCTGAGTGTGCACAGCCTCTTGGTTTGCCTGTCTGATTTCATAATAATATTTTAAAATGTTTTGATTAACTTCAAACAGCTTTGTCATAGAAACAGATATTTCAAAAGTAAATGTCTGAAGAAAACTCATGAGGCAGAAGAGAGACATCTCAATAATGTCTCTAGGGAAAAAAGAGCATAGGGTTTAAACTAGGTAGAAAGATGTTTAAGGATCAGGGATTTGGGGGTATTACATATTCTCTGTGATTCTGAACAACTCTTTAAGGATTTTAGTATTCCCAAAATTCTATGAAGCTTGCAGAAATTTAAGACAAAAAATGTTTTGGGAACTCATATTGTCTTAATATGAGTTCCCAAAACATTTTTTCTCTTAAATTTCTGCAAGCTTAATAGTAATACAATATATTCAGTAGCAGGCATCTTCTTATTAGCTAGATGTTGTGGGATTATGGTCAATAATTATATGTTAATTAATAATTAATGTTTTCTGCAGCAATTTTACAGCAATCTCAGATTGTCTCGACAGAGAGTGTGTGTGCGCTTTGTAGGTCACCTACACACTGCAATAATCCTTTGGTTTTGTGTACATTGTTCTGTCAAATTTCTCCAAAATATTTTCCCAGCAAAAGCAGTTGGTAGAGTTCCATCAGCAGTTCACTGCAGAAATTTAGTGCACCTGCAGAGAACTGCCTTTTCACCCATATTATGCCATACACTGACAAAGTCTTAGAATCACTTGTCTGATGAGTCCTGCCAGCATCTTTTCAGTTCTTTCAAGTATTTTTAAAAGCCTTTCCAGTACTTTCAAGAACTCCATCCTTCACCCACTCATCATCTATGCTGTGATTCATTCCTGCTTTTATACAACATTCATGTGTTCAAACAGTCTGGGTCTTGAATTCAGGTCAGTGCAACCTCTAAAAAACAAACAAAAAAAATAACCCTAACAAGAAAATAACACCTCCATCACAACAACAGTACCCAGAGAAGTATTACAGGTGTCACAGAACTACTAGGAGGTAACTCTGTTATGGTACAACCCAGGTGCTGTCACAGAAGCAGATCTCTTACCAAGCACCTGAAGAGGAACTGATAGAAGGAATACATGTTGCCCTCTAAAAGCTACATGTGCTTGTGTAAGTTACTTCTATGCTTAGACTACCTCAAAAATTTAGTAGTTTGCTGTGTGAAGATCCTGTCACTAGAAGAAGATATGGTGAGATATATGATGAAGGGTTCTGCTGGGTTATGCTCAGCATCTTTGATTCTCATGCATTGATTGAAATTAAAAAAAAAAAAAAAGAAAATAAAATAACCCCCCAAACTGATAGAGAAGATAAAACCCAGACACTCGATTTTTAAATCAACAAATCTCCAAACTATATACAATTTCTTAATGTAATATATGACATAATTCTTGCCAGCCCTTTGTTCTTGTGTTCTTGTTGATCTCTACAGGACACAGGGTGCAATGGAAGGAGAGAAATATTTCTATATCACCTCATCTTGATCTGAGGAAGTAGTGGGCTGATGGAGCAATTTTTTCTAAAATGTACTTAGCTCATTGAGAGCAGCCTCAGTTGCAAATCACTAAAACATTCCACAACTGAACTCTTTTTTTCCCTTATTCTGAAACAACTAGTGTTTTCCACTGCCAGAGGTCTGATACTGGATTTAGCAGACCAGGGAATTGCTTTAGGTTGTCACTTCCTCTGTTAGAAAATGTAAGTGCCAGACTGCCTGGAGAAATTGTACTAATCATCCTGCCAGTTCTCTTTAGGCAGAAAATGTTGAAATAAAAGCATAATTGACTGAGAAAAGGAAAAAAACCCAAACATTTTCTGGTATCGTAGCCTTGAGACTCTCATCATGTTTTTCCTATCCTTCTGTGAAAGTGATAGAATTTTTCTTTCAGATCTGATTCTCATTACTGACATAATGTCAGGTGGGTAAAGGTAACAGCTGGGAGAAGAAAGACATCTATTACATTTGCATTCAGACTATCATAAGGGTTTTAGAAATCTGTAGCACTTCAGGGCTAATTTCTGCAGTGGATTTAACTAAGTAGAGAAGCAGATTGTGAAACTTCCATGACAATTCTGTAGCAGTAAATGCTACATAATACATGTATTTTAAACCATTTTGTTATTATTTGGTTTTATATCCAAGTAATAAATTACACAGTGAAAACTGGTTGGGTTAACCAGGAAATATATAACAAATTTAATATTTCCTATGAAGAATCACAAAAGAAGAATTTTTTTCCTGCTGGCAGCATGAGGTAGTAAGCTGTTTCCCACAGCACAGGATCAACTTATTTTCTTCACTGCAGCCATAGTTTTGTTCAGACATGTTTATTCATGTATATGTATACTGTGTCATTTACTTACATGTACATCACAAATCACCAAAAAAATTTAATAGAAAATTATCCTGCCAGAAAATATAAATTGTCAAAAATTAAAAATAGAAAAAAAGTATTACCACTGTTATAACAAAATCCTTCAATGTTAACAAAATGAAAAACACAAGGAAAAAAACAAACAAAATTCGGTTCTAGTGAATACAACTGAATACTTCAATTGAAGTATTTCAACTGAAGTAATATTATTGTGTGTGTGGTTTGTATTGTTTCCTCTACAGCACTAACAGGTAATATTAAATCATCAACAGATAAAGTAAAAGCATTTCAAATGGAAAACTTTAAATATATTTAGTAATTAAAATCAGTATTTCCTTTCAGTATATCTGAATTACTTCTATTCCCAATATTTTATCTGACATACATAACTGCTTATTCCTTAGCCATGAAAAATCAAGCACTGAAAACATCTACATGAAAAATGCAATGTAAAATGGAGATGTGAAGCAGCTTCTGTTTTTCTCAGGTGGTATGTGAAATTAAGGATGGAATATCAAGGGCTTTTTCTCTGTCACTTTGTATTACTGCTTGCACTGATACAGTTTATGCCTTCGCAGAATGGATAGGGTTGGAAGGGACCCCACCAGGTCAACTGGTCCAACCTTGCTGCTCAATCAGGACCATCTCAGAGTACATGGCACAGGACTATGTCCTGACGGCTCTTGAATATCTCCAGTGTCAGAGACTCCACAACCTCTCTGGGCAAATTGTTCCTGTGTGCAGTCACCTGCCCAGTAAAGCAGTTCTTTCTCATGTTCAGGTGGGACTTCTGTGCATCACTTTCTGCCCATTACCTCTTGTCCTATTGCTCATCACCATTTAGAATAGCTTTTCTTGTATTTAACCAAATGAGCAAATAGACATTAAAAAGAAGACCTAAAAAGTCTTCCAGAACTCCTGCAATAGGACTTACAAACAGAGAAATAATACAGGCCAGATTGTTCAACTTCTCTTAAAAATGAAGGATGGAAGAATGCTCTCAGGCTTTGTATCACCCAAAACCAAATAAACCAGTTGACTGTGAAAATTACTGATGAACCTGGTGATTCTTTTTAATATTCTTTTTCTTGCTCAAGTCATATGTTCTTGTCCATAAATAAATCTCCATTTTGACAGACAACAGTCCTGTCTCTTTTGATATGGAAGAAGTGACACTGAAACTCCAAACTGATCTTAACTGATGACAGCGAGCGTTCATAAATTGCTGCAGCCTGAAATAAATGAAGTGTGTCAACACGTTCCACAGAAACAAAATTCTGCCTTTTGACAGGTGTATGTAGGCTCCTGACAGTAAACAGCAACAGATTCAAGCAAATTGACTGACTACAAAGGAAATGGGATTAATTTTACTGCATGTCTATGATTATAATGGTGACCACACACTGAATATACAAACCCATAGATCCAAAGGTAAGAAAAGTGCAGTTAGTTGTCACTTGTGTACATGATAATTGTTTTTTTTTTACCTTCATGGTTCATCCATATTCACAAAATAATTTGGGCTAATTACTTTACAAATAACCTCCATTGAAGAAATAGCTCAGATCTTTTGGAAACAAAACATATTATGTATGACAGTTCTTCCATGTCACTGATGTGCTAAAAGAATACGGAAAATTTGGTAAGTAGGATTTTCCTTTGAAAAAACTATCTTGTTCCTGTCACAGTTTTTATCGTTTCAAACCAGTGGTTCTGGCTTAAAAAACTCTCTGATAGTCTACTGATTTATCTCTGATACCTTTTACGAGTTAGGTCCAGATTTACAATCCTGTCATTAATTACTTGTTTTTACTGAGAGAAGGCACATCTTTGGTAGTAATTCAACTATGTCACTTTACCAGTTCATCTAATTTCTCTGTTCCTCTTTTTAGGTTAAAAAACCCTTCAAAAACTTGTATTGCTTTGCACCTGTAACTTGGTGCTAATGACCTCATGTTGATTATGAATAAATGCTAGGCAAAATTAAAGACATGTCCACGTTAATATATGCAAATTAGGAAAATCAGGCTTTGGAGATTTGATCAATAAAGGATGAAACGTCTTCTGCATTAGGGACAATATAAGCCATATTTAAGGTGAGTCATCTTACAGCCCAGTGTTGTCTCCATATTGATTGATTGAAGTTAGACAGGATAGTACCTTTTATTTTAAAGTACTGCTAGAAGCACAAAAATCACAGAAATTGTTGAAAAATAGTAGAAGCACATAATACTTTTGATTTAAATAATTATTTTATAGTGTTTACAGAATCAAGTCTGTGATAACTCTATGATATATGTATATCAACAACCATTTTCAAGCAGTTTGTTTTGTATCTGTCTAGTATTTTCTGGGTGCAACAAAGTCATTGCTAATTACTTCCCACATTTCTTAAGTGAATTTGGTGTTTCTGAGTTGGAAAACATGCCTGATCAAAATCCCCTAAAAATATTAAGGGAGCCGATTTGCAAGCTTTCAGGCACTATTGACTTGAAAAGGAGATTGTCCTGGGTAACCCAAAAAATGTGTACTGAATTCCATATCTGTGCTACATCATATGCCCAAGATTGTCACTGACCCTCTAACACCCAGGGGCCAGAAGCAGAGCTGATTTGTCTGGCCCCAGGCTCAGGAAGAAGGAGGGTGCCAGGGTGAGGACACTCATGCAGAGCCTCTTTCTCTTTTCATTCTTGCCAGATTGCTAAAAGAGTTGCTTCACCAAGCCAAAGTGAAGCCTTCTTTTGTTTCTCTCTGGGCTCCTTGCTTGCCTCAGGTCTCCAAGAAAATGTATTTCTCAATCTTAAACTGTTTCAGGGCAAATTCTGCAAATGGGAACTGCTGGTTTCAGTGTCCAGCGCGTCTGCTTCTTTCCTTCCACAAGACAAAAACAACTCAGTACAGCAGCCAACTCCAACTGGGTCCAGCTAGCTGAAAAAGAAGCAGAAAAATTGACACCGCAGCTTTACTCTGCCCCAGTTCCCAGGTCCAGCCACTGCCCAAGTTCCTGGTTCCAGATGCTGCCCAAGTTCCAGCCCTGACCTGCTCCATCTGTCATTGTTGATAGAATTGCTTCCACCAGGAGAGACGTCCTGTTGGATGGCATGGAGCAAATGGATCAAGGGGCATTTGGCTGTTTTCGGACTCTTTCGGTTTCTTTTTGTTTTGTCCTTGTTCCCTGTTTGGGAGAAGAGGAGTCTGCCTTATAAATTGTCATAAACCATGACAGAGGCAAATGTGGCTGACTCTGAAGCCATTTCCTCCCTTGTCACCCTTTCTAGAGGGCCATGCAATAAAACTATTTATTATGAGGATATTTTTAGTGTAATGAATACCCCTCTTCCAGGGCATATCCATTAGGTCACATTGGATGTGTCATTAAAATTCCACCAGAGTCTTAGAGTAAATAATTGTTTTGTCCTTGCTCTAAATCTGGAATTTTTATGGACATGCACATGGTCATGAAGAGTCTTTATTTGACTTTGTTACTTTGCTGCTGACCTTGTGACTCACTGAGCACCTCAATTTACATTCATTCATTAATACAATCATCATGCAGAAATAAGACATTTTTTCACCTTAATCCCCCGAAGGGAGTACATTTGAAACACATCAAACTGAGTGGTATTAGACTTCACAGAAGATGCTACTATTCCTGCCTTTTCCTTAAAAGCAGGTTTGGCAGTTATTTTCTTGCAAGATCTTAGTTGCTTACATACTAATTCAGGAAGTGAAATATCTATTCCAGAAGATTTCAACTTGAATTCGCCTAAAACATGCCCTAGAACATAGCTCATTAAGCAGATGTGGCAACAACCTCCATTAACCCTTCTAAAAAATCTATTTAATGACCCAAATTTAGATTAATAAGATACATGAAATGGACCCTAACCCACCATTTTACCTATATTATGTTGGGAATAAATTACTTAGGCAACTAAGTGTCTAAAGCCTAGGGGAATTAATCTAGACTTTGGTCTTGATGTTAATCTGTACCAATATGTATAAACTGTAAATATGAGAGTTGAGAAGATAACCCATTAAATCTCCACACCAAAAAGAGACATTTGTAGTACATTTTTCTGGAAAACTGAAAGTCAGGGGTGCACCAAGATCATAAAGAAAAGTAAGCTGTGGAGACATCAAGCTTGGTGAAATAAATATAAACTGTAGTGGATATAATTTACTTGGCAGCTGTAGGTAATCTGAAGGACGGTATAGCCTAAGTGATTCATGTGTACTGAGAAAGCTGGTCTAATTCACTGATGTCTTTTTTGCAGTCATTAAGCCAGGCTGAGCTCAGCCCTGTATGCCTCTAGCACAGCTGTATGCCTACTGTGCTTCAAACTCTGTCCCAGTTTGAAGATTACCAAGTAAGAAAGACCCTGACTGGAAAGACTGTTCTTTGGTGCATGCTATCAGCATCTTTATATCCTGCTCGCTTGCCTAGGGCTTCCAGTCACAGTCAGGCACAGTAGTTACTCAGGGATGCCTGATGCCTGCATATGGCATGGACACAGTGTCAGTCTACATTTTGCACACATCTTGTCTTGCTTTTCTAGCAGCAGGGTGGTACTTACCTTCATGAAAATGTGTGAACTAAACAAGAAGTGAAGCCATCTTTGTTCACAGTGTGTCTGTGTTCTGTATAATTGTTCTCTCCCTCTGCTGAGGAAGCAATAAAGCCTATTTTTTAATCCTGCATGTTTTCATCATCCTAGAAATTAAAAAATAACTCTGTATATAAATGCAGCCAAATTAAATTATGAGGATGGACCTCAATGCCAAAAAATTCAAGCTGCTAGAAGAAAGGAAAATATTTACCACAGCTGTTTTTTCACTAGTTGTGGCCATTTTGTTTGAACAAGCTTGTCGTTTCAGTCCTAAAGGGAGAATTTAAAATATCAGGCTAGAATCCAGTCTGGACTGGATGTTTTGTTTGGAAATTAGGACTGTCTGTTAAATCCTAAGAGATAACTTGAACCATGTAATTCCTTGATAGAGTTTCATGTTTTACAGGAGATTTCTGCTGAGAGATCTTATGCTATTGCACAATGATTAAAGTTCTGATCACCAGCTTGCTTGTGACACAGATTGGACCTAACAGTGCTGTGATCAGAAATGGCAAAAAGCACTTAGCAATGATGAAGCTTCTCTTCCCACCAGATTCACTGGTAAGGAAAATTTTGAAGAACAGAATTTTTGAAGGAGTTTTCATTTAGCACAAGACTCTGCAAGGATGAGACATGGTCTTCCACATCCATTTTTTCCCCCCCTTCATTCTTCTTGAACAATTATTTATTCTTATAGTAGTTAAGCAAAGTGGCAGGTGATGCTCTGCAAGTCTGGATGAGAAGAAGCAGAACAATATCTTTCATAATGTTCATTGCAATTGGGAGATTCTACTACCCATTGATAAAAATGTTATCTATGCAAAAAATAAAATTCATAATCAGCAAGGGAATATTTGAACCCTAATCCCCCTATTTGATTAAAATGGATGAATTGCAGGTATGATGATAGGTACTAAGTGTTTTCCCCTACACAAGAAATTCTATATTTGCATGAGGATTGCTAGAGAAAAGAGCAGACGAACATACACATATGAAACTTTCTACTTTGAAATACAGAAACCAGGGCTTGTTTTGGTATCTGTCATCATGTTGGCATGGGATTTTGAGTTGCATAAAACCCACAATAAATGTTGTCTGTGGTTTGATGTAGATGTGCATCTTTTTGGGCAATCTTTATCAGTTAATCTAGTCCATTTAACAAATTGCTTTAGGAATGTCTACAATTACATACACATACACTTAATATTCAGCCTGAAAGAATGGTTGAAAGAGATAGTTATTTTCATTTTTTTTTCTTCAGATACTGTTTACTAACTTTTCAGTTCTGCTTTGCTAAGAAGGTTTAAGGTATAAAACATAAGTTGCAATGGTGGCCATGCACAAAGACTGAAGTAGATCTTGCTACATAACTTGGTCCTGTGCTTTGAGGGAAAATAAATGACTGATAAAGTAATAAAGAATATTAACCTATACATCAATTTCTCTTGGATGATGTACTAGTTTCAGTGTGATTGACCAGAGACAAAAAAAAATAAAAGTGACAGATTCAATCAAACTTAAGTTGACCCTACTAGTGTGGAGGTAGTGGAGTGGTGGCAGGTGATGGTATACAGTAAAAATGCAGAGAAATTTGGAGACTGTCAAGAATTATAGAATATCCTGAGCCGGAAGGGACAAGGGTCATAGAAGACCAACTTCTGGCTTCTGCACAGGGCATCTCAAGAGTCACACCCTGTGCCTGAGAGCCTTGCCCAAATGCTTCTTGAACTCTGTCAGGCT
Source organism: Rhabdornis inornatus (assembly GCA_013397075.1). NCBI lineage: Eukaryota > Metazoa > Chordata > Aves > Passeriformes > Rhabdornithidae > Rhabdornis > Rhabdornis inornatus. The sequence continues at coordinate 87,690 of VWZS01007645.1, read as the reverse complement.
GGTTCTGTGACCACTTCCCTGGGGAGCCTGTTCCAGTGCCCAACCATGTCTGGATAAAGAACCTCTGCACAATACCCAATGTAAACCTCCCTGACACAACTTCAGGCCATTCCCTTGGGTCCTGTCACTGGTCACCACAGAGAAGGGATCAGTGCCTGCTCTTCCACTTCCCAGGACGAAGTTGTAACTGCAGTGAGGTCTCCCCTCAGTCTCCTCCAGTCTGAACAGACCAAATGACCTGAGCTACTCTTCATATGGCTTCCCTTCAAGGCCATCCATCATCCTCATCGCCCTCCTTTGGATGTTCTCTAATTGCTTTATATCTTAGACTGTTGTGCCGAGAACTGCACACAATACTTAAGATGAAACCATACCAGTGCAGGGCAGAGAAGAGACAAGGCATGTCTTTCTTTCATGTTCTTATTAGACTGGAGACACTTGAGATGAATGTTTGACCCTGGTCTTGGTTAAACTTCCATAAGAGATCATTAATTTGATGTTCCTGCTGAAAGCAATGGATGGCTACTCTTCAGAGCTGGGATGTTTTTTCAATTGAAGCACAGAACTTTCACCCAAAATGCTATGGGACTGGACATGTTCTTGGTACATTGGCATTACTTTTTTATTTATTTTTTTTGTCAAAATATTTGATTCCTGTTGCCCAAAAGTTTATTTTATATTGAGCGAGCTTCCTTAATCAGATAAGGACTTCTAAGGATATATAGGGAAGAGTTTTCCAAAGTCTCTTGGTGGGAGCTCAAACAAGTCTGTTTTACAATTTTTCAAATAAATCTAGATTTTTTTAGCTGGCTGTTCTTATCACCAACTTTGGCAGAAAAGTTACCCTTTCACTTTGAAACACAGCAAGTAAAAATAATGAACTTCTAAGCTGTCTATTTTTGCTGAGTGTACTGCATCTAGTCTTTCCAATTGACAGCGGAGGGGCTTTAGCTTTTGAAAATAATATTTTTAAATTACCAGAAATCACCTGTAAGTGAATATAACATTTCTATTTAATTAGGTTTATTCATATTAAAGATTTCATACACTAATATGGGACTATTTCTACCAAATTCTGAGCTCTTCTTGAGCCCTTCTTGCTGACACCCCAAGTTCCCTGAAACTCACATAAGCTGAAGATTCTATCTGGCAACATAACATGGTTAGTTAATCTTGCAAGTTTAGATCCTATGGGAAGTGTTTCCTTACAATAAAAGTATTATCCTTTGATGCTCTTCCTTCTAATTGTAGTATTTCTGGCATTCTGGCATTGTATTTCTCACTTTTTCTGTTTCTCAGTCCCATTTATTACTTACTGTATCAATGTTTTTCACTCCACTGTAGGTGGGGAAAAAGTAATTAGACTACTATGGGGGATACTTATTTCTTCTTATCTTTTCCCTCAAACTTTATTCCCTAATTTTTAAATTTGTTTGATCTTTTTCAAATCAGAATGTTATATTAGAGTTTTGCTTCCAATCTGATTGGTCATTTGGTTATATTGCATTTGCAGTGACTTTATATCCATTTAAAATTATATAATAACAGGAAAAATGCAAAGGGAAAACTGAGAAGAGAGATGAAAAAATCCTGTATGAGACTATCATACGGATACTATCATTCTGCTGTTGCACTTTAAGTCTGGTGAGAGTCAGACTTGTCATGCCATTTTCATTTACTAAAGCAAATCACGTCAAGGCATATTTTTTCCTGTCCAATTGTTACACAGTGTTGAGTTCATGCCACTTATTATGGTACTAATTAGGCTATCTATAAATTTAATATTATCTGGAGAAATCTATTGATAAAAGCTGCCAGGCTATAAATTCTGAACATGGAGGAAGTAGGAGGAAACAAGCTGAAATTAGGCCCTTTATTTATAGCTAGCATTATGGAAGTCCAGAGGGAGATGCATCTATTTCTATCATGACTAAGCATAGATTGGAAAATGGATCCTTACAGTGATACTTTTTCTTTCTGTGTGGCTGTTGTGCATAAATGGCTCTACCATTCTTGCTGCAACTTGCTCATTCTAACTCGAGCTGACAAAAGCCAAAGAACACGACATAGTGTAGATGTTCAGATGACCAAACAAAGAAAAAATTAAAAGAAACAGGCCCACAGGGTTTAAGCAGGCTTAGAAGGTAGCTCATCAGGACCCTGCAAAAGGAATCAAAGTAGGGGGAAAAAAAAAGGAAAAAAGGGCAAGAAAATATTTAGTCTTTGTAATGCTTGGCTGGCATTCCTGGAAAAGTTTGAACTTTGTTGCTGCTTCTGGCTATCTGTACAAATCCTGTTAACAAGAGATTTTCTATGCGTACCTTTTTTTGGGTATATATATGTATGTGTGTGTGTGTGTGTATTAAGTATAATTTCATAAGCACATAAACCCTATAGTTCAGTCTTTGATTTAGTGTAATTGGGACTTTTACTTATCATTTTTACAGTTACTCATCAAATAAACTGCCACCCTGGAATTTCTTAAAGATTTGCAAATCCTCTGACAGGAGTTGCAAAAATGCTTTGGAATTTCAGAAGTACTTAGTAAATGGCAAGCTACTGGGTAGCTGCTGTGGCATTTGGAAGACGGTAATGTGGACAAAACTGCTGGAGCATAATCCTTTAAAAAATAGCATTTGATATTTTTTTTTGGAGTAGCGTTGTGAGGAAAATATGGACTCACAAAATGTGTATTGCCAGATTAACTGAACCCTCAGATGAAATACTGACTTGACTTAGATTTGAGGCTATATAAATTAGACCTCTAAGTTGTCAAAAACTGAAGAATGAAGATCCCACTGATGGAATTCAGCTCACTGAATGATTTCTTTCCAAAGGGTATCTACAGTTAGCTGTTTGCCTGGTTTGCCTCTTTAACCAGTGGCAAGAAATAGACATTTCCAAGGACAATTAATGCAATCTTTGGAGAAGTATCTGCCCTCAGTTAGCACTAACTGATAATTTTTTCCTGCCCTGAAGCTTATATATAAAGTTCTATTATATATTCTGAATTTTAATTCCTCCCAATGCCCGGAAAAAAAAAACAAAACCAAAAAACAATTCTGACCTGGATGCATATTGAAAAAAAACAGTCTTTTGATAATGGGGGAAAGCATGCCTAACACATTAGGTCTGTATATTACTGATAAGTGATTTCTTTGCACTAAACAGACATCTGTATATTTAGTTCCATGTATACAGTTATGAAGCAAAAAGACATTTTGAGAAATACATTTAGCTTGTTTTGATATCTTAAAATTTGAAATTTAAATAGTGCCACAGAAAAGATAAAATGTATAAGCGTCCTACACTGTTAATTTGTGTTTTACCAAAGAAGTGAACTGTTATGCTACATTTTGTCGTGAACATTAAGCAGACTATTCAGAAGCATAGTTTACACTGTTACCACTCGAAGTGTCTGGTGTCATACATGTGGAGTGGTATGATTTAATTTTTCCAATGTTGTTCATATGATAACAATTAAGGGTCATACTGGCACCAAAGAGGAAATAGGTTTTTATGAGAAATACAAAGAATAGAAAAATCTCCTTGCTTAGGTTAATGTGTTCTGAATGTAGAAACAAAATGGAAAGCAGGATTTTAAAAAGATTCTATGCGCAAAATACCTTGCTTGTTCAGGCAGTGAGATACAAAATAAAGTGTGTGTTACTATGAGATAACATTCACCTCTGGGGCTGTTGTGAAGTGAAAAAAAAATACAAATGGCATTCTAAAGAGAGCTATTGCCTTCAAAGAACTTGAGAAAATTGGTAGTACTGCTAAGAACACTCTAAAGTACCTAATTAGGATTTTGGAGATGGGATTAATGAACCTTTTTTAAGAAAAAGAATCTGCACTTATTAGAGCAATGATATATATTTCTACTTATTCAAAAAAGAGTAGTGAAACATAATGGCTGAATCCTTTTCTTTCATGTGTGCTCTTAAGTATAACATTTTAAATATACAAAAAGAAATCAAACTTTCAAGGAGGCAAGCGGTTAAAAGTCAGGCTACTAGTGTAGCTTTAATTTACCCCTTGTGCTCATGTCTTAGAATAGCTGTCTCAGTTTAAGATCACTTTTTACTGTAAGACCCTTTTTTATCTGTAATGGAACAGATTTTTACTGTCTTTGCAGTGATCTTGGATTCATCTGAAGACAGTTATTCTCTTCTGTTAGCTCCTATTTACACTTACTAAAATCAGTGAAATAATCTTTCCTCTCTACCCTTTTTATGTCTTGAACCATTATTACTGTTTAGCTCTTACTGTCTTGTACATTTATTTATTTTTTAAAATAGATAGTAGTATTCAGATCTGGAAAAAAATGAACCCATAAATAAGCAGAGGCCTATTGACACTGAAAAGAGTGGACTCCATTTACCTTACATCGGAACTCCTATCTACCCATGCTAGCACAATAATAGTTTCATTTCTGCTGGAAATCATATTGCATTATTGTTTTGTACTCAGCATTTCTCCTAGAGAATTATCACATACTCCTGTGCAAAATCCCTGTTCCACGAAGAAACTATTTTCCCCCCATAGTTCTGGAGATAATTAATCAGGTCCTAGCAGTTGCAATATATATTCCTGACTAGAACTTTCTCCAGATGAGGAAACTTCTATCCAGAATTCTAGCTGTGAAATATCATCTCTACTCATCACTTCAATTAAAGTCACATCTGACCTTAACTAATGCTCATTGAAGATTTAAAAGAGTTTTTTACCAAGTTATTTGTGAGAAATGTAAGCCTTTTTATTTGATTATTTTTTTAAAATTAGCATAAGCACTGAGGTGAGTACAGAAAGATTCCAACTAGTGACACCCAGGTTTTCTTTGATAAAGTGCAGTTGTGGGTACTCTGAGGTTCAGAAGGTATCCCATAGCACCTCTTGGTGCTTGACTGCATATTCAATGTATTTCTCCCTGTACTCTTCCTGACTGATTGAAGAGCCAGAGCCATGACTGAGCTATTGTGGTTTAAGCCCAGATAGAAATTAAGTATCCCTCAGCCACTCACTCATCCTCTCCTCTTTCTCCCCCAACCTGGTGGAATGAGGGGGAGCATAAAAAATAAAACTTGTAGATTGAGATAAGAACAGTTTAATAATTAAAAAAAAAATTAAAAATCCCCAACCAAACAAAAAAATCCCTCACAAATAAGTGATGCACAATGAAATTGCTCAGCACCTGTTTACCAGTGCCAGACTCCTCTTCCTAAACCCAAACTGGCCATCCTTCAAGGTGACTCCCCCAATTTATATATTGGGCATGACATTCTATGATGTGGAATATCACCTGTCCCAGCTATGCTCCCTCCCAGTTTCTTTTTTGTACTTCTCACTGGCATAGCATAAGACTCACCAAAAAAAATAGTCCTTAATTTAGGATAAACATGACTTAAATAATCCTAGAATATCAGTATGTTATCAACACCATTCTATTTGGAATTCAGAACGCAGCACTGTAGCAGCTACGGAGAAGAAATTAACTCTATCCCAGCTGAAAGCAGGACACCAACTCATCAATATTTTATGCTAGTCAGCTGAGAAGTTTTAGGCAGGTGTAAGTCATATCCAAAAAATGGCCTTCCAAATAACAGTATCTTACTGGTTTTCACCATGTATCTAGATTTAAAGACACTTAGCGGAGCATTGTGAAGGTTCAAAGTAGTAAGAGAAAAGGAAGAAATAATAAACCATGACTCAGTCTGAAGAGAACAGATGTTTAAGAAGGCATGTCTCATCAGAGGCCCCCCAGTCTTTCCACATGTATCATTCAAGGAGAGATACCAACCAGCAATTTCAGCTTGGCTGAGACGTGGCACATTATTCTCTAACTCTAACATGAGTCAGAGCCTGTGTCTTTACTTGTCTGTATTGCCAATAAAGCCAAAAGGTATAAGGCTCGTCTTCAGTTGTTTTGAAACAAATATTAGTCAAACCTGACAAACAACAGGTGAACTACTAGAGTTCTTTATATTTTGGTTTCTTAACATATATTTACCTCAGAAAAAGCTAATGCTTTATCACCTACATTTCAGTGATGGTGAAAAAAAAAAGCCACAAAGCATATAAATAACTTACCTTATACATCAGTTGTTATGACTCCAGTATATTCATGGCAGCATGGCAGATCAATACAGATTTGCATATTTTAGTCTATAATTCATTAGGTTGGTATTCTACAGTGTGCTGCTTTCTATTCATGAAGCACAAGATGCAAAGTTTGCAAGGTGCAAGAGGCTGTACAAAGAGTCCCCTCCTTCTTGGCAATGGAACAAGTGAAAGATATGTCTTATTTTGTGGCTACTAACAATGCTGCCAATTTCTGATGTAGTAACTGTTCAGTGGGAAGGTTTTATGGGATAAACTATTTAATTTCTAGTAAAGAGTGCCATATAAAGAAATCAAAAACTTAGAAGATGAAACTCTTATTCAAAAGAACTGTTTTTCTTTAGTTAAATATATATCAGGCAGGTGAGAGTTCCTTTTAAGAAGATAGCATAGACATCACAAAAGATAAATACAGGGGTATCCCATGTAAGATATTACATTTTTTCCACAGAAGAAATCTTTTCCTGTCTCTAACTCCTACTGGGTTATCTGCTTAGTCTTACAGATTTTGGAGAGGGGATTGCGAAAGTGGAGTTCTAGTTTGTAAAAATCCTTCCAGACAATTTGAGCAATGACTGTTTTTTTCTATGCCTTCATGTCCTAGCATCCTGCCTTAGTCTGTGGGGTTGGAATTTATTTTATATAACTTCAGACATATAAAATTTATACATCCAAGTATGGGATAGTCACCTGTGCTCCACTCATAGTCAAAGAAGAGAAACAGGAACCTTCAAAAAGGAAATTCATCTTAGCTATCTTATATGGCTATAGAAGCACAAGACAAATGTCCCTGTGGTGCCTATTTCTCTTCACTGACTATAGAAAGAGACCCATGTGAGTACCACAGACAACAGGTGTAATTTTCAGATGCTTAAGCTAAGCCAGATGTATTCAGCTCCTGGTTCTGAATTAGTTCCTTTTTGTCTTTATATTTATTCATTCAAAATCAAATGGTTTCAGCTGTAAGGACTGAGAAAGACCCACCATAAAAAATCATACTAGATTTGTGGTTTTCTGGAAGGTGTGCATTGACATTCATGAGACATTGAGAGAATAAGCTGAATTTGGATCTCCTGACTTCTGGGGAATTTTCTATCTGGTGGTTAACTGAATATAGAATTTTGTGTTATCTATCTGGTGGACTCATCTCTAAATCCTATTTTGAAAAAGGGGTTGATGGCTATGGTTTAAAATACAGGAAGATCCAGCAAGGCAAGATGCGATGAGATAACATTTCCTATGAAGTTGTGGAATCTTACAGACCTAGTAGGGTCCTGGATGTTCCTGAGGCTTATTACAATTCATTGAACACTGTAGTATAAAAAGTGGTTTTGGGAATCTAGGTTTTCATGCATTAGCATCAAATGATTTCACTTGCTTTACCTTGAAATGTGTTACTGAAAATCCCCTGGTAATTATTCCCATTCTGAATTTTAAACTGATACTAGATATTAAACACAAACTTCATGTGTACAAGTATCTATTAAGATTTTTTTTCTGTTGTTACATATTTAATTATACTCTTGTCTACAGAACAAAAATATTTTTTTCTTTAATAGCTATTCACTTGCTCATAAACTGCAAGAAAGAACATCTTTACTAAATATAAACAAACCTACATTTTCCAATAAAGTAATTAAAATTGTCAGTAGCAGTTTAAATTAGTGCAATGGCTTATGTTTCTTCTGATATGAAAAAATCTTAATGTCATAAATCAGGAACACATAAACTTTCCTATTCAAATTTTTCAAGTCTTCTTCTGTTCAGTGTGTAATTGATAACTCAAAATTTTGTCATCCCGTACCTTGAGTGATTTGACACCGTATTACCTTTGGAAAAATTCAGCTATAACAATTCATCAGATTAAACATGGGTAAGAATGGAATACGGACCATTAGCTAGGTGAGCCTTTAATTGAATTTAAGTTTTAGCTGTATATGAAGATAAAACAACTTGCTTTCATTTACTTGTACATTCAGTGAATACTGAGTATAAGTAATGATGTATTCACTTCATGAAATGCACTCATTATATTTCATGACCCATGATCTGTTTATAGCCACATAAAAGACAGATTTTATCACAGAGATGACACCTAGAGCAAGGAAAAAAACTATTGATTGTATTAGATGAGGCACTTGTAGAAATTGCAAGTGATTGACTATTAACACACTGTCATAAAATCCAGCCCTGAAAGTGAGGAATCCACTGTTTTAATCACAGAGGGAAAAATCAAAGAACAAGGCTGTCAGTATCTACTTATCTTATTTTAAATAATGAATTAAACAGAAATAATTGCTAATCTTTGTTCAAGCTGTTTTCATTGGTGATCTAAATTATTTTAGATACATTTTTAGGCATGTGTTTTTTCACACTGTAATTTTAGAAATCCCTCATTCAACCTGCTGGAGGAGGTCTTCTTCTCTTAGAAGAAGTCACAATTCAACATTCAGAGATGTTATTTAAGTCATGCCCTTTCATGAATGTCCTTCCCAGCCTTACAATAAAACTTGGCTGCCACTACTTCTTAGATAAATGATGCATGCCATGTGTATCTGTGTTGCCACAGAATTATTGAGTAGACATTTGCTGAAGTCTGGCTACCCTGATTAAAGGATAGATGAAATAATTTTTCATGTATAATCTCTTATTGCTATCCTGGACCCTAAGAGTTTCCACACTAAACAAATCCTCTTTCCTATCTTCCAGTGTCTTTGAAACAATGCACTTACATAAAGCATTTTCATACTATCTGCTTAAAAAGACGTTGCACCCCTGAAGAAAGGAATTAAGTAATTAATGTCTACAAGAACCATTTCTTCCTAATCATGATGAAATATTTTTTCTTGCCCACTGTGCCAAACACCTGCCAAACACATGTTCAGACTTGGCTTGACAATTTACAGCACAGCTGTGTGGCTCTGCTAATTTTTGTCATCACAGAACTGGAGTTTGCCCTTGCTCGAATGAGTAAAAATCTATATTTAGGTACCCATTGGTCACTAATGTTCAAAATTTAAGGTCTCATATAGTTCTAGCATTCCACTTGTGTTGGTACATAAAAGATGTACCTACAGAGGTAAGGTCCAAAGTCAGGTTACTTGAGAAATGAACCTAAAATAGAATTTATTTAGTCTATATCTATTCTCAAAGATTCTTGAATAATCTTTACTGTACATATTGAAGTGGTATAATGTCTTCATTAACATAAATAATTAGAAAAATATATGTTTTTCTAAAAATAGTTTCTAAATTTATCAGATGCCTCTGTGTTTGCAATACATCTTTAACAGGATATAACTCTTATGTAATCTAAGATCTAAGAGATCAAAGAGCTTTTGTGGATCTTGTCTTCTGTCTCTAGTTTTCAGTCTAAGCAGTGTACAAGGATGTACTGACTGAGATGAAATTCAAAGATTTTCAGGAATTTATAATGGAATTTGCTTTTGAAACAAGACATTGATTTACAAATGAGATCCTACTTGATAAGCTGGACAAAGTATATCAAACCAGATTTGTATGATAATTCAGGTTTTCTCAATCCAGTACTGTAAAGAAGAAAGTGGTTTCCTCTCTGAGGAAGATTATTCATTCATATAACGTAGGGGTAGGCATCTTGGTGCAAACTCAATTTTAGCTCAGTGCATAGAAAATAAACAACATATTCCATATACTTTTATTTCATTACAGACTAAGCCTTTGAGAAAAAGAAATTATAGAGATTCAAAGGTAAGATACAAGATATGCAAAGCCCATGTACTTCATGTACTTCCCTTTTGTTCAGTTGCTGATAAAAACAACAGTAAAAATGGTGTTAAAATAGAAGGATTATAGAAGTATGTGAGAGAATGGACTTTTATGGGTCAATGACTCAAAACATTCTCCAGTTATGAAGACATCAGAACACTTTGTTAGAGCTGCATTTAGAGGCAGGAGTCTTTTGGGTGTCTAATGGTCATCCCCTAAGATGGAGAGTGAGTGGTGAGCTATGAGTGAGATAAGAGAAGAAAACCCTATGGAGACAGGAAGGAGTCTCTTGTTGTGCTTACACAAACCCCTAGGTTGTAAAACTCCCCCTCCTCCCCTATCCCATTGAAGGACTGATGGGGCATCCTGGCTCACAAGCCTGAGAGGCAGCTGTCATGTCTTAGAAGGCGTCATAAACTATCACAGGCTCCCAAAGCACCCCCACACTCATCTCTGAGGCCTTCCACTAGAAGACTGAAAGCTCCTCCCTGAGGGGAGGTACCTGGGCATTCCCACCTAGACTGAGTGTATTTTATCCCATTGGACTTTGTGTTTCGGAGGCTTCCTCCTCCATCCCCAGCCCCTACATACCATCACTTCAACCAAGGGACATCTAAGTTGCCATAATCAAGACTCATGGAAAGTTGACAGGGTGGTGAGATTTTCACACTCTAATTCTCTCTCTCCCTCTCTCTCTTTTCTCTTACACAAGTCCTTGGGTGATACTTTTGTGCTTTCACATTACAATGCTTTCACATTATTATTATTATAGATAATAACAATCAAAACAGCTACATACCTGCTTTCCTTTGCAACCAAATTGTTCTAAAATAAACCATAATACATTTTTATGTATGTGTGTATATATATATTTACAAACATCGATCATTCAGTGTTGTTTCACTCTAATTCACCCCAAGGAATCTATTAACAAGAACCTGGGTTACTCTTGTCTCCTGGGATGGGTCATGGCAAAGCACAAATACATTGGCTTGCTATAATCTGTCTTTTAATTTTTAACAAGACAGTGGAATAAAATTGACTATATAGGGTGCATTTTACTTAGTAACATTGAACAATCAGTTGAAAGAGCAGCTGGTGACATTGTAGTCAATGCTCTCTAAAACTAATTGAGAATGATAGGATAAAAATCTGATCAGTAATATATAGCTGCACAGATTTCCTTCTCACCCCAGATACTCATTACGATACTCGTTACACACATCTGTTCTTCATTCCCAATGATAAACATAATTCCTCTGAGCTTCTTCCAAAGAAAATCATGAACAACCCAGAAGAAAAAAAAATGCACAAGTGAAACACATATTGAATTCTATCCACCTTGGATTAACAGTTGCTCTAACCATTATTAACTTCCAATGCAATTTCAAGCACATAATCAATGTATATTTTCTTCATTAAATTTAAAATATTGTGACTTTTGTTATTGTGGTACCCATAATATGAAAAATTACCTTCATAAATACAGAGAAATTGTTGCAATGAAACAGTTTGTGATCTAAAAGACATAGCAAATAGGAATGTTGATTAAAATACATGTTTTGAAAGAAGAAAATCCATTTTGATAAGTTTGTGGGTTTCTAAACACTGATGCCATTTTCCTGACTATTTTCAGGTGTTTACCCACAGAGCATTTTTTATTAGTTCAGATATTAAATCAAGCCTTATGTAAAAATGTAGGAAAAAATACTTTCCCTTATGTTTTCTCAAAAGTCTTAGGTACTGAGTATTAATTTATCATCTGGCTGTTAATCTAGTAGACAGCTTTGAGGTTTCAGCAAGTTATGTTCTACTAATAACATCCTTTTCAATGCACCATTAATTGTATTTTTTTGTCATCTGATATGAAACATCAGGTTTCTGCTTGTACAAAGCCATGGGAGTCCTATCCCATCTGATTTGAAAAAAATTTTTGCATGCTGTGAATTTGGCCCAAAAGTGAAGAAAATGACATGAATTCCTCTTTTGATGGAAACACCACAGCATTATTTTCTAGATTCATATCTCTTCATGACTAAGTATGTCAGCTGAAATGGAGTCCAGAAGCTGAAGTGGTCTTGTCTCCAAATGCTCATCTCTACTATCAGGATGTCAGTAATTGGGATTAATTGTAATGGGACTGTGTTCCTGCTCGCAGTTGTTGGAGACACTAGAGTTCAAAGATGCCGAGATATCCTATCTCTCCTACGGAACCTGACCTAGAATTCTTTCCAGTCTCGTATTCCTTCACAGCTGGGCCTGTACCACAATTATTTGTATTTCTGTATTGTCTTCCTGAGATTCTGTAGCCTCACATCTGACACGGCTTAATAGACCTATTCTGAAATCTACTATTAATTTGGGAATATTGTTGATCATAGACATGGAGAAAAGGCTTGCAGATTCAGGACAGGGGCTTAGAGTGCTGCATTGCAGCTTTGAGCATGCTTACTGAATAAGTTCTCCACGAGCTGTTTTAATTCATACTTCTAGTTTCTTTTAGTGCCACAATCTCTTCATGGTCAAATGACCCAGTTCTTTTATTTTTTCCATAACATGACAATGCATGAGTTCTTCTCTTTTGGCAGGAAAGAAACTTGAACTCTATAGAGGAGTTATGATAGATATTCTGTATGACATTGACAAGACAGTACTTAAACTCCTTGAGGCATGTATAAAGGAGCAAAGACCCACCACTGGGTATTTACCATCATCCCTGCATCACAATAAGAAATGCTGCTCTGAAAAGGAGGCCCAGAGGAGTAATCCCATGTCAAAAAGTGATGAGAACTCTTATTCCAAATACCAGAAACACCTCTGAGACTTAATTTTTCATCCAATGCAATGTGAGACACTAGTTAATATATTATATTTACCATTACAACTGTGTGTTTTTATACCGCCTAGCACAGAATATCTTTGAACTCCTTGGAGGAATAACAGTCACCAGAACTAGTAAATTTTACATTGTTTCACTGGGAAATGCAGATGAAACATGAAGCAGTGCTTCCAAAGCACACGTACAATGATACTGGTGCTTAATGCATGTTTTATCTCTGCAGTCATACAGTTAAGATTTAAATGCATAAACCAAAGCCCTATGCTGTCCTAAGGATTTTCAGTCATTTAGAAATGAGGTAATTATCCTATCTAATTCAGTAGAACTCTGAAAGTCAGCACTTAAAGTGAGTGTTCGTTTACCAACACTCATTTACCTAGACATTCTTCTAATGCAGTCTACTACTGATAATAATGTTGGACTCTAAACACTGAAAAGTCTTGTCTATTTTGTCTGGTAAACATATAGAAGAATGTAGATTTTTGAAGGAAGGCAGACGTGATACATCCTGCGATAGCTAGCATCCTCAATGAGCAGTTTCACCATGCCCCTGGAAAAGATATAACACCCTCATTTACAAGCAAGTTCTCTTAGGTTAATAACATTCTGTCCTATTGCTAGGAACATTAAAAATGTTACCCCACTATTACCCACTGTTTGACCAAGCTTCTTTGTTCTGTTGTGCTCTTCAACATACTCTTCTGAAAGGCAGACCGATAAAATATGAATGTAAAAATCACTTAATCTTATAATGTTATAATTTTGTGTTTAAATATCCTACCACCTGTCATCAAATGATGGTATTGTTTGATGATCTTGGTTTTTTCATTCTGTTTTCTGTTTGTTTTTTTTTTTTTTAATTTCCATGTTACTTGGGAAATGTATTTGAGGGCTTTTTTGGTGGTAGTAGTAGTTCTTTAAAAATTGGTAATGATTTAGGTAGAACCACTGAACGTCGCTAAACAGAGGAGCTTTGACTACATCACCAGGTTTACAAACCTGTAGAAATAACATGTCGGACTCTGGCTGTGCCAGGCCAAGTCAAGATAGCTTTATGATGTGGCTAAGGAGAAGACCAGGGCCCTTCCTTACAGGGTCCTAAACTCAAGAGATGCTAAAATTTGAACTACTGTTAACAATCTGCTACTAAAACCCACTGCATGTCTTACAGGCAGCAGTCTGAGTGTGTGGTGATGGGCTTGGGAGCCTGCCAAACCTTAATTACAGCCTGGACCATAGGATCTCTGTAACAAATAAATCTACTAAGCTTCTTGCTGACTTTCTATTCACTGGTCATTAATAATTTCCCTACAGCATATTATTAGAGTAATGGCTATAACATTGTTCTCAGTGGAGACGTCCACAAGTGATTGCATTCCTTCAGATTTCTTGTTGGAAAGTCATCTAATTATTGGGAAAGGATACAGCTCTGTTGTGTTTAGGAGCAACCTGTTCTTCAAATGGCAAATATACAGCAGAATATTAACTGAGAAACTCTTAGGGTAGGATTCAGTTCCCAAAACATGTGACTATTAAATCAATTTAGGTGCCTCAAATATCTGCATGAGTCTGGAAAATAAATACAAGGTCCTTCAGCAGAATCTTGATTTTCTGAAACAAAAGCTGCTGGCCAGATGAGAAGCAGCAGAACAGCTCATATTGTAGCAATGCCTAAAATCAGACAGCTGTAAACCTCTCCTGATGTCTAATCCCTGCTTCTGAATCCATGGGAATTGATAAAAGGCAATCCTTCATATACTCCCATTCAGATGATGTCAGCAACACATTTGCACTAGAATCTACTTCCCTTTTTCCCCTCTGCTCTTTTTGGAGATAGCAGTTCCCCAAACAGATGGGAAGCCTCCTGCTCTGGTTAAGCCTATTTTGGAAAAAAATTCTGTGACTGTATCCAGTTGGGTCATAAAAATGTTTGAATAGTAAGCTTTCTGAAGGGCTTTCCAAAAAATTATCTCAAGTTTTTGGCTGTTACTGGGCTAATGTATACATATTCTGTTGGAAAACTAACCAAGAGCTTAATTGGCCAAAATGAAGGCTAATAGTCTTTCAGATACAGCTGTAAAAATTCCATTCTTAAGAACTGATGTCATCCTCTATCTACATTTTAGGGAAGACAATAATTATATGGGACAGTTTATACTTTTCCCAAGATCCTGTGACGATTTATATCAAACAGAGCCTGATTTAATTGCAAGTTCTCTTTGGACACTTTTCTTTGGAATTCCAGCTGCAATGTGAAAGTATAAGTATCAGAAAGTCCTCTTACTTTTGTCTTTTTTTTTCCTGCCTAAAAACATAAAGGTTAACAATTAAAAACCTAATTTAGAAAATGTATCAAGTTGGCACAACTGAAAATTCCCTTTCTTTTGCTTCCAAGATTCCAGTGCTACAGGTTAGCACTGACTCAAAAGTCAGTGAATATAAGCCTCTGAATTCACCAGTCCTCCAGATTCCAACAAGCTACAGGACCAGTATGTACCTCCGTAGGCTTATAAGATGCAAACCTACTTTAGGAAAGTAAGGATGATAAAATTTTGCTGTCCTCTTCAGATAAACTCTTGCAAGGACAGTGCTCTATCTTCCAACAGAAAGAAGTGGCTTGTATGTTCAGTCTGCTCTCTGTGGGGAAAAAAAAATCAAATTTGCCAGTTTTGTGATCAACACTTGAGCTGTGAAGAACTGCTCCTGGGTCTGAAAGCACAGTTGAACACAAAGGTGGAAGATTTTTTTACAGAAACACTTTCTGTAATTTTACAGAATCCACTTACCAAAGATGCACATACGATGAAATTTCTGTTTAAAGTTCCTTCCCGTCTCAGAACAAGACTCAACTGAAAGAATTTCAACTCAGAAATCATATATCTCTAGAGAGAAACCAGCAACAGAGACATAAGTTGAAAGCCATCCTAGCCCTCCCTTAGAATAAGAAAAAAATTAAAAGAAATTGAAAATGTGTAACATCCCAGAAACAAAGACAATGCAAGCTGTAAATTTTGAAGTTTTGCCAAGCACAGTATGTTTTCTTAAATATACAAGAGATGCCAGAGAACAGATGTGGGTGTGATCTTGCTCCTTAAACAGGTTAACTACTTATGGTCTTAACTTTTTATAGAATCTAGTAAAAAATCTGTTCGTTCTAATCAAGGACAAATGTCGTATTTGTTACTTAATTTCCATAAAGTACCAGAGGGGCTGTAATACAATGAGAAGATGACCTTAAGATGATAATATTATATTTATAGAACAGAAAATGCTGGTCTGTTTTTGTCCTAAATTAGTATGTTAGAGCTTAAATGAAGTGAAACAATTTTGTGTACTGAACAAATTCTCAGAACATTCAACAGTACAAATTTAGTAGTTCTTGAAAAGTAGGTGTACTGCTGGGAATGAGTAATTAGATAAAATTAGGTAACAAATTAATGAGCTGAAAAGATTAAAAGTAATGAAGAAAAAATATAGCCCAAATGAATTACAGAGAAATACATAGATGACAAAACGAAGTATGCAATGCTCAATAATTTTCAAATATTTTAAAACACAATTACAAGTATTGTATACCTGTTTGATATTCTTTTATTTGCTTAATAGGAAACACGATTTTTGAGCTGCTCTTATATTCTTTGCAATCTTCTAAGCTGAAAGTAATAGTCTGTCTCTGTGTGACATGGATGAAAACTGAAGGTTATTTCTTACACATGCTGGAGCATGAATGTCTGTGTGTGGCTGTGCACATGTATTCGCTCACATACAAGAACTTGGTTTTCAGTTTCATCTATCATCCAGCCCCCGTAGACGCATTCCAAGTTCTGCTTTCCTAAATAATGTTGACATTGCTCTAACATAATTACTATGCATCCATTGCTGTTTTGCGTGGTGAAGATTGTTCATGTGCTGCATGCTAATTCAGGAAACATCCACCATTGGTGGTGAACACTAATCTATTTCAAGAATTTTTGCTCTCACTGTGAGTGCAAAAAACCATTTCACTAATATTTTCTGCTAGATAAGAAGGCTCTTTTTTCTACTAAATTTTTCTCTTTTTTTTTTCTTCTTTACTTCAAATGCCAGTAGGTAGAGTGATGGTGCTCATAGATACTGCAAAATTTCCAGGAAGATTAATACTGAGCCTTTAAAAATAGATGGCTTATTAATAGAAAATAAAAAAAAATATACTACTCAACACTGAGATATAGGGAGATATATAGCATCCCAAATCAACGCATCCAGATATGAATTATGAGGCTGATCCAAGGCAAAACCGTCTTTTCAGTTGACTGAGCAGTACTAGTACTCTAATCTAAGACCAGTTTCACAATATTATTTGGAAATGCAGAATAAACATGGTACCCAGAAGGAACATTAATTCACATACATATATTCATGTTCATACATGAGTAGACCAGGATATCTTTTTTATTTTCATACTCCTTGGGTATCTTTCCACTGAGTTACTTTTTATTGTCTTCCTTACAGGAGGTATTACTATTTCTTTCAAGTTTCACCTTTGCATCTCCTTTGTAGAGAGTACTTTATTTTCCTGAATACAGTTGCTTACTAGAGCCATGGTTGCCATTACTCCTGAACATAATGCAAAAAAAAAAAAATAAAAGAGAGAAAACATATTCAGTTTGGACAGTATCTCCACTGTGTTAATCAACACAACCTTAGGAGTCTCACCCTTTCATTGAAAAGAGCCACCTAATTTTTGTGTAAGTGGTAGGGGAAGTCCTCTTATCTTAACCTTTTCATATACCTACCTTTATTGGTAAAAGTATCTTGCTCCTCCTAAAGTCTCTCTCCTTTTATTTTTCTACCTCACCAGTACCTAACTGGTTGCAGTCTTAAAGCATAATAAATGAATCAGCATACCTCTTAGCTGTAATCTGCTATAATGCAGTTGTCATGTTTATTTATTGCTGCTTCTTTTCTTTATTTGTGCAGACTGAAGTATTTAAATCTGAACAGTTTGCCCATAAGAGACCCATCAGCTCATCTGACCTGGTCATTAAGTGTGGAGGCAGATATAGGACGGTGCTGTGTGTGCATTTGTGTGTGTGGACCACACACTTTCATAGATTAATCTGTCAGCCAACATTTATGTCATTCTTCTCATTGGATTGACCTTTTGTAGTCCATTCCTCTTGAGGTAAATGAGGGAAAAACGTTGCCTTGAGTAAAGGCTTCTAAAAAGTGAATTAATAGTTTGTGTTGTACAGCTGCATAAGGTGATTCACTAAATAAAGGTATGTAGCTGATATGCCTTTGTTTTGGGTTTGTGAAGTTAGGAAGGTCTAAAGCTATTTATCTTGACATCATACTCACTCAAAACACCTCTTAATAATCACAACTGCAAAAAAATTATACTAAGTAATTAGTGGTTAAAGGAAAAAACATGTAGAGAATAATAAACCCATACAAGTTACAGAGGTAGGGCTCAGTTTCTGGAATGATATTTCAAAAAACAGAAGTCACTAGCTCAGGTTGAATAAAAAGACACTCATTTTGGCATTTTTTTGGCAGATAAAGCTCATCAGAATGTGCTCTGTAGGAAAGATACACAAAGGCATCAGGCAGAAACTTCTATTCCCCACAGGCAAAGATTGCCTAAAAATATCTGGATGCACAATGGAAACATGTCAGGCTCTGATAGGTTTCTCTAAGTTACATTAAATTATTTTCCTCCATTACAGTGGGTAAGTGCAGTGGGTGAGATCTTTAGGAGATTGGAAATATAAGAATGAAAAGTTTATGCTGGTAAAGCAAATTACTCTGGACATTTAGGTACTGACAGTACTAGTCTACCACTTGGTATCCTTGAAAGCTGAACTATTATAGGATTGAATTATTACACTGATGTTTGCAATTGATAAACAAAGCTTCCCTCCATATGTGAAAATAATTTGACCTTATCGCAGAATTCTGCCCAAAAGGTCATTGTGAAAGATAAATTGTTCTTGGATTTTTCATGTGTGCCTAGCTGTATGGCAAGAATGTTTTCCATTTATGTACCCTAAATGATTCCCATTCAGCATTTTCTTAAAAGATGGCAACAATTCCCCTTTGGGAGAATTTTCTAAAGCATAATCCTGATGTATAAAAATGAGATATGATTTGTATAGAGACATATAGGAAAGACTCAGCATAGCATTCCAAAACTCTTGATGCTGAGGCTATGTCTAGAATAGAAAGTTTACAGTTTTACTAATTTGGAAGGCAAAATAAATTAAAATATCACTATGCCTGTGGAGTGCATAATTGTTCCTCAAATAGGCAAGAAACATTAGGATTTCAAAAGCATGACTTTTTTTTTTCTCAAGGGAAAAATGATTAAATGATGCAAGATAGTCTTTCATAATCTATTATTCATTGGAACACATTTCTAGTTCCTATTATTGCCCTCAGATATTGAAAATGAATCAACATTTGTAGGAAATCATTTGCATTTTTTGTTCAGGTGCAATTACTGGACAGCATAATAGTAGTACATGTGCTATTTTGCAATACCTGCTAAATGGCCCACCTCAGGTTATTCTGGGTTGATGGCCATTTTTCACTAATGCAGTGGGGCAAAACATTTACACCCTAGTCTAAGAAAGCAATTAAGCTGGATGCAGTTAAATGCTTAAATGCTCTCCATCACAAGTTTAAACTGCTCAAAGACATTTCACTAATTTGGAGACCTGTAGTAATGAAAGTACTCAACATTACTTTTGGGCAATATTTCTTTGTCAAAGCACAGCTCATTAATGACATGAGAGAAGTCTACAAAACTGAGAGGATGATGTGACCATTGCTTTTTTATTTCAGTAGCCAGGCTGTAAAGGTCACCGTATGTTTTGATATCAGGTAACTCTATCAACAGGATTACCACAAATTCTTCATCCAGCTAACCAGCAATTTACACCAAATGTCAGATAAGATGCATTTCAAAAGAGGACTCAAATTGGCATAACATATTTTTTCCTTGTTGTGAGTCATCTGGGCTCTAAAGTATTTCAATCACATTTCTAAAATGGTGATAGGACTCATTTTCCACATAGCTAAAATCTAAGGCTGGAAAATCGTTTTTTGTAGGTGTTACAAGTTATCCCATCTTCTTGGGATATTTTTCTTTGATTTCCTGCAGTACTGACTTTTTGGGGATGTCCATTATGCATATCTGTGTTTGTAGACATTAGTTTAGTGTTTCTGAATCTGCTTAGGTACTGTTTCTGACTTCCAAAAATATGGAAAAATTCAATTAATTTGACAGACAGGAAATAGATGTGAGAAGATGGAAAAAGAAATTTAAAAAAAAAACCAAGAAGCCCTATAAGTTTAATGAAAAATATTATACATGTATGTATACGTAATGTATAAAGGTCTTCAATTCATCCAGATGCTGATAATATCATACAGCAATATAGAATGCATGAACAAACCAATATCAGCAGGATTGAAGCAAATTATATTTTCCTGTAGATGTCCTAATTTTTCACTACAGTCAATGGAAAAGACAAGATTCTCACAAGAGCAATTTACATTGGAGGAACTTAAACTGCTCTAAAGCTGTTAGTGTTTTTACTCTGACTAAAGCTGGAGTGGGGGCAAATACACTCCTAAGTGTTCAAGTTCAAATGCACTTAGTTCACTAGAATGAATTTAGTGTCACTATTTGAACTCCTAGAAAAAAGTCTTCTTAAAAAATCAAAGATTATTTTATGTTTTTCATAGAAATATTTTTCTAGATTAGAAAAAATAATTGTTTATAACAATAAATTGAAACTAGTAAATTGGCGAATATCAAAGTGAAGAGATTAGCATCGTATATACTGAATATCCATTCAAAAATCAAGAAGAAAGAAACTAACCAAATCCTGTTATATGATTTCAATATCTTATGAAATAATTTTAAGTGCTATTACATAACTGACTAAAGTGGATGTTTTCATCATTATCTACTATATGTTAAACTGGCCTCTGTTTAAAATGATTGCATTGTCCCAAAATACAGAGGAAATATTTGGTTTTAGTTGCACAATGGTTTGGAAGGTTCATCAGGCAATGCAGAGCTGGTGAAATATGAATAAAGGATCCTTTAAAAATATTCGGCCTCATCCAGGCATTGGACTTTACAGGGGTAAAATGGAAAAAAACAGATTGACTTTCTTTCTTCCCATAAATCTTTTCTTTTCTTTTAGCCCCCTGTGGAAGTTCAGCTAGGTGGTTTCTTTGGTACAGTACTATCTACAGGTGTTATTGGGGCAAGAGAACAGATTGTCCTTGATTTTCTGGTTTGGTTTCACCATCCATTTTCCTGTTACACAGAATCACACTGAAGATGGCTGGTGAAATGAATTTAAGGAGATATTATAGACTAAAACACTGTCACGAACATATTAACAATTAATTAACATTAACAATTAATATTAACATATTATTTGCACTAGTGATGCAGAAAGTTATCTAATCACCTTATTAATATATTTAATCATCCTAAACAATTCTATTTTTCATCCTAAACTATTCTATTTTATTTGCAAAATTTTAAAAAGTTAGGAATTAGCCTACAGGCTGGACCAAGATCTGGGCAGCAGAAGAGATGTGGCAACTCAGCTGTTCAGGGCTTTCTTTCCTTCCTTCCTTCCTTCCTTCCTTCCTTCCTTCCTTCCTTCCTTCCTTCCTCCCTTCCTCCCTCCCTCCCTTCCTCCCTTCCTTACTCCCTTCCTCCCTTCCTCCCTCCCTTCCTCCCTTCCTCCCTTCCTCCCTCCCTTCCTCCCTTCCTTACTCCCTTCCTCTTTTTACTTCTTTCATATATATATATATAATTTTTATTTCATTCTGTTGCATTTTATGAAATGCTCTGTCACGAGTTGGGCCCTTAGCAACTTTTTGACAGCTTTTGGTGACTTCCATGTGACAACACACAACTCTGTTGCTTGTGTGTAAAGAATTTAATATTTTATAACTCACGTCTGCTAGCTAAAAGATGCAAAAAGGTATGAACGTAAAAGCACTCTAAATTACTGAGACATAATCCCCCTCCCCTTGTTTCTCAGTGAGTAACATCAGATGTAACACTTGTAGACAAAAGCAATTGGATGTAAACAATAACACAGAAAGGCAGCTTGCACATAATCTCTAAATTAGGCCTTTATTGGTGAGCTTAAGGAAATTAAAATGAGAAAAGAAATACTAAATGAAATTGGAGAGAGCTTAAGCAGTTATAACTTTTACAGTAAGTGGCATGTAAGAAACATGTAAATACATCGATTTATATTTTTCAGTAGTTTCATTTAGAATTATTTGGGTTAATTTGCAAATCCATCTATGAATTTGGTCACTGGCTCATGAATTAGTTTTCATTTCATCCTTCAAATTTTGCTTGTTTATAAGAGCTGATGTTCACAGAAGTGGGGTCATTTTTCTTGTTCCTTTACTACAGACTAAAATGAGGGATGCAAGCTTTAATTTCAGAACATCTATAATGGGATAGAAGAGCAGATTAACATATATATCAATATGGTAATTTGTCACAATGCTTCTGAATCAGTCTTTCATTTAGTTGGAATTATATATCAACTGAGAAAACTTGAGGTCCTAACCTTCTATCTTCTAATAAGAGATTAAACACTAATGGGGTCACTCTGATTGTACCATGAATTAGTATCAATTTAGTTTGTTATTGAATTCTTTAGTTTGAATAATAGCTTTCAGTTGTCAACAAATTTCTGAATCCAGCTAGCAGACTTTTAATGAATTGCTTCTTTCTGCTGGAGTGTTATACCTGTTCATTTCTGCAGGAACCATTCAGAAACTCTCTAAAACCATCGTAAAAAAGATTTAGGTCACTCTTTCCTTCTGCAAGGTAGAACTATGCAATATTTATGGATCTGTCTCCACCACCTGAGTTTATTGATGTTTTTACTCTTTGGCAAAAATTAGCAAAATTTGATTTAATTTTCCAGTATTTTCATTTAAAACATTAAAGAGGCCAAATTAACAAAATATAGTTCAGTTAAGTAGTGAGATGCTCACAAAAGTTCAGTAATTAACTGTCCTGGGACATCAACTCTAATGTTTTTATGACTCTCTAAGTCATTAGGTCTCCGAATATTTTAGGAAGAATAATGCTGAGATCTAACGGCACAAAAATTGTACATAATTTCAAAACAACTCTTAAGTCTAATTCTTAAACCGTAGTAATTGATCCTACAGTGAGATTTATTCAGTAATCATGGAAGGCAACAGCATTTACAACTAGAATAATTAAAGTAAATGAAGAGGAAAATTGTGTTCTGTATAACATTTAGTTCATTATAGGCTTAAACAGCTATGCCAATTCATGATCATCAATATAAGTTATGATGCTCACAGACATAATTAAATAAAAATGTTATCACCAAGAAACAGTTCATGTAACACAAGAGTAGAAATAGTTACATTATAAAAGTTTTGCATTTTTTTAAGGTTTACTGGCAGTGCTCAAGCATATGAGTAGCAGAAGATAGTATAGAATTTTTTAGTTCCTTTTTTCCCCCACTAGTGTTCATAATATATAACACAGCCTTTTCTCCACTCTGCTTCTGGGTCTTACTCCCTTCTGTGATGATGCTTGATTCCATACCTCATTAAGTGCCTCTGTGGCTCTTTATTTGTTCAGTTAAGGTCTCACTGGAGTTCATTAAACCACATTAAACATCACTGATGTTTCTGAGGGAGTTGCAGCATAAGATGTGCAAAAGCCTAAGAGGAGTCTATAATTTTCCATGGTACATATAAGCAAGGAGGTCCAGAAGGCATGTGACAAAATGTGCATCAGATTGCCTCTATATCAGGTTGTTCTACATCTTCCCTGGATATTGATACCAGAAAAGTATGTAGGTTTGATTTTTTTTTTCCTTTGAGATATCCTAAATGACTGATTGAACTTTTTATTAACTGAAATTTCCAGATACAAATATTTAATAGCTTTTCAATGTTTGCATATACTGTCAAGAGAAATATGGCTCAACGAAAACAATCATACAATTTAAATATTTTCCTGTACATAAAAAGTGGATTCAGATGCTTTTCTTATAGTCCTATTAGCATTGAATATATGAGGCATCTTAAGAGATTCTGATGAGGTACAGAGAGAAAAATAATTCTTAGTTTGCTGGTGTCAACAGCTTTCGGTGGAGTGGAAAAAGACAGAACAATTCATACCTACATTCTTTTCCAAAGAAAGGAATAGTGGATGACAATAATTAACCATATATTTACCTGAAAAAATATTGCCTATTCAGATGTTTCAAATATGACAGATGAGTTCAAAAGCTCCTCAGAAAAATTCATAGCAGTGCAGTACAACATTAAAGCCTTTATCAGTTTGTTAGTGCTGATGATCAAATAAACTAATTGTGACTCAGGCAGGTTCTCCCATAGAAAAATAAAATAAAGTACTGTATACTACCAGAGTCCTGTCACATGCTTCAAAGACAATTTCAGAACTGCATGAGAGAATTTTATCCATGTGAATCTAGTCTGAAAGCAGCCTGCAGAAGGATGTAAAGATTTTCTGAGGTAAAGGTTTTATAAATTTTCTTTCAAATTTCTGTAGGATCTGACCTTCAGTTCTGATTTATTCTTTCTTTAGGTATAATTAAACATATTTAGACATATATTTAGGTATACATATCCATATTCTATGATTCTGTGATTCTATAATACAAGTTAAATGCTTATAGGGTCAGCTGCATAGATAATAGTTTTGTGACTAAGCTCTTGAAAAGCAAACATTCCAATAGAAATGTACTAAGTTGCAGTAGTGGTAAAAACAAAGGTTGAAGACTTTAAAGAGGTCATCACATCTAATTGCATCACAAAGAATAAAGTTAAACAAATATCTTAAGGATTAGATCGTGGCTTAATATCGTCTTTGCTGAGTTTAAAAATGGCTAATTACTTCTTTTCTGTATCCATACTGCAATAGTGTTTTCCTCAGAGCACATTATATACTTTCCTACGTTAATTCTGACTACATATAGATTTACTCTTAAAAGTACAAGCAGAAAGAAATGAGTCTCAAAATACAAGTTCAGTCCACCCCTTTTTTTCTTTTAAAGTACCAAAAATGGAGGCATATTCAATGAAAGAGAGTGATTTTTTAAAATCACTATTAGTATGAAGAATACAGTGCAACAAGACTTTATAATTAAAATGAGTAATGACAACATGTGCATTTACATAGGGATAAATAAACATAGAGAAATCTTCACACTCAACATAAAAATCAACTACTAACAAAATTAATTTTGAAAAAAAATTCCCCTTTTGGAAAAGATCAATACATGTAATGAAACTCATGTAACTATCCCCTGAAGTCAGCAATACTGATGTCTACAAACCTACCAGATCTTACCAAGTGCAACAACTAGAGAGAGAAGAATCATATCACCATGAGAAAGTAATTGATAAAATGAAACCATGCATGGTAAGAGAGTTAATGGATGCCAAGTTCAGAGCCGGGCAAAATAAATTTGGGCCCTTGGGGGAATCTGTGTACACTGGATATTCACATCAAAGAAATTAATAAAAATACATACAGCGGAAGAGGTCCAACTCACCACCAGTTTCATTGATTTTGTCAAGACATGTTTGTCCATCCATGTGGACAAACATTATCTATCACAATGTTCAAGAGACACATACCAAAATTTAGATGGTGCTGAAACGTAGAATATCCAGACTGCAGATTCCAGATCAATGTCTCTATAAATTTAAATTTCAGCATTCTGTATCTTGTCCATGAATTACTGCAAATACAGAAAAGAAGACATAGTTGGTTTATATACAGGAATAGTGGAGAAAGGTCTTAGAGACTTTTTGGGGGACTTGGGGTGGGTTTTTTTTTCGTGGGCAGTTTTCTGTTTCTATTTTTTAAAACAGATTTTAAAAAACCAAGTAATTTCAGGACAAATAACCAGGATATAGCCTTATTCCTTACTTATGTCAGAGGATGGAGGGATGGAGCTAAGTCTGAACTTTATTTCTTTGCCCCATTCCACTGATATTGGTTTCTGATTTTACTTTGTGGCAACCGTGAATAGTTTGAAAAATTTTGAATACCACATATTTTGGTGATATAATTTTTGTTGAAATGACAAAAAAAAATTGGGACCATCAACACATATTTTTCTAAAAGGCACACCCAATTTATTAAAAATCAAACTTAAGGTATGGATTTCCTATTATTATATCAGTGCCCCAAATTTACATGCTTTGCAATTACAGCTGCCAAAATATTCTCAGAGTGAACTAACGACAATCCAGATAATATCTGGGAGTTGAGAGAAAGTAGAAATTATATAAAGAGCTCAGAGCAAATATATTTATTATGGCTTCACTATTACTTTGCAGCTTCAAAAGTCGCAACCTTACTAAGAATCTTAAGAAAACAAAAGAATTTGATAATGAAATCAAAAAACTAGTCTTGATGTACATGTACTAAAAGATTACTGTGATTACTGTGTCATCTCATCTGATCTCTTACATAAAATAGGCTAAAAGATTTCAGTCTTAATAGGCATAATTTCTATTTGAAACTTGTTTTTTCCCCAAAAAATCTATTAAATTTCGATATAAGTACTCCAAGTGATTCAAAGTTCAGTGAGTCTATCTGATTACCCAATAGCTCCAGTCATTATGATTAAAAAAATCCAAGAAGCAAACATAAAAAATTACAGTGCCTTACTTTTTTTCTTAGCTGACTTGCCGAAAACTTTCTTTCACTTTGTCTTCCTATACCACTTTCTTCCCATTTGAAAAGCAGTGTAAGAAATCTCTTCCCAGTGTGCATACTAACCATATTACCTGCCCCCTACTCTTTTATTGGACGAATTACACAAGCTGAGCTTAGTGTTGCATAAATTAGTTTATGATATGATGCATTTTCCAGGCCTCAGATCACTATTGTTAATACCCTTTTCTGAATTAATTCCAATTTTTCAAAAATCATAAAATGCCTCCATTAAACTTCTAAATACTGTTAATCCCACCTCTGTGCTTATGAGTAATGTTCTGCATATATATGCACATAAGGTCAGTGTTTATCCTTCAGTGTTGGAACACTCACAGCATCTGCCACCTGCATCACCAAAGGCTGCAGAACCTTATGGGATCAAAAAGATTTTCCTTCCCTCCTGTCTCATGGGATTTTCTTTATTTTCATGAATATGAAAGGAGTATTTTTTCTTTCAATAAATACCATGTTACATATGTCCATTCACAGCACACACAACATCAATCCTTTGGGTCTTTCATCTTATTTTTTTAGTACCATAGCTTACAGCAGTGGCTGCTTTCAGTATTTGGAGAGAGGAATTTAGTCTTTAAATAAATTCCATGTAATATTTTTAAAAACAAAAAGTTATATCCAATGTAACAGTTGTCAATCTATTTCACATATTGGTAAAGACACTATGAAAACAATTTTCTTATTCTCCTTCTTTTTTGTGGCACTGAGTCATAAGTTTTCCTCAACAAAGGAAAGTTGGTTCTGATTTGCTTGTTTTTTTCTCATGACAGCGATTTGAAGGTTTCAGTTACTAACTTTTCCTAGTTCTCTTTGCTGTATGTTGTAATAAATTTTGGCTAACCTTAAGATCTCTTAGGGGGAATTATTTCTTCACTCCTCCCATTTCTGTTTGAGACTTGTTCCCCAATGTTCATCTGTCTGTTTCTTAACTGAATGTAATACATGTTGATGCCTAAATATTTAAAATTCCACTATATGTGGCCTTAGACATTGACTTAATTCTTTTTAAGAAAATGTCATATAATAGACTAAGAGGACCCAGTACTCTTTGTCTCCCCATTCTTATAATTTTATGTATTTTATTCTGAAAATGACTGTTTAATTCCCTTCAAAAGTACCAATTAAAAAAAATCCAGTGGAACTACTGCAGAATAAGCAATACACTTTTATCATGATGGTGTTAAGACAGCAATTCTTCAAGTTTCATGTAGATTCAACATTGAATTTCTATGGCTTGGTTGTAACAAGGATCATGTCCATCTTTCCTCAGCTCATTTCATACGACTGACTTTAGACTCCCAAAGTAGATAATGTGCTTCCTATAAGTTTCAACACACTAAGCTAATGAGAAAAGTCTATTTGGAAGCGTGAGAGGAGATGTCATTCAGCCTTGGAGAGTGTCATTACCACCCTGTTTGTGACTTTCTCACTTTAATTTGCTGTCTTGAAGTGAGAAAATGTTGGATTTCAGGTTCAAGGTAAATTTAATATTTATGGCAATGATAAACCAAGGGGTAGGAAGTGCCATCATTAGCTTCCACTGAGCTTCTTGTTATTCTACCTTTTCACTTCTGGCATCTTTTTGGTTATTGTCTTTTCTTATACTCTGTTTTAAAATTAATATGTCCCTCACAAGTTAATCTGTTTTCTTTATCTCAGTCTTTTACTTAAAGATTTAACATTTCTTCATTGATCAGGCTGTTTTCCTTTTCACTCCTGATTTCAACACTCACAAAATATACAGGAAGGGGAAAAGGATTGCCATCAAAAGATTGCACAACTTAGTAAAGCAAAGTAAGGACAGAGATAGGCTTCAGGATCCAGGGAGAATATGACAGAAGGACATGGGACCAAGCACATCACGACAGAAGAGAAGCAAAATGTATAGACGTATAAAACACTGTATCAGTGTGGCAATGCTGCTGTGGAATTCCAAACTACCTAAATTAACAGCAGCTGACTTACTTCTGATAAGGTTCTAGGGATTCCAGATACCGTAGAGAGATTGGCTTACTGTTTGGCTTTTCCCCTACACTGTCTTCTGGTTCCTCCCCTGTTACATCAAGTAATTTTGGTGATTTTTCTTTTTAGCAGTTTTTTCTTGGGTTTTTTTTGATTTTTTGTTTGTTTGTTTGTTTTTTTAACTCTATTACTTCTTACAGATCTTTTTTTTTGTAACATTAGTGCTGTTCTTTTTCAAGCCACAAGCTTCTTGCTGTTTCTGCCACATCAGTTCATATAAACAGAATGTAATGGTACAGCCCTGAAGTTGTCAATACTTAAACATTCTACATAATTATTTTACTTAATTAGTTCATTTTTTTTTGTTTGTTTGTTTGTTTGTTTCCACAGGGTAAGAAATAAAGGTAAATGATAGATGATGCAGAAATAGAAACTAGGCATTTGGGGAACAAGACTGGAGTGATTATATTTCAGAAAATTCAGGCAGCGGATTATTTGAAGAGCAGTTGTGTTGATCTTGCTGACAGCAAAAACTGTTTCTAGAAGACTCTAGGAGGACACTGTACTTCATTATATTTACAGCTTTGAAAAATGGGGCAATTTCATTAGGCATTTTTTTCCATTTCTGTTCTAATATTTCTCTGAATATTTGGCTTGCATGTTTCTTTCCGTTTTAAAGAAACCTCCAAAAGGCTTTGAAATCCAACTGCGTTAAAAGGTGGCTGAATCAGCTGAAATGTGGAAAAACTTATTCCAAGACAATAGAGAACCTAAGAGCAAGGTCTCTGAAGCACATGCTGCCTATTGTACCTGGCCAAATCTGTACTATACCTCCATGATCAAATGAACTTGACTTGTTTCAAGTTCCAATATTGAAACATTGAAACATTTCTAATTAGAGAATTGATCTGTTTCTGTGGTGTTTATGTAGCAATTGGCTCACACATATGTAGTGTACGCATATCTGGAGTAGTTTTTTTTTAAAGATTAATTAATCTGCTCCTTGAAGTCTTTCAGACAAGAAAGTTCTCATTTGAAGGCTTATGGCTAGTTGCTTACAGTGTCTTAAAGTTGTGTTGCTGGAATACGCAAGAACTTAGAATCTGTGAAAATAACCTTCCTGTTTTGGATTGCAATGCCATATAACATGGCTTAATCAATTTGAATAAGCCTTTCAGGAACAAAATGTGACCAGGCTGACCAGGTTGTAAGTTGAGTTCCATTCCAGAGGGAATTAAATTCACTGAGTTATAAACTCCTGGAAAACAAGGATTGCACTAGAACTATTCTAGTAAGCATAGCTATAATTACTCTTTAAATAATGACAATGGCAAAGTAAAATGACAAGTGTAACACACTTCTCTACTAAAAAGGGAAGTCTGGCTTCTCTGTCACTAGTGGTAATGAGTAGGTTTTACATTGAAGAAGGTTCAAATGTCTTTTTTTATTTTTAGAATCTAGATGTGACTGCATGTAGTTGGTCACTCTGTACTTCCTTCCTGCTGTTCAGCTCACCAGCATTGTAATTGTGTAATTGTACCATTATCCATTATTTTTAAAGATTTGTGTTTCACAGTTCCTAATTCCTTTTTTTTACTGTTATACAACATTTGTTCTTCATTGAGATGACCTGCATATATAAGCTCACTGCAGTGTTAGTTAATATTTTATGCCATCCCATGGTTTCTTTTAGTTCTTCAATAGATGTAGAAAAGCAATAATATCAATGTCAGAAAAGATATCAGATAAAGACATGACTGGTTAATGTTTTATGGGAAAGAGACATTATTTATTACAGAAAAACAACAGTCTTCACAGAAGCACAGAATGGATGAGCTTGGAATGGACCTCTGAAGGTCATCTGGTTCAACATCCTTGCTCATGTAGGGCCACTTGCAGCATGTTGCCAACACCATGCCCAGATAAGTCTGAATACCTCTAAAGATGGAGACTCCACAATTTCCCTGGGTAATCTGTCCACCATTTGGTCATCCCCACNCAATCAGGCAGAACTGGGGCGGAGAGAATACAATATAACCAATCGAGTGCAAGGGACGGGACAAATGACACGGAACATTTGGGAAAAAGGGGAGGAGCCAGGGAGGATTGACACAGCCTTAGGAGGGGATTGGGGAGACGGACAGGGACCTTTCCGGAGAGTGGGCTGGGTGCAGGGTTGACAGACAGGGGCAAAGGCAGGAGGGGAACAAACCATTACAACCAAAAAACAGGGGGAACAACTTAGGGATGAACCATTACAAAACACAGAAAAATAAAACTTTAATGATAAAACAGCAATCCACAACACCCCACAGTAAAAATTGTTTCCTGATTTTCAGAAGAATCCTGCTATATCTCAGTGTGTGCCTATTGTTTCTAACACCTATTATCTCTAGGGCCTGACTCTGTCCTCTTTTCACTGTCCCTTCAGATATTTGTACACACTGATGAGATCACCCCTACACTTCTTTTTCTCCATGCTGAATAGTCCTAGTTCACTCAGCTTTTCCTCATATGGAAGATATTCCAGTCCCCTTATCATTTTAGTGGCCCTTAGCTGAACTCTGTCTCCAGTAGCTCCACTTCTCTCTTGTACAAGGGAAGCCAGAACCAGGCACAGTACTCCAGGTGTGACCTCACCAGTGCTTAGTAGAGGGGAAGAATCACCTCCCTTGATCTGCTGGCAACAGTCCACTTAAAGTAGCCCTGGATACCACTCACCTTCTTTCCATACAGAATCATGGAATGGGTATGGTTGGAAGGGGCTGCTGTGGGGTCATACGGTCCAACTTCCCAACCTTCCACAAGGGCACAATGGGGGTACATGTTCAGCTTGGTCCACCAAAACCCCGTGGTCCCTTCTGTAGAGCTGCTTTCCCAAGCAGTTGCCTCCCATCATATAGTTGTGCATGGAGGTCTTCCCTGTGAGCAAGATTTTTAATTTAGCGTTGTTGAACTCCATAAGGTTCCCATTCAGCCCATACCTCCAGCCTGTCCATGTCCCTGTGGAAGACAGCACAAGCCTCTGGCATATCAGCCACTACTTCCTGGTTTGTGTCACCAGCAAACTTGCTGAATCTTCCCCATAATCAAGATTTCAGACAGAACCGAACCCATATTCGCCCTTAGGGTACACTGCTAGTCACTGGCAACTGGACTACATGCCACTGATCACCAGTCTCTGGGCTTGTCTGTTCTGGCAGTTTGCAATCCACTGCCTGCTTACACAGTCCACACTTCCCCATCTTCTCCAGGAGGATTTTATGCCCTATAGTGTTGAAATATCCACTGCTGTCCCCTCATCTACCAACCTTCTATCCTCTGTTCAACCTCTTCTATCACACGGGTAGAGCATTGTTACACTTTTTCCTGGAAATGCAGCCTACAAACATATTTCATTACTACTGTTTGATAATATCCAAAACTAATGAGCGTCTGAATAAGGGGGATTAGCTATTTGCTTCATTTAGGACTGAAAATCACCAACAGAGTTATTATGATTTTAAGCCCAGCTGGAGATGAAACATCACACAGTCATTCAACTCCCTCTCTCTCTGCTCCTCTGGTGGAACAGGAAGGAGAATCCTCCAAGTAAAGCTTGTATGTTGAGATAAAAACAGTTTAATATTTGTAAATTAAGTAAATAATAATGGTAAATAGTAATAATGATAATATAAAGGGAAAAAAAGTGATTTGATGCAATTGCTCACCAATGCTGACCAATGTCAGACCTCTCATCCCAAACCTAGATTGTCCATCCTTCTGGGTAACTCCTCCCAGTTAATATACTGGGCATGATGTTCTATGGTGTGGAGTGTTTCTTTGGTCCGTTTGGGTCATCTGTCCCAGATATGCCCCCTCTCAGTTTCTTTTACATACTCCCTCACTGGCAAAGCATGAGACAGGAAAAAAAAGTCCTTGACTTAGTAAAACCCAAAACATCAGTGTGCTATCAACACCATTTTCATTCTGAATCCAAAACACAGCACTCTAACAGCTACTGAGAAGAAATTACTCTACCCTAGCCAAAACCAGGAAAACAGTACAGATAAATTACACCTGACATCAGTATACTGAATATGGCTAAGAGAGGCAGGATGTAACTTACCAATGCTAGCAGTAACATATTTTCACCATTAAGAATTTGTCCTAAATGTAAAAGAAAGTCCACTTTTCTTGTTTAGTAAGTACTTGCTTAACTGGAAAAAGATCCAATCCCCTTTTTTTCATAGTATTGAAAAACAAGTATTTTTGAGAAACAAGTATTTTCAAAATATATATTAAGTTATTCTTACTGCAGAAATATGAAAAAGAAGGATTTGGTATTTGTCACAATATTAAGATAAAAAGGAATTACATGTATCCTGTCAACTGGTTTTCTATATAAGGTCAGTAAACATTTAAACATTTAAAAATAAATATTTCCATACTTCAACTCTTTTTAATGATTTTTTTCTTTTACTTTTTTTTTTTCTTAGGACTAGGTTCCATCATATCAAAATAGTCTGAATAGTTTAGCTGGTTGATTATGATACATATATCAAAGTTAAGTGGGGATATGGCTAGCTCTATGACTCTCAGTAGAATATCAAAATTAATGTTCCCTTCCCACTATAAGTTTGACTCAGTGAAAAGTAATTAAACAATAATTAGAATCAATGTTTCCAAATGTTCAAAAATTAGTCAGTTGCAGTATTGACAGGGTTTTTTCTGTCGTATATATTCAAAATTACTCACTAATTTTGGATTTCCTTTAAGTAAAAAGTAGCATTAAATCCCACCAAACAAAGCAGCCTCATTCAGAGGGGCCTTTCCTTCAATTCCATGAGATAATTTAGTATACAAGAAATCACTTATCATGGACATAAGGCTAAAATTCAAGTCAGTACAAGTTTTAAAAATTATGTCTATCTCCATCTGGAGTTATACTTGGCATATGCCATAGAATGCTAGGTGGTGGCTTTGGAAGAACAGCAGTCATTGTTCTTCACTGTTAGCAGGTCAAAGACTATTTTAGCAACTGAGATGCTAAATTAATTTGCTTTATTCATCTTGCTTATGCTTGCCATATTTGGTATTTTTCCCTTCTTCCAAAGCTTGAAATCTATTATGCACATGGCAGCAACATGGGAAAGATGGAAGAAGGGTTGTGATGTCTCACTGTTACTCCTTATGGGCAAGTTTCAGTCTTGCATTTCATTTCTATGAAGACAGTCTGCATCTGACATTGCAGCAGCAAACGATGCCTAGCACATCAAGCCACATAGCATGTAATACTTTGTTGGTTCGAATACAGTGTCCCATACAGGGACTTATTTCCGGAAAGGCATGAATTTTCTCCTTCTAAGGAGAATCCTTATTTAAACTAAGTATTTTAAGTTTAACCATTTGGTTAAGCCAAACAGCCAAACATTAAGGTTTATTTAGACCTTTGAACTATTTAATCCTAGTATTTCTTAGTTCTGAGAAAACGAAAAGGAAAAGGTACATTGCCTCTATCCCTCTATGCAAGACTTATCCATGTGATGATAACTGACGGAGTTTGTGCTGAAAAGTGCCCATGTAATGTTTAATAAATAAAGCCAATTCACTCAGCCAAGTATCACTTGCTAAATTTGTATATTAACTCCCCAATACTTTTATCCTTTTTATCTCTACATATATCCACCAACTTCTTCATGTGGATTCAGGAAAGAAGGAAAAATTTTTGTATTGCTCTTGCCATTTTACCTACATTTATTTGGTGGGAGAAAAAGAACCTATTTTAAAGGCCAGATTCTTCTTCATTTCAAAAGAGAGGGAAAGCCCTCTATTTTTGTTTTATCCTTTCTAAGGTGCTGAAAATGTAATGTTATTACCAAAGCATGAGCTATTATTTTGGAAGTATTTGTAAGGCATTTGTTTGGGCTGCCAAGACTGAAAACCAGTATCTCTATTAGTACACCATGCATATAACCTATATGTGATCCAACTTTGTTTCAGGACAGATCTTTGGGGAATTATTAACTAAAAGAAATTAGTATTTTATGATCTGATTGTTCAATGCAGAAGATCAGCAATGAAAATTCTAACTGTTTTCTGCAATATAATGACATGAAAGTAGTTGCAGCAAGAGAAAGAACTGATACTAGAGCTAATTGAAAAGTATTATCAAAAGCCTCTGTCTGTTAATAAAACACTTGTTTCAGAAGGACAACAACCTTGGTGATCATTCTTAGGTATGTATAAAAATAAAATCCTGAACTTGAAAGAGAACAATGTTTTTTTATATATTGAATAGATTCTTGGGAGAAGGATAAATCTAGCACCAGAATATTTTTTAACTTTAAATTCCATCTGAGAATTCTTATTTGACAATTGAAGGAATATTGAATTCTTTTAGCTACATACCAAAAGTAACAAATGCAGTAAAAGAACCCCTTTCAATAGAGGAAGTGAGTAGTCATGCAAAGGTGGATTAATGCAAAATGCAAAGATACAGATTTCAGTTCCTTGCAGGTATCATTGCTGAGAAACTATTTCAGTGATGAACTTACCAATATGAGGAGCTTACCAAAATATTTCCACCCTTCTGATAACAGTCCTCAGTTTTAACAATACTCCTGTGGGTCATCAAGATGCTATCACAAAAAACAGGTAAAAATGTAAGGATTTATAAGAGCAGAATCTTCTATGCTCTCAGCCTTAATTTTAAAAAACAGGCATAGCACCTTGATGCTAACTTTATCCAAACTATACCAATGGTCTGCAAATGCTTTCCTTTGTAAGCCATAGGAGCTCTTAAAGAGAACAATACTCACACAAAGGGACTTACAAATGCTAAAAGGAATGTCATGCATAGTGACTCAAAATAAAACTGTACAAAAACATACAAAAAATTTTAACTTACAATACAGATTTGCATAAAGCCAATGGGAAAGAAGTCATAATAAAACATGTGCTAAAATAGTTTTAATGGCATTATGCCACAATGTGCCAAAAATTATCTTTTTGTTAAATAGCCTCTCATTAAACCCTGCTGTATTTCTGACACAGACTATTCTTAGAATGTAGAATTTTACCACTGACAAAAGCATTTCATACAGCAGGAAGCAGACCCTACTAGAAATGGTCATACCATGAGAAAAAAACCCCTGGCATTTATTTTCATACTGTAGTTAAATCAGGTTAACCAAGATCAGACAAGTTGTTTATTTCCTAAATGAACACTTATGAATGTTAGGCTGTTAAATCCTTTAAATTATTTTATGGTAAAAACTCCCTTAGTTTCTAATGATTGTAATAGTCTCTAGCAGCTGGTGACAGCTGAGCTGTGCATGAGTCATATTGGATATAAAACCCTACTCATGTTAAGAACGAATTATGAAATTAGGCACGCCAGGCTCCTTTAAGAGTGAGCTGAATGAGTTTCAAGGTGACTTTTTTGGTCAGAGTTAACTCTAAGCACAGACAGCACAAATGATAGACAGTCTTGAAAAGGAAGGTGTTTATTTAAATAGTGAAACCTGTTCTGAAGTTCAATTTTCATTGAATTAAGTAGCCAGTTCCCGGCAGTAATGTTGGTACAGAAATTCAGGGGATTTGAGAAGTCCTGAAAGAAATTACAGATCTGTAAGAAATAAGGTCCACAGCTGTGGAGAGGGCAACTGAATTTATAAATACAGTTCTATTTTATTTTCATACTATTTGGCTTCAGAATATTGTTGTGTTACTGCAGCAGGTAACCTGATGAATAATATTTGTGTATAATATATATGCAATTATATATAATTTGCATATGATGTAGATCCAATTAGTATACAATGCATAAAATAATATATATATCTACTATATTGACACAGAAAACCCAAAACAGAAGAAAGGGGAAGCACAATACTCCTTTTGACATTGCAGTTGTAGAACAGATTTTCCTTCAAGTTGTGTAGCAAAGTCTGCAGCATATAAGAGGGTATGAATAGTTAAGAAAATCATAGGATATCCTGAGTTGGAAGAGACCTGCAATAATCATCAAATCCAAACCATGACTCTGCACAAGACAAGTCCGAAAATCACTCTCCCTGAGAGCATTGTCCAAATGCTTCTTAAACTGGCAGCCTTGCTATCATGACCACTTTCCTGGGAAGCCTGTAACAGTGCCCAACTGTCACTTTCTAGGTGAAGAGCCTTTTCCCAATGTCTCCCCTAAATCTCCCCTGACATCTTCATGCTGTTCCCTTGGCTCCTGTCACTGGTCATCTGCCCCTCCTCATCCCTTTGTGACGAAGCTGTGCACCGAGATGTTCTTCCCTCAGCCTCCTCTTTTCCAGGCTGAACAAGCGACCTCAGACTCTGATACGGTTTCTCCTTTAAAGCTTTCACCATCTGCATAGCCCTCCTTTGGATGCTCTTNGTGAGCATTTTGCATGCAAATCACCCACTTTTCACAAAATCTGAGATTGGTAGAAGAGGATAATTTCTCCGATATTCCTTGTGAGGAATGAACAAGTGAACTAGGACTCTTCAGGCTGAGAAAAAGACAACTGAAAAACATTATGATAAAAAGCAAGAATGACAGAAGGAATGTGAATGGAAAGCTATTGTTCATGCTCTCCATCTAACAAAGGCAATCATATCAAGTGGCAGCTGGCATTTAAAACAAGAGAAAAAAAGATGTTTCTTCACTCATTTATTTACACTTGAGGACTCTCTGATACAGGGACCAAATCATTTACTGGACACAAAAAAACTAATTGGACAAACAGGGATGGTGAAGAGCATTGAGATTAATAAATTCCAGCTCTGAAGCAGAAAGTTCTTGAGATGGGAATGTCAGGGATCTGGGAGAGGGAGTTGCAGAGTACCAAGAATTCCTGCTCACTCTGACCCATCCTTCTTCCACAGGCCTTCTCTACTGCCTGCTTTTGGATGTGGCATACTGGAGATTGTAATCTCTTTGTATGACATGAAATAACTGTTCTTTTTGAGCTCCAGCAGAGTCCTCTCTTTCTTCAGCAAGATTCTACATTTCCCCATTCATCTACTTTCTAAATGCTTGTATAATTCCATTTCTTCATTCATTTCAAATTGAGGAACTGATTTCAAAATTATAAATCCAAAAAGCCTATTTCTGTCCTGGTCTTCTTTTATCTATTACCTTGTCTCTTTAATTACATTGCATGATCAATTGCAATTGAAGTTACATTAGGAACGCCAAAAATTTCAAACTATTAAAATGATGTAATATTGTGGGGTTTATGTCATTATTTCTCACAGTACTTTTATGTTCCAATATTTTTATTTTTAACAGCTTATAACTGTCCTCAACATAAATTGAACCATGTGGAGATTTTGCTAAATGAACAACATATTCACTATGACAATTCAAACAAGATTCAATGTCATATTTTCCCTCAAATTGAGAATGACATGCCCTGTAACCCCATTATTTCATTATGCACAATATCCACAGATAAAATCCTGAGTTCCTTTAAGTTAGCTTAGCAAACTTCCCACTTCTGTCAGCATTGCACTGAGATGTATAAGCCCTCCTGCAATTTTTTTAAAGTTTTTGATTTTACAGAGCAGTGTGGTTCTTGAAAGACATAGATTTCTTGTATTCCTAGTGCCCAGAGAACAACACAAATTATTAAAAACGTCAATGATATCAAACAGAAGAAAACCATAGAAGTTCCATACTTGCAGTATTGAACAAGTAGAACAAGAGTATCTGAAAGATATTTTTACTTTCTACCTGATTCACTGTGCTTACAGTCAGCATCTATCTCAGTACTCTCATTTTGGTTTCTGGATTTATTTTTAAAGAAAAAATAAACATGCTAGTAGAGAGCCTTGTATTAAAAGAAATGCAAAAACCTAAAAACACATACAGTTGGGAAAAAATATCATGGTAATCAGACAGTTTGGAATGAATAATTCCTTTGATGGATTGAACTTTTTACTATGCTTCGGCATGGTTCTGGAAGATTTCACATTTTTCTGATTTTTTTTTAATAATTTGAAATTACAGCGCCAACATAATTGACATGTACTTGGTAAGTCAGGAAAATATATTTTAAATATCTGACACTGCATGTAGGCACATTACTAAACTCTAACACTTAATTTCTGAGACCAGTGTAGGTCTGCCTGTGCTCATCAATCCTGTCAGGATTTTTTCTCAGGCTGCTGTCCCTGAAATATGTTCACTCAAGATGGCTGCACAGCACACTGGAAAATTTGCATTTGTTATTATTATTGATTTATTTATGCAGATACTATGCTGGTTCTCCAGGATGACAGGCATTTATAGCATCTCAGTCTTTGATGAATCTTCCAAAGTGTGACTGTCTCATCTATAAAGCTCCTTGTGATCAGGCATCCTACAGACAGCTGAACATCAGAGCTGAGTCACGCATCTAAGCCCAGCAACTCTTGGATAGTAGCTGGGTAAGTGAAATCTGTATGCATGATTGTTTCAGAGGGACATATAGTGCATTGCTATACATAGATAATTTGCAGCAGCAACATGCACTTCATTGACCCAAACTAATCCTCTGCTTACTTCCCTTCTTAGTGCAGATAGGCTTCCTCATATGCAGGTGGAATTTGAGTGGTAAATGAAGGGCATTTTTTAGTCCTCCTGGAACTCTTGCTGAAGTATTGAGATTAAACCTGGGGTTGTAAGAGGAGAGATTCAGAACAAGCTGCCTTTTCCAGATGTGTCAGCTAGTCAGTTCCTAGCAAACGCTGGAATAAATTGCTGCTTCTACTGGCAGCCACAGAAAATGAGTTTCTGTTCAGGGGAAAAGAAGACATGAACCTCTTTATATGCAACTTGGATTCAAATCTGGATTTTGCCTTTTTTGCTTCATCCTTTTATTTCCTTTATTCGGTTAGACTGAAAGTCCTCTTCTATGCTTCCTTAGAATAATTGTTTTGATGCCTATAAATCCTCTCATCAAATGAATTGTTAATAGGAGATTAATATGGGGGAATGATTGGTTTTTTTCCCTCCTAACTCTCTGCTCACATAGAGGTAAGATTCCAGGATGTGTTATTTTTCAGTTTAATTTACCATTACTACATAATAATTTTATATATTGAATTAACATTGGCTCAAATTCTACTTCAGATTTGTAGATGTGATTCTTAGTGGGTTTAACAGGCAGTTTAGTTACATGTCTTTGCTGAGAATTTTGCACTGAGTAATGAATGAGCCATTAAATATAAACAGTGGAATAAAATAATGCTTAAATTCATGCTTTTATGTTGTAGGTATTTCTACATTCTAATGAATGGCAATTCTGAGTAGTCCAGTATAAATCTTCTCAGTGTCAATCATGTAAATAAGTAATGAACCTCAAGCCTTTTTAAATATTGAAGAAAGTTGCTGAATTTTAGGTAGGCCAGTACATGTCTAGACAGTTTTGCAATATAGACACTTTTAAGATTTTTAAGGAATATTATTTTTAATATTCAGTAAACCTCATAACACTGCTGCTTCTCTTAACTTTCTTCCTTTCAGAAACAAAGAAAATTTTTGACAAATATGGAAGCAAAAGATTTCATCCATATCAAAAAGGTAATGAAGGCTTGGAGGTTGTTATGGCATTGCTTATAGAAACTTATGAAATGAAAGGAGATAAGAATTCCCTTCCAACCTCACACATTATGTGATTTTGTGATTCTCTGCAGTTCCAAATGGGGTTCCAAATGAGAAACTGAGAAGCAAATCAAATGAAAAAATATTATTTTGATGTCTGTAACAATTTTGTGAATGCTAGTTATTCATTATAAGAAAATAAACAGAATTACTATTTTCTTGTAAAATTAACTATGTGGAAGAATTTATTCTTATAAAAATATCAATTCTTTTATCATTAGTTTATATATTTACAAACACTGCAATGTACTCTTTATAACTGTTCAGACATAATTTCCGAAATGATGAAGCAAAAGATAATTTAGTGTAAATACTCTAATATGAATCAACTACAGGGCGAAATCACTAACATGCCTTTTCCAGACCTCTGGAATAATACCCAGTCTTGTGAATCCAAACAGTCAAACAACTAATTATACATGGACTTAGAAATCATGAAGCTTGAATCTCAGAGTTCTAGAGCTCTTGTGAAAACTCTCAGACAACTTTTTCAGTTTCATTCTTACTGTTGTACCAGAAGAATGGCTGCTCTGCAGAATTGGTGATATTCACGTTCTTTAAAGAACACGAAAAATATATTTGCATTTATTTAGGTTTTTAAAAATTCCTTTCTAACTTCTTTTTTTGTCTTTCATAACTATCTCCCTACTTGACATCTGTTTTGGATGGTGTGAGAGGTTGATACTATCTGAATTCCAGGCACCCACCAAAGGCTCTCTATCACTGCCCTCCACAACTGGACAGGGGAGTAAAAATATAACTAAAGGTTCTTGAGTTGAAATAAGGGCTGGGAGAAGCCACTCACAAAATACCATCATGTAATTGTGAGAATTTGTTTCTCAGAAAATTGAAATTGAAATTTTTTTCTCCATTCAGGCTGTTTCAAATATTAAATAATATCACTGACTAATAAAAATAGATTTTGCCATGCTTCCTATTTAGAAAGTGGTTTGGAACAAAAGACAATCCATGTGTCTTTATCAGGTGCTAAATTTAGCTGTTGTTTTAAAATCCAAAAGGAGACATATTTGCTTTATTTTCATAACATATTTTAATTTGTTTCATTACATGCATTTGATAGAGGTGTGTTTTTAGTCACTCTTGTCTGGGTATTCACAAAAACTCAGGATCAGATAGTACTATGATGACAGTCAGTTGATTTTACAGTTCAACTGTTGACCACTCACTATAGAAGTCAAAGTCATTGCTTTCCATTTCAGCTACATTCTTCCAAAAATTCCATCTCCAAATCAGTTACTAGAAAGGCAGAATAATCATAGGTTCCAGACATCTCCACAGTCATCCTCAAAAGTACTTTGAAATCTATGGATGTAGTTTACCACTAAAATCAGTTCTAAATCAACCAGCTACTTAAAAATCTACAACTGGCAAGTAAAGGAATATGAATCTTCAAATGTGCTTGGAATAGCTCATGGCAAAAAAAGCACTTTAGTAAATAAAGGTCCATTATCTTTTCTTACAATATCATATTACACCTTTGTAATTAAAATGCCAGTTGTTTGGCTTAATATCTTTATTCTTAATACATTGTCATCTCAGGAAATCAGGAAATCTCCAGTTAAATCAGTTTTGAATAAGTTTAAATCATGTGTTAGGCATTCAGAGAATTGTCTGATCTCATTCTCTACTTCCAATCATGAATGGAACTGAAATTAGTGAATATAGTAAATATTTTTATGCTGCTAGGAAATTAATTTCTCCTAGTTTTTTGCTTCATAAAGAATTCTACAGTCTGTTTAGATACCCTTAAATCATCATTCATGGCTTGCATCTCAGTTCTGTATTTATAGAAGTAAACCTTTTGGAATAAAAACAATAATGTATTTTGGAGGCTAGATTTAGACTTAAATTAACCTCGTTTTATTCCTCTTAACTTCTAAATTGATAACAGACAGTTAAAAAAATAACAGATTGCTTTAAATTGTTGAAGTCACTTCAGATTGCATTGCTTAGATTCTATGATGTTGCTCATTACTATCACATGATGTAATAGAATTTGTCAAAATGACATATCAGTAACACGGCAGAAACACCAGAAACACCAGATGTCATAGGAACTTAAGCACTACCAGCCTAATTTAGTTAATTTGTCCTTTCCGGCCAACGTAGCTTTAATAGTAGCCAGAAGATGCCTCAGAAGAAGGAAGAACCCTCAACAGTGAAAAATGTTTGAAAAATCTGTGTAGGACAGCATGTTCTTTCTTTCTAAATCCTGGTTAGCAAACAATTGGCTTATTTCCTGCAATATTAAGATACAAATCTCTGTGCTAAATCCTACATTCCTCAAGTCTGATAAAAGTCCTCAGTTTCCTCTAATTTTAATTATGNATCATGGTAATCAGACAGTTTGGAATGAATAATTCCTTTGATGGATTGAACTTTTTACTATGCTTCGGCATGGTTCTGGAAGATTTCACATTTTTCTGATTTTTTTTTAATCATTTGAAATTACAGCGCCAACATAATTGACATGTACTTGGTAAGTCAGGAAAATATATTTTAAATATCTGACACTGCATGTAGGCACATTACTAAACTCTAACACTTAATTTCTGAGACCAGTGTAGGTCTGCCTGTGCTCATCAATCCTGTCAGGATTTTTTCTCAGGCTGCTGTCCCTGAAATATGTTCACTCAAGATGGCTGCACAGCACACTGGAAAATTTGCATTTGTTATTATTATTGATTTATTTATGCAGATACTATGCTGGTTCTCCAGGATGACAGGCATTTATAGCATCTCAGTCTTTGATGAATCTTCCAAAGTGTGACTGTCTCATCTATAAAGCTCCTTGTGATCAGGCATCCTACAGACAGCTGAACATCAGAGCTGAGTCACGCATCTAAGCCCAGCAAC
Source organism: Rhabdornis inornatus (assembly GCA_013397075.1). Lineage (NCBI taxonomy): Eukaryota > Metazoa > Chordata > Aves > Passeriformes > Rhabdornithidae > Rhabdornis > Rhabdornis inornatus. The sequence goes on along the minus strand of VWZS01007645.1, from coordinate 44,709 downwards.
TCTTGGATAGTAGCTGGGTAAGTGAAATCTGTATGCATGATTGTTTCAGAGGGACATATAGTGCATTGCTATACATAGATAATTTGCAGCAGCAACATGCACTTCATTGACCCAAACTAATCCTCTGCTTACTTCCCTTCTTAGTGCAGATAGGCTTCCTCATATGCAGGTGGAATTTGAGTGGTAAATGAAGGGCATTTTTTAGTCCTCCTGGAACTCTTGCTGAAGTATTGAGATTAAACCTGGGGTTGTAAGAGGAGAGATTCAGAACAAGCTGCCTTTTCCAGATGTGTCAGCTAGTCAGTTCCTAGCAAACGCTGGAATAAATTGCTGCTTCTACTGGCAGCCACAGAAAATGAGTTTCTGTTCAGGGGAAAAGAAGACATGAACCTCTTTATATGCAACTTGGATTCAAATCTGGATTTTGCCTTTTTTGCTTCATCCTTTTATTTCCTTTATTCGGTTAGACTGAAAGTCCTCTTCTATGCTTCCTTAGAATAATTGTTTTGATGCCTATAAATCCTCTCATCAAATGAATTGTTAATAGGAGATTAATATGGGGGAATGATTGGTTTTTTTCCCTCCTAACTCTCTGCTCACATAGAGGTAAGATTCCAGGATGTGTTATTTTTCAGTTTAATTTACCATTACTACATAATAATTTTATATATTGAATTAACATTGGCTCAAATTCTACTTCAGATTTGTAGATGTGATTCTTAGTGGGTTTAACAGGCAGTTTAGTTACATGTCTTTGCTGAGAATTTTGCACTGAGTAATGAATGAGCCATTAAATATAAACAGTGGAATAAAATAATGCTTAAATTCATGCTTTTATGTTGTAGGTATTTCTACATTCTAATGAATGGCAATTCTGAGTAGTCCAGTATAAATCTTCTCAGTGTCAATCATGTAAATAAGTAATGAACCTCAAGCCTTTTTAAATATTGAAGAAAGTTGCTGAATTTTAGGTAGGCCAGTACATGTCTAGACAGTTTTGCAATATAGACACTTTTAAGATTTTTAAGGAATATTATTTTTAATATTCAGTAAACCTCATAACACTGCTGCTTCTCTTAACTTTCTTCCTTTCAGAAACAAAGAAAATTTTTGACAAATATGGAAGCAAAAGATTTCATCCATATCAAAAAGGTAATGAAGGCTTGGAGGTTGTTATGGCATTGCTTATAGAAACTTATGAAATGAAAGGAGATAAGAATTCCCTTCCAACCTCACACATTATGTGATTTTGTGATTCTCTGCAGTTCCAAATGGGGTTCCAAATGAGAAACTGAGAAGCAAATCAAATGAAAAAATATTATTTTGATGTCTGTAACAATTTTGTGAATGCTAGTTATTCATTATAAGAAAATAAACAGAATTACTATTTTCTTGTAAAATTAACTATGTGGAAGAATTTATTCTTATAAAAATATCAATTCTTTTATCATTAGTTTATATATTTACAAACACTGCAATGTACTCTTTATAACTGTTCAGACATAATTTCCGAAATGATGAAGCAAAAGATAATTTAGTGTAAATACTCTAATATGAATCAACTACAGGGCGAAATCACTAACATGCCTTTTCCAGACCTCTGGAATAATACCCAGTCTTGTGAATCCAAACAGTCAAACAACTAATTATACATGGACTGAGAAATCATGAAGCTTGAATCTCAGAGTTCTAGAGCTCTTGTGAAAACTCTCAGACAACTTTTTCAGTTTCATTCTTACTGTTGTACCAGAAGAATGGCTGCTCTGCAGAATTGGTGATATTCACGTTCTTTAAAGAACACGAAAAATATATTTGCATTTATTTAGGTTTTTAAAAATTCCTTTCTAACTTCTTTTTTTGTCTTTCATAACTATCTCCCTACTTGACATCTGTTTTGGATGGTGTGAGAGGTTGATACTATCTGAATTCCAGGCACCCACCAAAGGCTCTCTATCACTGCCCTCCACAACTGGACAGGGGAGTAAAAATATAACTAAAGGTTCTTGAGTTGAAATAAGGGCTGGGAGAAGCCACTCACAAAATACCATCATGTAATTGTGAGAATTTGTTTCTCAGAAAATTGAAATTGAAATTTTTTTCTCCATTCAGGCTGTTTCAAATATTAAATAATATCACTGACTAATAAAAATAGATTTTGCCATGCTTCCTATTTAGAAAGTGGTTTGGAACAAAAGACAATCCATGTGTCTTTATCAGGTGCTAAATTTAGCTGTTGTTTTAAAATCCAAAAGGAGACATATTTGCTTTATTTTCATAACATATTTTAATTTGTTTCATTACATGCATTTGATAGAGGTGTGTTTTTAGTCACTCTTGTCTGGGTATTCACAAAAACTCAGGATCAGATAGTACTATGATGACAGTCAGTTGATTTTACAGTTCAACTGTTGACCACTCACTATAGAAGTCAAAGTCATTGCTTTCCATTTCAGCTACATTCTTCCAAAAATTCCATCTCCAAATCAGTTACTAGAAAGGCAGAATAATCATAGGTTCCAGACATCTCCACAGTCATCCTCAAAAGTACTTTGAAATCTATGGATGTAGTTTACCACTAAAATCAGTTCTAAATCAACCAGCTACTTAAAAATCTACAACTGGCAAGTAAAGGAATATGAATCTTCAAATGTGCTTGGAATAGCTCATGGCAAAAAAAGCACTTTAGTAAATAAAGGTCCATTATCTTTTCTTACAATATCATATTACACCTTTGTAATTAAAATGCCAGTTGTTTGGCTTAATATCTTTATTCTTAATACATTGTCATCTCAGGAAATCAGGAAATCTCCAGTTAAATCAGTTTTGAATAAGTTTAAATCATGTGTTAGGCATTCAGAGAATTGTCTGATCTCATTCTCTACTTCCAATCATGAATGGAACTGAAATTAGTGAATATAGTAAATATTTTTATGCTGCTAGGAAATTAATTTCTCCTAGTTTTTTGCTTCATAAAGAATTCTACAGTCTGTTTAGATACCCTTAAATCATCATTCATGGCTTGCATCTCAGTTCTGTATTTATAGAAGTAAACCTTTTGGAATAAAAACAATAATGTATTTTGGAGGCTAGATTTAGACTTAAATTAACCTCGTTTTATTCCTCTTAACTTCTAAATTGATAACAGACAGTTAAAAAAATAACAGATTGCTTTAAATTGTTGAAGTCACTTCAGATTGCATTGCTTAGATTCTATGATGTTGCTCATTACTATCACATGATGTAATAGAATTTGTCAAAATGACATATCAGTAACACGGCAGAAACACCAGAAACACCAGATGTCATAGGAACTTAAGCACTACCAGCCTAATTTAGTTAATTTGTCCTTTCCGGCCAACGTAGCTTTAATAGTAGCCAGAAGATGCCTCAGAAGAAGGAAGAACCCTCAACAGTGAAAAATGTTTGAAAAATCTGTGTAGGACAGCATGTTCTTTCTTTCTAAATCCTGGTTAGCAAACAATTGGCTTATTTCCTGCAATATTAAGATACAAATCTCTGTGCTAAATCCTACATTCCTCAAGTCTGATAAAAGTCCTCAGTTTCCTCTAATTTTAATTATGTTCTTCATTCTCACTTTCATGTCATTCTCGACTTCTTTACTCTGTGTCTCAACTGGTTTACTACACCATTCCAGATGTGATTCAGCAAACCAAAGAGAAGAAATATTTGTGCTGGTGACCACACACACACACAGGTTAAATGCCTATATAAAGAAAAAAACCCCTATATTCTAATGATTCTCTTTCACAAAAGTATGTTTTTAAAGAGAATATGAGAGAATCAAAATGATATTTTCTTCCAGATGCAGATTGCATTCATCTGGGATGTCTCTTACATCGTACATCATATCCACAGATGACAAGCAGTGAAGTGATATCCTAGCATTTATTTTATTGAAAGTTCAGATGACCTTTGCATAAACAAGATTTTGACTAACTTGAGACAAACAGAGGAAAGTAGTCTGTTTGCCTTTTCTCAGAGAGTTAGAGAAACCTTAGGAATTTGTGTTGGTAGACTTCCTATCCTTTCTTATCTGAACCACTTCGCTTATTCCTAGTCTAATAAGTAAACAGTCAATATAGAAAACTGTAATTCCTCTGTGAGAAGTAATGATTTACTGAAATTCTATTAAGCTTGACAGAAAAATTCAATTTTCTGACTTCTGGTAAGGAGTGAGCTTCATTTCACACCACAGGTTCTTGAGACAGTATCTATATAATTCAAGAAGTCTATAGCTCAGTTCTTGTTGCTCTCACAAAAGCAGAACTCATGACATTTTAAAAGCAGTTTTTCCATTTTCAAAGCTTTTGTACACTTTTAAGACCATAAGGGACTTACTAGCACTGCTACTTCAAGTTCTCATGTGCTGCAGAAAAGATTGTTTGTTGCTTGTTGATGAATGCCACCTTGCAGTGACGTGCCTAGATAATTGAGGAACAATGTATAGGAAAAGCACCATGGAGGAGTTGCATGGGTAAAATAGGTAAAAGGGAGGAGAATTTCACTGAAAATGTAGCTGATTTGTATCCTCTTTCACCAATAATTTAATTTGAAAGAACATTTAAGATTAAAAAACAGATTTTTGTCCCTAAAAATTGTCTTAGTTGCAGGATGATGCCCAGAAAAAGACAACTTACTGAAGCAGCACTGCCAGACAGTGAATGACTGACAGTCTGAGCAGCCAGACTCCTCAGGGGCGTCTGCACACTGCTTCACAGCAATCCAAATCCAGTAATGCATTTATAACGTATAAACTGTTTACTTTGCTACATTTTGTTAGGCTTCAGTCCTGGAACCTGAGACTATTTAGAGGAAAAAGAAGGGCAATATCATATACTGCAGTTCAGTTCCACTTGATCACATCTTTCTGATAACTAGATGAAGCTTGACCTTGACTTGTATGCTTATAAGATAAAGAAAAGGTACAGCACAAAGATGAGCAGAAGCAAGCAGGCAGGAAGAAGCAGCAACATTTTTGTTTTCCTTTATTAATACAAATTATCTTATTTCAGGTTTTCACACTTCTCTTTCTCTTATTTCCTGTTCTGATGTGTATGTGGGGGGGCCCAGATGCCTATTACTCCATAATGTCAAATCAAATATACTGGCCTGAGAGCTAACACTGGCCTGCAGCACTTCTTCTGCTAAATTTATAAAAAAATGGAATAATTTATTTTTTGCACTAATTATTTTTTCCTTATTAATGAATTTTAGGTACACAATTAGACTATAAGCAGAGACACTGGATTTATGCGCATCATGTAGTTTTTTCTCTTTCTGCACCTCATGAATATTTTTTTAAATCAGCCTTTAACTGTAGACTAAGCTGGCATGTAACTTCCATTTTTTCCTGCAAAGGTAAGTTTAAAGTCAGGTCCATTCGTTCTGGTACAGACTTCTGTCTGAAGGATGGAGCTCAGCTGTTAAAGATAAGATTGTCTGCCCACACATGGACTTGCAGATGCATAAGTGGGAAGCTGAAGGGACATACCATATTTTGGTTTTGGTGTGGTGGGTTGACCTGGGCCAGCAGTTTAAGTCCCTACACAGATACTCTATTACCCTACCCTGCCCCAGAGGACAAGGAGGAGAATAAGAGGAAAAACAAGAAAACCCATGGGTTCAGAGAAAGACAGTTTAATAAGAAAAGGAGAGAAAAAAACAACTAGCAGCTTAAAGTCCCTGAAGGCTTTCTGAAGAAGCTCTGAAGATGAATACTGTAGAGATAATGTGATGAACAAAAATAATTCTTATCAAACTGGCAGCCCCTCCTTCCACTGGGTCATACACCCCTCAGACCCTATTGATTGTCTCAGTCTAATGTCCCTTATGCTCTCATAGGGCTTTTTTGCTGGCTTCATCCACGAAACTTCAGTTCCAGAAATACAGGATGTGCAGGAAATGTATTCTTAGAAGACATCAACCCCCCCCGCCCTTGAACTGGAGCCTATTTTTCTGAGTATCAGTACAAAGAACCTGAAACCTTTTAACACTGTTTGCCCCACTATGAACCCCCTGTTCTCTCAGAGAAAGGGCCTAAATTAAATACTGTAGTTTTATTGCTCATAGGCAATATCATTAGTAAGTCTTCAGGTTTCTTAGTCAAGATTTTTTGTAAAAGACTACGTAGAATGCCTCAAACTTCCTTAGATAACTATTAAATTTGTTTCCCATTACAAAGATACTCTAAAGAAAAAACATGTCTCTACATGATTTAAATTTCTGTGAATACAGGCATGGACTTTGGAGAATTTAGCACACCTCGACTTTTTTTGGAAGAGGCATATCATAGCATATCATAATTACCTGTAAATAGAAAAGTTTAACAAAAATAATTCAGGTTTGTGTAGTCTGTGGCTCTTTTTTCAGTAAGAGGACTATGAACCCACAAAAATGACCACTGAACATAACAGCTGGATAATTTTAACTTTACTTTAATCAAAATGTTAGGGAAAACAAAAGATACAAAGAAAAAGGATTCTAGATGAAACAGCGTTTAGTACTATGCATGTAGCTTTTTTTTCTTTTTAAGTGTTTGTTTGAGTTCTGAGGTTATGAAGCCAAGATATAAGCTACTCTATAGACAATTAAATAATCCTTCTGGGACTAAAAGAGGAAAAATGGTAAGAAAGCACTGTAAGACATTTTTCTAAGGAAATAAAAATGATTTAATGGATCTTCAACAGTTTGAAATTAAGCCTAAGCAAATTGCTATTGTTGGAGTGGGTGTGAGGAGTTACATAGTATTTTTTCATTTTATGATAATTAAATAAAAGATGCCAAGCCTTAATGAATTTAAATACTGATATAATACTTCTCACAGTTTCTGTGAGAAGAAAGGCACTCATTTAACAATCCCTTTGTTTACTTTAGCTGAAAAGTCCCACACCAAATGAGATAAAGAAAATGTCCCTATGTCATTTACAAGACTGTAATGGTGAAGACGGCACTGTGAAGTTGCAAAATTCTTGCTCTCCATAAGCAAACTCATTAAAAACCTTAACAGTGGGTAGAATGAGGCACACTAAATTTATAATATATTCTTAGATACAGTAGCATATTGACTTCTAAGCAATAATAGACTATTAATTCTGATTCATCAAAGGAAAATGGGCAATTATATTTTTATATGTTAATGAATAAATTTCATGTACTTACACATTTATCCACTCCTGATTTCTACAGTATTGTTCTAGAAATAATAATCTCAGTCATTATTATCTTCTCAAGTGATTATTACACCTATAAAGGGAATCAGCTGTTTCTGTGAACTGAAAGAACAAGAGATATACTAGTTCCCTAGATCCTCTTATCCCTGATACCACTACATGCTTTGTCCTTTCCTCCACACATTAGTTTCATGAGGTCAGAATGTCAGCTGGTGATTCCCCTGCTGTGTGGAACCTCACCTGGACAGTCCAACAGACTGTCTAGGCAATACACCACTGTTGATGTTAATTTACAAAAGGAAAAGAAAATAAGAGAAAAGCTGGGTTCAACTTAGTGTTCTCCATAAAATCAATTTATCTTTTTTACCATGTTGAACGTAATATTAGAATTTCCATTATACAATCTGAAGATGAGGCATTTGTCCAGTTCAGTGCTTACTTTACCTAGATTTTTGTCTTCTTTGCTCAGCCCCTTCCTTATTTACGCTGCAGAAGAGAATGTGTTTGGTCTAATCTCAGGAAGGTAAATTGCAAAATTCTTATTGAGGTACGTAGCTCTGATTCCCTTGTCTGATTTTTATTTGGGTGATTTTCTTAAGATAGTAGAAGAATTTCTTTCTTCATAAGACAGTAGGAGTTTCCTAATTAAAAATAGAATGGAGGCCTTAAAATACTCCTTCACATCTTCAGAAAAGAATAAATGCTGTAACGAGCTTATGATTTTCAGAGGATGTTTTCTGTGGAGCTACAATATATTGTGTAGAAACATATTTGTATTGTAGTCTTGTCAACAATCTGTCAAGTATTCATCATCCCTTTCTCATGTTCCATCTTAGACTTAGGAGAATTTTAAATTTTTGTTAAGAGAATCTGTGGAAAATGGTACTATAAATCAATTATATCCATCCTTTTTTTTCTTGTTTTAATACTTTGATTTTGAGTTGCAAATTACCATGAAGCTGCAAAAGATTTTTAATTCTTCCCATGTTGCCATCTCATAGTCTTGTAAGATATATGAGAGCGCTCTTTAATGCTTATCATTATTGATGAAAATTGCAGATAAAATTTTTTTTGTTTGTGACCAACAATGAGGACAATTTCAGACACTGAGTATTAGAAAATCATTAAAGTATTAATTGGTGTCTTCATCTCCTCAGAAATTTTGAAATGGCATATGATCATGTATACTTAGTGACCAAGCTTCCTGTTGAAAAATTAAAGGTTACTCAGGTCTAACAAAAGAAGATATAGCACCAGACTCATGTTGCTATATCTAGGCGTCTTAATATATTACGAATCACACAGTAACTTAGAGTCTGTACTGGAGAATGTAATAAAGAATCTAATGTGTTAAACCTCCTTTCCCCTTCTACCATTTAAAAAGCATGTTCATAAATGCTCAAAGAGCTTTCTTAATTATTTCAGGTTTGGTAATGATGGGAAAGCATTTTGTATTTATTGCAATTTAATCAGGATGAACTCCTTTGTAGTTAAAAGTGAAATGGCTGCTGTCTGTTAGCGCTGACAATTTAAAATATTTTTCACCTCAAACACATCCATACATGCACACATTTCTCGTCCCGACATGCATTTCTTCAGTCTCTGCATGTCCACCCCTTCATTCAATTAAATTAATTTTTATGGAAAAGTTTCTTTGCTCTGTGGTTAACTGAACCCCATACCACCCTCAATCGGTGCAAGAGCGTACTATGTGAATTCTCTTTTTCCTTTTCCTGTGGCACTTAACGATTGTAGCAGCTGCATCGATGTTACTAAGCAATGTCATTTAAGAAGAGCAGAACCATAAAGTTAAATGGTTGGTGCTGAGTTTTAGGATGTGCAGCCCTGGCATGAAGTTTAGCTATCCAAACAGACTCTGAGAAGCTACAGAACATGACATGAGAAATTGCTGAACACCATAAATAACACAGTGAGAAGCTGGCAGAAATTACAGCTAGTGCTGTGAGGAATGGCTGGATTGCACAGATGGCTAAGGAGGAGGCATGTGAGAAATGGCCAAGATTCACAGATAATTGTGAGTAATATTGAAACCCTTTGAGGGAGGAGCACCTAAGTAACCGTATTGCTAATATGAGGTAAGGTTTAGATGACCAAGCATCAGTACTACCAAATTTGGATAAAGATGCAGTAAAACTGAGACCACAGGACAAAAACCCTAATTACATGTACATTCTTTATTTAGGAGCAGACAAGGATGGAGAAAGGAAGGATCAAGGTGAATGGAAGAGGAGTACAACTACGAAAAACAAAGAGGGGAGGAGGTTTTTTTGCATGTGAGCAAATGGGTGTTCAGTACATTTGTATGACTGAGCCTCACTACTTCTGTTTTGTAATGCCACTCTCTTTTCTATGTGTGCATGAGTTGGAAAGTCTAAGTGACAGCAGCTACAGACTGAGTTGTGTGTATATTTAACTAGTGAACCTGAGTCCTCTGTGCGCATGTGTGTGTGTGCACATGTGAGTCTGCCCATGGGACATTCACGCTCAGTCCTGCTACTGGCTGGACCTGCAAACAGAAACAGAAGCTTTCTTAAATTTCAAATACAAAAAATGCTGATAATGAGGAGTTTCACTTCAAAAGTGCATTCTAAATAGGAGCAAAGACAACAGCATAATCACACGCAATGCCATTTCATATGTTGTCTTTTCCATTTTCACTTTTCTAAGGTTGATGGTCACGAAATTTTCACTTGTGCTTCTGCACTTTTGGTCATCTATTTTAATCCTCTGCAAATTTTCTAGTTCTCTTTTGAGTTTTTCAGGGGGAGTGACAAAGGAAGAGTTTTTGCTCAGCATATATCTGTGAAGGAGAACTGATGATCACTGTCATGCTTATGTTTTCCATTTTGTGTTCTCCAATTACTTATCCTCGGGATTACCTTTTTTTTAATGTAAGTCAATGACTTTCAAACTAATGTTGTAGTGTAAATAACTAAAAGCATTAAATTAAGAGATATTGCCTGTCCCTGATTAGATACCAAGCTGAATGGTAGCAGAAAACACCCATGTTTTCCAAAGGACAGACAAAGTTGAGATCTGATGAGCTGAGGTCAGTTTTTTGGGTGTTGCTGTATGGCTGAAACTTTGAGAAGCAGAAAACCTAGGCATAGAGAGATTTATGCAGACCTTGTTAAAGCTGAGATGTACTAGGCTGGGTGCTGGAAATAAGATATGTGAATGTATAATCTTTAAGATCTTTTTTTCTGGTAAGCCAAACACAGGAGCAGAGACATCCACCACAACAGCAGAAGGCATAGATAGACAATGGGTTTTCAAACAGAAGACCCTGTGTAATGTTTCTATGATGAAAAAAGCCAAACTGAAACAAAGGCTTCTACTGCATTTATTCAGATATCTGCTTTTTTGTCTCAGGTGAATAATTTCAGAAAATCACATGCCCATATTGATAGCAACCATTGTGGCAGTACTAAGTAAGAAGGAAAGAAAAGAAGGGCTGATACAGATGATTGAAGGAGAGCAAATACTATCATAGCAATGAAATTATGTTAGTTCAGCTCTTCATCTTCCTGGGATTAATAAAGCTTTCTCATTAAACTCAAATGTGAAACAAACAAAAAACTGTCACAAATAAACATATAAATAGTGACTTCAGAAATTCAAGACAGTTAATTTCTTTAGAAAAGAGAAAAAGCAGTCTTAGAATATCAGCTGTCCCTTTCTTTCAGGTAAACTCAATCCTTTAGTTTAACTGAGTTTTAATAATATGGGATATATTCTGTTGCATGCAACTGAAATAGAAATTTATCCTGGTGAATATTTGATTCCCTCTGAGTATTTGCCAGTTAAAATTGAAACACTGTTGAAAACTTTCCCTTGTGAAAGTCTACTTTTTATTTTTATTTATTGACCATTATTAACATGAAAATATGATAAGAAAGGTTGCTGTGGAGCTATCTACTTTCTGTTTATTTTTATTCTTCATTGGTTATTGCTAAATTTTTAATTCTGCATGTCAAAACAAAACATTTCTAGCCCTGTCTTTTCCAGTTACCAGGAAAAAAAAACCCCAAGCTTTTTCTCTTGGTTCATATATCAAACCACTTCTTACCAAGGATCTTGTTTCAGAATACTAAACTCCATTTGCAATTTTACTGCATAAAGAAAGCTAAATTTACTGTAACTTGCTTTCATAGGCTATGCAGTAACAGCTGTGCAATGCTGGCAGTGATTAGCTTGTATCAGAAGTAGGCAAAACCCATGTTTGACCACTTATCTTCTGCAATACACTGGATCCAGTTCTGAACATGGAAGCAGAACCTACTCCTTTAGTGGACTGAAATAAAAGTCAGTTTGGAAATGCTGGGAGAAATACCTATTGGTATGGTAATGTGTGCTCAGGTCTTTTAAAACAAGTTGACATAGAGGTATAATAATGTGGAGAGGATACTATTTTCACAGATTGCTTCATAAGACTGTCTCCTAGCTCCAGGGCTCAATTTCAGTTTCTTGCTGAGTCCAAAACACGTGCCAGGCTGAGATAGGCAATTTTTCCCCCAAGCTTTGGCTTACCTTGAGATGAAACAAGGCCTGCAGGAATGAACCAAAGTTTGGCAGGAGGCTCTTGACTATAGATGAATTGGTAGGGCTGATCACAGATAATGAATGCCCCTCAGAGCAGAGGTTTATATAGAGACCTTTTTCCTGGTCCCAAGTTCATTCTGCTACAAAATTTGCTGACTAGAACTCACAAATGACAATGAAGTCTATAGTTTCCAATGTTTCGCCTGAAAATGAGTATTTTTCTGAATAGCATAGATTCATACCTCTGTGTGTGTATATATATATGTGTATCACAAACTTTGCTGGTAATTTCCTCATAAATAATTTTAAAATTGCAAATGTCCAATGTATACTTCTAGTACTTGACTATGAACTCAATCATATAAATCCTTGTGAATTATAGAATCAAGTATTTTCTCCTTGAAGGGTTTCTTGCAAGATTCATTTTCCTAATGCTTTTTACAAAGTGGAAGACCACTGTCTTAGACAGGAAAACTGGAACTTGCAAGATGCCTCTCCTCCCAACAGAAAATGCAGGACATTGTTCCAGTTCAGGCCTTTTCCCAATTCATAGATCTGCACTAAAATTCACAGAGATTACCCAAATGTACTTGTCATTTCAATGAAAATTGTTTTTCAAACCCTATAGATATGACCTCACTGAAGTGATGATTACAAGCACATATAGACAGCCTACCTTCTGGAAATTCTCTTATTAATGAAGGAAACATAATTTAGCAGAGGAGAAACATTGTTCTCTAACCAAAGCAGCAGCAAGGCTGACAGATGTTTGTTTGACATGGATGAATGGAGGTATGTTTTCACCAAGTTAAACTGGGGAAATCTATATGATCAGATGCTACAGTTAGAAAATCTGACATCAAAGCCCCTACCTTCTTGCTGCAGTCTTTGGAGGTATGTAATAGACTGTCTTTTTATACTAAATATCAGGAACAGACATTTATATTAATTTTCCCTTCACATATATATCTAATTCTTCTGATAGCTGAGAGTTCTTATTAGCTCAGTCAGCAATATATTAATCCTTTTTCTAATAATTTCTGCTGTTTACTTCTACACAAGTCTTCCTTGCAAATTATAATTTCTGTCTTTTGGAAATAGTTTCAAAAGACTGTTTTAAAGAAATTTGCAGAAATGCAACAGAATTTTTCTACTGAAAGATGAGGCACTATATAGAAGAAAAAAACCAGTTAAGCCTGTCTTAATGAAAAATATGAATGTATAATTTTCTGTGAGCATCTCTTATGTAATTCTGTCAATACATTAAAAAAATATATAATTTTTAACAATATAATAGCTTTTTCTAAAGGCACCTTTAATTTTCCTCAGTAAGACATACCAAATTCCAAAACATTGCTTCAAGACAGCGTGATGTAAGACAAGTTATTTTTAATTATTTATTTTATTATCCTAATACTTCTACAATGGTAAAAATCTTTATGACTCATTCTTAAAAGTCCAAGTATCCAATTCCAGAAAAGTTTTATTTCAGCAAGTCTAGTCTCACAAATTGTTACACTATTTCCTACAAAAGAATGCATAGCTGATTAATCCTATCAGTAGTTCAGAGTCCGTGGAAAACTATGTGCATGCAAATTGCTATTGTTGTTATGAAGCACAGATAACAACTACACAAATATTTTATTCTCATTGTTTCACACGATTTGCTGCTGTCTTTCATGGCAAGTGTAAAGAGGTAACCACTTTGACCAATCCTTGGAATTGATTTGCAGCAAAAAAGCAAAATCTTGTAGATATTTTTGGTAGGCCTGTAAAGAAGAGCTAAACAATGTTAGCTGACTCTTTTATTTCCTTTTGCATCACATGGAAGACAGTACTTCAGGGTTTCCATCCAGAATTTTGGCTAAAGGCAGTAAACAATATGAGCCACAAAGCATTCTGTTCTAAAAGAGCTTGCTAAGTATATTTGCATTGATTAAAGTACTATTTTTGAAATAATAACCAGTGACAATACAAACATCTCTGAGTTTTTTATTCTTACATAAAAACTGTGAAAATCTTCAGATTCCGCTCCTGTTGTCAACTAACTGCTCTGTGATTGCCCAGAACAGAAGCTTTTCTGTTTGACAAAAAAATCACAACTAAGCTGGTATCAAGAGAAAGTCAAAGGGAGATCTGACAATTAATGAAGCCTTTACACTTTACTGCAAAATTAGTGTAGATTTCCAGATTTAACTTTCTGATTCTAATGTTAAACCCTTATCAAAAGAGTCTAGTGAGACTCCATTGTTTTTCTGCATGAATTCTAAATTATAATGACAATAATCTGCTCTAGGCATTGTGCATTTCAGGACCATTATTGCACTTCCCAGTAGACTAGAATCACTTGGGTCTTGAGTCTAATATTTTATTCCACTACCTGAGGTATACAAAAACTGGCCCAAAATGCACTGCTTTTTAAGACTAATTGTTTAAGGAATTTGATTATTCCAAGTAGGTCTATTCAAGCTGATTTAAAATGTTGGATATATGCTTGTTGGAAATTTATAGTACTTGTTTATTTACTACCTTATCATAGAACAAAAATTACTTATGGAAATAAAAGCCCAGCTGGATATTCTCACTTGAGAATCTTTCAGATTAGAAACGACATTAATTTTCAGATTTGGAAAATAGATGAAGGGTGTCTGACTAGATTTTAAAGAGTTTACTAATTATTTTTTACAATTTAACATTCTGTTCTCCAAGTAACTTTCTACTGGATGCTTTTCTTTATGTGCTACATATGAATAAGAGCTTAAAATATTTAGATAATGGTAATGGATGCTTTGTTTATTCTATTATTTTTAACTGAGCTAGAGAAGCTAAAAAAACCTGGAATGAACCTTGAGGTTAGTCAGTGGCATGCTTTTTCTCTTGAGATACCTTTATTGTAACTGGAGTAACAGGTAAATTACTTATTACACCAGATTGGCAGATATGGTCCCAGTTGTTTTAACGTCATAGAACAAAAAGCAATATAATCCCAAATGTATCGCTCAGGGGAGTTATGTACTCAGAAGTCTGTTTCTCCTTCTTTCCTCTCATTTATCTATCTCCCTTATCTCTAATTATTCAGATTCTTTTTTTTTTTTTTTAACTTGGAGAATCAAGAGATCTTTTTCATCAGTATCACTGTAGTCAGAGACTTCTCTAAAGCAACAAACTTTGATTCCTTTGGGCCTTCCAAGTGGTGCATGAATCTGTATTACTGTTAGCTGAGCTGTTCATAACAAGACACAAGAGAAAAATTCTGGATGCCCAAAAGGGCGTCCCCTCTCCCTCCAGGCTTGGGCAAGCTGGTGCTGCCCAAGACCTTCCCCCCCATCCAAATAGAAAGGACTTGCAAAGAGTGTGTGAGGCAGTTCACTTCTCATATTTGTACATGAGGAAATGCATCAGTCTCTGTGTTTTGGGTCTGATTAGGCTTAATTGATGTGGCTTTCATCATGTGTTTCCTAATGTTTTCTTATTCTCTTCCATGAAAGAGGCTTTTAGCATGCTTTTGAGAGTTCATTGTGGTTGGTGGTATAGTACTAGCATAAATGAGCCATGTATTTGTGTTTAGAACATAGATATCCTAGTTGCGAACTACCTGAGAAAGATATCAACAGTATCGTATTAGATTCCACTTCTTTCTTGTCATTTGATCTTGCAGATTAGCAGATTTATTGAGAACATAAAGCAAGCACTCAATACTACTTTTGGTAGCAGCCAAGTACTTCTTAAAAGTAGTCCAAACCAACATGCTGTAAGAGGTAAAATGACATATAATAGATCATAAAATTATATAACTGAGTAACAGATAACATGCAATGCTTGTAGAATGGATAAAAACAATGAGTAGTTAATTTTTTGAAAGATATTAAAGTATGACAAATAATTTTGAGAACTATTTCAGACATGCTGTGATATAAGGATAATATATAATAAATTTGGCATTTGAGTTTCAGATTTTCTATTTTTTCTAAAAAATCCCCAGCATTTGAAAACTTCATCTGTCTTTTTTGGGATTCTAAAATTCAGCTGAAAACTAGGTAATTTAATTATTTATAATAAGTACACTAGAAGTCAATATCACAAAATTCTTAGCAAATCCACCAAATATAAAAAGGGAGTTCCTAATATAATGCAAAGGGCTGAGGTGCTAAACTTACCACTAACAAGTCATTAATATCTTTTTTGTAATGAGGGAATAAGCTGCATGACACAAACAGCTGGGTAGAGTTTGCTAGGTTGGCTTCAAATTTTGATTAGATGGATGATGAAGAGGTGTTACAAGGAGCAGCATTTTTGTCGATTTGCAGAGGAGATTTTCTTGATTATTTTTTGTTATTGTTGTTGTTGTTGGTTGGTTGGTTGGTTTATTTTGCTGTAAAGCTGAGCTTATATAATAAACCTGATTCTGCAGCTGGCTTAATGAGAATAACTTTTAATGGCATCATACACAGAAGTCAGAAATATTATTAGTCTTAGAATTCCAGGACATTTGTTTTTAGAGGGAGATATGGTTAAAAAATATAGTATGCAATCTAAATATACAATTATATACAAGTTACCTCTTTACCAAAAATTAAAGTGAATGTGTCACAGCCTTGGGAGCTGAAAACATGTAAGCATATTTTATTTGTTGATAATTTCATTACTTTCTTACATCACTGTTGTAAGTGATGCAAATGTTGTGAAAGAATAGAAATTATTTTGAAATATTTCTGCTTCCACAAAAAATGTCAGACATGTCTATTATTTCAGACTTCAAAAACTTTTGCATTACTGAGCAATGATTTCATTGTGATCAGTGAACAATGTATTTTATATCTGGAGGAAACATAATAAACACTTTAATACACTTATTCTGGTTTAACCCTGAACCTAGTAAAACATTATTAAAAACTGGACAGCTTATGGAATTATTGAAAGAGGGAGAAAGCAAACTGAGTTGTGATAAAGATAAGAATGTTTCATGACATGGAAGAGCTCGCAAGTTTCAATGAAAATGTAGTTTTTTTAGAAAAAGAAAAATCTCTAAAAATCTTTTCCCTGTTCTGTATATTTTGCTGGTTTACTCTGCATGTTGGCCAGCAGGACAGATACCACTGATGACTGGGCAAGAAGTGATGATGCTCTGTCCCCAGTGTCTGAGAGAAGTCCAACCCACTCCTACCAAGCTCACACCCATTTGCTCCAGCAGTCACTCCCTTTCCCCTACTCACATTGTCTGTCACAACTGCCTGAACCAGCCACCCCTGTCACTTTACACAGAACACTAGTCCCAGGAGACCCTTCTCCACATGAGGACACCGTTTCATTTTGGCCAGCATTTTATGACAGGGAGATGCCATTTTGTTTAACCACATAACCCACATATTTTCACATTGGTCTGTGATTGCCTGATGTACATTCTTTAAATATATCAGATATAATGTATATTTTTATATTATACATACATATATTNTAGTCCTGCCAGATAATCACAGGATTGCCTGAGGACATGTGTTTGACAGCACTTAGGCCATTAGGCTACAATGTGTTTGCATATATATAGATATGTGTATATATGAATTTAAACATCAGCATATCCAGTTGATGTTGAATAAATTTATTTTTATAGCTGAAACATGAACAAGTGACTTTCTTCAGAGGCCTGCAGTACGAATTTTGAAAGGTGGTTAATGGAGGTCTGGTGCAATTCTGTTGAAATAACTGCTCACAGGCACAAACTAGCATATGCATTCAACAGCATTTTCCTTTTGTATTAGCTGAACCCATTTCAGAGCATGCAGAACACTGTGAAAAGATTCAGTTGAAAAAGATGAACATTTTTGACAGATTGAGCATAAGGCAGTCATCTTGATTATTTCTCCATTCTCAAACCTCTAAAAGAAGCCTTCCATTCCAGAAAATCTGGCATTTACTGAGTTTGAAGACTCCTTTCCCCTTTCTTCAACCATCTTTTCAGCACCTGCCAACACAGAATGTTAGTCTGACCTTGAGGTCCAGGATTTGGGTTCTTTTCCTGCTGAGAAATTTTGGATTTCTTGTAGATCCTAAGAAATAAGTATCAATAATACAATATCCTTTCCTAAAATTCCAGGTGACTTTTTCAGGACAGGAGCAGAACTTCCGGGGGAAAAAAGTTAGCAGAAAAACTTGAGAAAGTAACGTTTTATCCATGTGCTCTTTTCTTGATTTGATAATAAGCAGAAGGATATATAGTTTCTGGAGATTTTATTGCACTTGAAAAGCAGGATTTCCAAATTTCTCAGAAATCTAACCTAGGAAACCACAAAATGTTGAGTTGTTGTATTACCTTGGCCTAACATAGCTGCAAATTTGCAAACCACAGTAAAACAGGGTCTGTGAAAGAGACCATAGGCTATTGACAAAAGACTTAAATTACATGCAAGGCAGCCAAGAAATGTGTCTGTTCTCACAGATGTGTGATCACGTGTTGTATGTGATCATGTGTTTTCTTTCACATGTGATGCATAATAGAAGTGAATCTAATTGACAGGAGGATGCATCCTTGCTGACAGAGGATGCAGCCTGCTGTAGGACATTAAACTCCTGTACTCAGGTTGCATATTTCAATATTCAAAACTCAACCATATCCTAAATATTGCATATCTGAGCTCTCTAATGTCTTTCAGTTTCTACTGACTTCATTGGGAGTTGCTAATACAAAGCAGTCTGCAGGATCAAGTGCTCAAATCCATGCATATGTATGACAGCAGGCTATTTTACACTGGAGTACAGAAGTTAATTCTACCCCCTGAAGAAGGCCAGTTGTCTGAAAACACAAATATTTCATCTTTTTACTCTGCCTGATAGCTATTTAATCACTGTCTGGATCAAACTTTCATAAAGCAAAGATATTTAACATTTTTAGGGCTGGAAAAGATTGGATAGAGAGGATGTGTGTATACATAGAAAAGCTGTAGCTAAACAAGCATGTGCAAATATAATCCCAAGGTTAAACTGACTTGGTTACTAGTGCAACCCTGTTCTCCAAGTAAAACCGGCCTACAAAAATATTAAACCAATATTTATTTGAGCAGGCAGGAATTAAATAAAATCACTATTAAGTAGCTATAAACACAGGTTGGGTTTCACAGTTCATCACAGTCTGTGATGCAGTCAAAGCCTGATGAATACTCCTCTTGTTCCTAGTTTGTCCATTCAGATTATACATCCTCAAATGCCCCACTCCTTGATGCTTATGTTGGGAGAACCGCGAGTTGTGTAAAAATTACAGTATGACCCTCAATCCTATTAATATGCTAAAACAGCCAAATCCATGTTTTTTAACTGACCAGAAAGTCTGGGTTTAATAGTGTGGGGACAGTGATAGAGGACAGAGTTCTTAGCAAACACATATGATAATGGAAGATAGGTGAAATCATGCATGCAAACAGTTTCTCCATTTTCCTGAGTATATACAGTCTGCTGTGGCTCCCAAACTGTTTCAGCAGATTTCTGCACTGCTTATGAGGCAAACTGATGCATTCCCTAGACAGATTATATCTCTATTCAACAGAAATAATTGATCGAGAGAAATCTTTGGCTAGTGGAATTCCACACAGGAAAAAGTCAGTGATTAAATGAAGTCATACCTTTTTTTAGGCTACTAAATGTTATCCTTCTCAATATACCCATTCTGCTCTAGACCTCTGATAAAGATTAGAGACTATATGAATTAAGTGTGCCAGGCACTACATTTTTTAAGTTGTAGTTCTTAGGACATTAATTCACATGATGGAGGAAACCAAGAGGGTGCACCCACTAGTTCTGTCATTTCCCTGCCCTTGTACACCTGTGATTACTGTGCTTCCAACTGTCTTAGGGAATACATAAGGATTTTACCAGTTTTCATTAAAAGCCTGGAGTCATGAAAGCAGCACCAACGTTAAGGTTAATTCAGGAAACTTCTAATGACAGAGCTGAGTAAAAGCCAAAGTATTTTTTTTTTGTTACAGTGGGATAAGAAAGTCTTTCAAAAATATGGTATCTCAGTAGTCTGTCTTCATAGACTGGAAAATCGAGCAGTGATTGACAAGTGTGTACAAATATTTGTGTGGTAAAAATACAGCAAAGTCTATTGAATAGACTGTGATGATCTGCTCATGTTAACTGATTACAGAGAAATTATGCATTTTTACAGAATGGTGAACTCTGCATTCTTGAAAGTTTACTTTTCCTGTTAAACCAATGAACTCTATTGTTTCATTGTGTTATATATGGAGAAAAGAAAATCAAATGTGTAAAAGAAATACTTAGGTTTGCAGCTCAAAATCTGGGAGTTGATTTCAAAATTCTGAGCTAGATTTCAGGGTATTTTAAAAGCTAGCAAATAGTATGTGAATATTAGAAAGTAAACCAAAGAAGATCTAGAACAGATGGAAATTCTGTATACCAGGGAGCTTATTTGGTAAAATAAATGATACATAAAGGAATTACTTTCTTTAACACTTCAGCATTAATCTAGGAATTTAATCACTTTGTTTTGGGTAGAGTCAGAAAGTCAACCAGCCCTAAATCAATCAGTATATTAGGTAATCTAGGTTGTAAAAGAACAATGCTCAGTGGCTTTTATCATAGACCTCTGAGTAATAAGTTGAAAAATAAGCAATAATTTATTTTTATAAGATTAAACAAATGAGGGATTTGAGCTACATTAAAGAAGACATAACTAATGGGCTGTGCAAATGTGTTGGAAAAAAATAAACCTCACCCCTTCACTACGTGGGTATTTCTTGTTTGTGCGATAAATACGAATTGAGTTGATGTTTTAGTTCAGAAGATTTGTTCTCCAAAATACTAGAAAATGAGTAGATCAGTACTGTGCCAGGCAAAGCTTCATCCAGAAATATCAGACATACAGAGCAGATGTGGATTAGGAAGAGGTATGAGGAAGACTAGGAAAAAAATGTCTGTCTTTAGGAAAGCTTAACATGGATTTTAGTGAAAGATTTATAGGAGAAGATATCTGAAAGAAAATTAAATTACAATTTGTAGGTAAAAAGGGTCACTACCCTTCAAGTAAGACTAACATTTTATTTTATATATGACAAAACCTGTACTACTAGATTTACTGAACAGATAACTGACAGCAATTTCCACTCTTTTCTCAACATCATCCCTGGATCACACTGATCACTTGATCACACTGATCTTTTGATATGTTATTTATGTATTCTCTTATGAAAACCAAAGTCTGCTACTCATTAATTTCCAACCTACCTTAACAGTATGTTTTTTTTCTAGCTTGATTCTATTATAACAAGTATATGTTGTATATTTCTTTCTCCTAAAGGTTATCACTTGTATTTTGTTTCTTATTGCCACTCTTATTTCTAGTCTTCTATCATCTGTTCTTAGACCCTTCCCTCCTCCACCTATCTAAAAGTGATTTTTGTGAGCATGTGATTTCTTCTCCAGCAAAGGCAAGGGTAGGCTGTTCTTTGCTGAGAGTATTCAGGTGAAAAGAAGATTGAGAACTGGATAGGAAAGGTTTGTCTCTGTAACTTCTATTTTTTTATGAGATAATATGTATGGCTTATTAGTTTCAACAGTAGGTGTTAGGAAGCTGAGCTGTTGCTTAGTTGTGACTGGCCACTACAGTCACACTGCATGATGTCTGATCTCTAATTACAGAAGTATGACTATAACAGGAGAAATGAGTACTGTAAATCACTAAGGTTTTAAGTCTGCCACAGAGAAAAGTTGACATAGGAAGTGGTGGTAGACTGAAAACCTAATAGGACTTTACTACTACTAGATTTACCTGAAGCAACATGCCTGAAATGATGGGATTTATTTTCTCTCTTCTCATTCATGAAGTGTAATTGCACATACTTTCACCAGCCTGTCCATCCTCATTCACTCAATCATTGCTGTGCTTGTATTATATGGAAACCCATACTCTGTTTTCTGAAATGGTTTACTGCAGTATATAAAATGTACTTACATATAAACTTGGAATAGCCCTACAAAGTATTCTTTTCTGCAAATATCCATGCAATGCACACATACCTCTCTTGGAAAGATAAAAAGTATAAGAAGAAAAGAAACTAATTCAAACTCATGCAAACACTCATAGAAATTATTTTGTTGCATTCACCCATCCTCTAGTGAGCAACACACAATGCGTGCAGAGCAAGGTGGAAGTAGACACCCTGTCAGCCCTGTTTCACCTAAAGTTTCAAAGCAAGTGGCAGACCTATTGGACAGCAAATGCAACTCTCAATAGCAATACTGAAAAACTTCCAATAAAATACCATCTTTTTATTACTTTGTTTACTAATGTATATAATCTTTTATCCAACATTTTTTTTCAAGAAAAGCAGTGCTTAATTTGTCAGCTAAGCCATTTTACATCCAGGTATAAACAGAACAATTCTTTGCACAGTGTCACAAAACTATAGGTATTTCAGTCCTTCACAGATTGGCAGGAATGCTAAAGTACCTTCTTCTTTTCACAGTGTATAACAAAGAAATTATTTTTGCAGCAAAGAATTGCTATTGTGTTCTCAAATGATGAAAAAAATTTGTCTCTACATATTAATGGCCAAGAATTTTGTGCCTTTACTCAAAATAAGTTACATTCTGCCATTGGGTCATTGAAATATGACATCTTTGCATGAACAAAAATGTCTTACAATGGCCCTTTCTCAGACATAATCTATAGGGCAAGCATTGGTAATTGCAAGCATGTCAGTAAATATAACAAAAATGATGCTGAAACTGGAACTTGATTGAAGCTTTAAAATCAGAATGAATACTTTACAAAGCCAGCTTTATAACATCATAAAATTCAGTGTCATTCTGAAAATTCAGTTCCCAAATTAAAATTAAATACCAAAGAATTTCATTAGGACCCCAAAGTGAACTGGAAAATTAATAAGAATCAAACATAGATTTTACTGAAACGTGACTAATATGTTCTTTGCAAGCTGCTTAAAGTGTTATTTCCTTATTCAAGACTATATTTCTAACAAACATGCTGTGATCATTTGGAAACAAGCAGTATTTTTAGCATTTTTTTCTCTAAACTACTTAAATATCAATTATATTTTTGCCTGAAGAAACAAATCTCATAAGGATTTTTCTTCATGACAGATTTTTTTCATGGATTCTGCAGAAGCTGTAATGGTCTGCAGTGATATTTGGCAGCTCATAACCAGCATTACATTTGATACACTTGTTATTTCTTTGACTGTTGCAGGATAACAAAGCAGCTAAAATGTAAAATTTATACTGTCTGTTATTAAGGAATAGATAACTTCATAATTTTTCATTACATGTCCCAGTAACTTCCTCCCTATCCTAACGGTTTACCTGATGAATGAAATTTTTTTATGTAGCCAGATGAACAGAGCTTTCTTTCTTTAACTCCAATAGTATTAAAATCAGCAAATTATTCAGGGGAAAACTAGAGGGTCAGAATTAGAGTGCCGTCCTCATTTCTCCCTTCTAATTACAACCTCTTACAACTGGGCCCTTATACGTCAGAAAACAAGGAGGGGAAGGGATTTTTCTGACAGTGCTGTAGGGAAAAGGAACATATCCACTGCAGTCAGTAGAATTTCTGGCATTTACAGCTCCAGCATGGGACAAACTTACCATGTCTACCTGCTGGCCAATAGAATTAACCTGCATAAAGAGTTTTGCTGGTAGTGTTGGAGAAATTTTGACTGAGTCAGCTTTGTTTTCTCCCTCAGCACACATCCTCCTCTACCTTTCCCAAATGTCTCCAGGGCTACACTGTTGTACGTTTATTTTGCAACTTCAGTATGAATATGGACATGATATAGGGGTGGGGATTTGAGGCAGGGAGGGGTTCATCCCATTTAGTCAGACAGAATATTCTCAGTGCCTAAGTGCAATGGTTACGTAATTTGGTGATCCACCCCTCTGTTTAGCTCACAGAGAAGGGATTTCTCTCTTCCCCCATCTTTTCATATATTTTTCTCTGTTTCTACTGCATTTAAAACAGCAGATAAATACTAGGGAAAAAAGTGAAAACTGTCAAGCTGAATAAATTGTATGAAGAGAACAAAAAAGTCTGAAGGTTCAAAGTTCTTCTAAAACTCCTCTTAATGTCTTAGACTTCAAAGATAATATTGAACCATGTGATGAGATTTGTAAGAATGAATTTAGTTTCTAAGTCTCTAGGTAAGAGTGGTTTGATCATAAAT
Source organism: Rhabdornis inornatus (assembly GCA_013397075.1). Taxonomy (NCBI): domain Eukaryota; kingdom Metazoa; phylum Chordata; class Aves; order Passeriformes; family Rhabdornithidae; genus Rhabdornis; species Rhabdornis inornatus. Next base: position 20,759 of record VWZS01007645.1, on the reverse strand, counting down.
TCAAAGAGTATATGTACATATATTCACATTGTATCTTAGCAGCATAATTACCTAATAATGGAGCTTATACATACTCCATAGCAAACAGAAGTCAAGAGACCTGAGCCCTTCTTCAGGTTCTTCTGGTGAGCAGCTTTAAATCTCTGGGCTGTTAGATGTTACTGTGCACTCTGTGGGATGATGATTACACAGGGCAGTTCTGTTTCCAGAGTCCAGGAAGCACTGTCAAACAGAACTATTCACTCAAAATATGCAATTTATCTCACTTAACAAAGTGAGATAAACACTGAACATACTAAGATGACCTCTTAATTATATACAGATAACAATATACAGTTGGACATGCCTAACTCCTCAGATAATCTTGTAATGATTTCTGTTCTGTAACTGAAAAAAAAAAAGTGGGACATGTACACTCCATTCTATATAATATTGGAAAGAAGAACACAATTCACAACTAAACCTGAAAAACATTGTATAGCCTTATCAAATGCAGGAAAAATATGCAGAAAGAAAGAATACATTTTTAGAGATATAGAGTAGAAGGTTCTAGGGGAGCATTGACTTGGACAAGAAATTAGTGAACATAGTTTATCATTGTCCCAAATAAAAGCTTCTACTGCTGTGCTGTGACAAAAAGTACTATTGAGGTCTTTGAAGATACAGAAAAGGAATATCCAGTAAAAGTCAGGGAGCAACTTGCTACTTCGTATAGCAGGATTGTTGAATTTTGTGTCTTCATTTTATAAGAGAAGGTAGTTAGTAAACCTAGATTTCTGTAGAAGGTTATGCTCTACAAAGCATATGTTCAGGACCTGAGAGGGTGAAAACGTCAATGTCTGAATCCAATCCACTGGGTTGTTTCATCTCTTCTGACTTGGTAACCTCTCCTGACTTGGCACTAGTAGTTATGTTTGCCATACATTTACTCATCTTTCCAAGAAAGGAAAGAATTAAAATAATTTGAAAACTGAAATGGCACAAAGCTGAAGAAAAAAAAAATAAAAAGGAAGTAGAGAGAGCAGAAAAGAAAAATTTAAATTTTTCAGAATTATCATATTAGAAAAAAAGAAGAAGAAAATAAAATACTTTCAGCTTACAAAAGGACTGGTGAAAATAATGCTGATTCCAAGGTTAAATGCTATTCTGTAAAGAACAGCACTTTGGTGCACTTGGAAAAGATTTTTTTGTAGTTGCAGTGCAAATTTTGTTCCAAAAGCCAAGCTTACATTGTTGCAACTCAGTATCCTGAATGTATTGGAAATGGTAAATCCCTCACCCCTGGAATGTCATATAGTTTGACCCTTCTCCCCTCTGGTCTGCTTAGCTGGCAGAGATCCAATTTCTCCCTGCCCCCTTCCCAGACCCTAGAAAAGACCTCTGTGCCCTGGCCTTGCTCTTTTTCCGCTCCTGGGACCTCACAAGAAATAAACTCAGATTCTCCTCAGGGCGGGGGAAGAGCCTCTTTTAGTTATCTTTTATTCTGTCCATGCGAGGGAAACAGGCTTTCTCTTAGTATCTGAGCTAGTCGGGGGCTAGGGAAGAGTCTCTTTTTACACCTGCATTACATCACTGCGCAGTTCACATTAGACAGTGCCACTAAGTAAATGAATTATTAAGAGCCTAGTATTCAGTACTGTTGAGTCTCCAATGGTGAGATGGTGATTGAAAGCACTGTGATCTGAGGTTCTCATCCTCTCCAGACTGCAGGGGTTACTTTCATCCTTATTATCTTCACCTAACTGAACCAGATCCAACCATCACAGTCAACTACTACTGACTCAATTGACTTTGGCGGAAACAGGATCCGTATAAGTCAATTACATTTAAATTACTGTATTCCTACGGCAATGAATAAATGTTTGGCTTGAAGTAATTATAAATTTATTACATGTACAAAACTAAATCCATATTAACATAAATCACCTACTCTGGCAAATATGCATGTACAAACTTCGGGGAATACTCATTACGGTTCAAATCGAAAATAATTCAGTAATATATAAAAGAAACTTTTACTCAGCTTTTCCCCTTCAATTGCTTTCACATTTTTAAATCTTATGTAGGAAAACACGCTAGTCAGTTGTGGGCAACAGTTTCTGTTTTTAATTGATGTATAGATAAGAATATATATTTTCCAAATTTCTTACCTCCCATGACTTTCAGAAATATTTAACAACTAATTTTGGCTTTTTTGAGTAACTAAAAACCACCTGAAATTGAGTTAACATTCCACAAGAACCCATCTGGCTATGAATGCTTGTTCCCCTTGCATCCTCTTCCCTGCATCACAAGTAGCCTGTAGAAAAAAAACCAAAACCTTAAAATCAGGGATTTGGCCAAAAAAATTCAAAACAGTTTTGATGTTGTGGCATTTTGTCATAATTTAAATATTCATAAACTTTACTGCAGATACTTAAGAGCCATTGACTGGATTCATCTGGGTACATTAAAAACAACAAAAATGAAGTTATGGGCAAGACTACAATGTGAGATGATTTAACAAGTTTGTGTTATTAGTCAAAAGAAGCAATGACTTGTATGTGTCTCTTCTCTATGATATTAACAGAGTTACACATCTGAAACCATGGCTTAGCAGTGGTGTCAGGCAGTAATATGAAAGCAAAAGGATGGTAGCAGTTTTACATGTGAGTCTCTCTGCTACTGCATATTATCTAAGATACTTTGCACTTTTATGCAGCATGAGGGATCTCAAAATTGGGTAGCTGGATGATGAGCACCCACTCATGGAAGCCAAGAAAAAGATGGTGTAAGTTTTAATGGAAGTTTGAATTACTTTATGCTATCTTCTGCATCACTGAGTAAGATGTTCAGAATTTGTAGGGTAGTGGAATCAAAAGAGAGACCATAACTCAGATAAATCTTTTGATCAGCTACTGCAAACAGCTTGAGAATTCTCTTCTGGGATTAAAATTCAGCCCAGGGAAGGCTTGAATTTAAGTGGATATACTAAGGATTTTGGGAAAATTGTTCATTCCTTCTGCACAATCTGTGTGGGGTTGCTGCTAATCTTGGCATATTGTTGAGACAATTTGCATATGAATTTTCATTTGAAGCACGAAGAAAATAATCCTTCAGAAAGCCTGTCTAAATAAATAATACAGGAATAATGTTCTCAGAATAACTGAAGATGTCTAATTTTAATAAATCCTGAATCATGTAATATTTTTACAAAGCATTGAAAAGCATGCAAATATATATACCTATGCACATATATATGCATAGATTCTGTATTATGTTTTATTAAATACTTAAGTGTTTATATAAATGTGCAATGTGCACATAAACCATTATACATATTCTATTTGCATTTTTACTACTGGTATTTCAATATCGTTCAAATATTTTTTTTTTGTTCCTGTGTGTAAATTTTATCTCATATAACATGCCTTACAACATAGTCTACCCTTCAAGATAAAGATATACTGGCTGACAGATGTGTTGGGACACTTTCATAGTCATATCAATGCTAAACTTACAGTGTTTCATGGGAACTGAATTTGTTATGAACTTTTAATAAGTGAGCCACAAAATTACTTGATATCCTAAATCCTTTGAAAGTGCTTAGTTTTATTTATTTATCTATTTGTTAAATCACAAATATCATAAAAGTGCAGAGTAAATGGATTACTTTTCCTATGAGAAGCTTATCTCTTGGATTCTTAACTTGTGTTTCTCTAAATGCACAATTAGACTCTTGCATTCATGCAGGATTTTTCATCTGCGTTATTTGTAAGAAACACATCTAAACTATAAAATCTATGCGCTAAATTTAAAAAACTGATACGCATTATAAGGAAAAGCAGATAGAATCATCTAGGAGAATGAGAGGCGTTTTTTTTCTCCAGCTTTTTCTTGTAATTTGATTTTGGGATAAAGTGATTTAGAAGCACTGTGGCAGAGTATTAGAGTTAAAAGGCTGTAGAAATAATGCAGGAGACAGAATATAGGCAAACACAACATGATCACATAGCAACCAAGCCTGATATGATTTCATGAAGCTGAACATAATATGAAGAGAGAATATATAAAATATATTATACAAAATACTAATGTTAGAGATAATTACAAATGAAGCTAAAATAAGACACATCTTCAAAAGTTTTGGAGGGAAAAATTGCTGAACCTGGATGTCATAAAACGAATATAGAAAAGAGCAGAAGTAATGCTGGCCACAAGAAAATTAACCTTAATATCTTTCTTCCCCATCCAAAATACAAAGTGGATATGTCCTTAGTATCACCAGTTAAAGCTGAAAGCATTCCTCATTCTGTGTGCCTGGAGAGCATATATGATTGACTCTGTAATAATCAAAGAAAACTATCCCTATGCAAAGAGTCAGACATGTTAGTGGTTAGAAACAGGCAATGTGTGCATCCTTCCTGTCTCTGGTCATGGACTTAGAGACTCTGGCACCCTTATTTAAAATACATTTGTCCTACATGATGCATTTTCTGCTGATGTACAATCCTCATTAAATTAGTTTATAGCTTGACTTGGTTATACTTTAGAAGAAGCTTGAAGTTTTGTCCCATACATACTGCAAGCTGATCGTTACATCCTGACTGTCCTAGGACCTTCAGAATTGATGCTCTCTACAAAATAAGAGAGAAGCACTCATAGCTCTGGATATGGATTCTACTCCTATTCATATATTCCTATTTGACCTGCTGCTATTCAGTTTGATTCCCAGAACGACTGTGCCTGGATAGCAGTGATTCCCAGAAACATATTTCAATACAAGGCAAATCAATGACTTGATGGCTGAAATCTAATTTCTAGTAGTTGAGTGTAGTATAGAACCAGAGCCACACAACTGAGAATGACAATGCAATACAAAAAGAATTAAGGGTTAGTGGTGGGGGAGACTATACCTCCTGACAACACGTGGTGGCATAAATAGCAAAATTAAACATGAATTCGTCTTTCCAGATTAAAACTTCCTTATTCTAGAGTCTGTATTTTGGATAAGTGAAATCCCATTTATTCCAATTAAAAAAATTCTAAATTTCTTTTTCAGCTCTTATGCTCCTGAGCTTCAATATTAAAACATAGACGAATATAATCTAAGGGTATGAGAACACTATTTCTTTCCTGAAACTACTAAGAAAACTTATCCGTGAGTAACATTTATAAATGCATTTTTTTATACGCCAAAGAAACCTACAAGCTTCTTTTTCCCCAAAACAATGTTATTCTGGGATGAAAACAGATACTTCATCCATTCAATTTTTAGTATAATAAAATTCATTATCTTAAATCATTAGAACAAATAAACTGAGTAAACCTCAGTATTTGTTTTCCAATTGATCTGTGAATGGCTTGCACAATACTGATTTTACAAAAAGGTGATATATATTGAAAAGCAATTGTAGAGACTCAGAACTTTTCTCAGATTAGTGCACTTTTTGAAAGGGATTAACTAGAATCTTGAAAAGCATTCAATGACCTTGGCGTATTTAATATCGTTACCATTATATCTTTATTCAGGTTTACCACACTCTGTATTTCACAGGAGATCTCTTATCTCCTGTCTTAACATCATACAATAGATTTAATTCTGGAAACATGCTCATTGTCTTTATTAGAAAAGGCACCACAATGACATGATTAAAAGCTGGCATTTTTATTACATTAAATCATATTTTCAGTTTTTGAAATATAATTAATCTGTAGCATTAGGGAATCGGTTGTAGAATTTGTGTTTGAAAGCAAATTTGAAATGCTCTTCAGCTATTTTTCTAGGGATATTTTTCAGTGTTTTGCATTTTATGGCTTTTCTAGAGACTGATTTTTCTGCAATTGTTTTTATTTTTGTCTTTATCTTCAAAATATGCTGCTAGAAGAGCAGTGCATGGTGATAGTCCACCGGGTCTAGAAGTCACACCAGTTCTGTTCAGTAATTAGTTACTTCAGAAGACACATACTTTAACACAATAGGTATACCTTGATATTGCCAGGGAAATATTTGGGAAATATTTGTGTGGGGTGTGCGTGTGAGGGGTGAAGAATTAGCTTTTACCTTTTTTTTTTCACGGATTACAAGGAATGTGGCATTGCAAAGCATTCCCTAAATTATAACCAGAAACTCTTCATTTGCAGGTGCTAAACAGTGTGCAAGGAATTATTATTATTTGCTATTATACCAGAAAATGCCAATAGTACAAAAAAAATCTGGAATGGAGTCAGAAAAAATTGGGACTGATTCCCAAAAAGCAGGTAAATTATTCAGACATTCTAGAGGAAACATGCCAGGTATTATTCTGACTGATTTGTAGGAAGAAATAATCCTTTCCATTAAATGTCTGGGCATAGTCAAAAATCAGAAGACCAAAAAACTATATATTTGAGCCTTCAGGAAAGAAAATATTCTTCATGCAGTAAGTACCAAGGAATTTTTTCTTTCCAGAAGATTTATCTCCATGCTACCCTTACAAAGACCGATATATAGATGCTACAGAAGCCATCCCTTAAGTAGTTATTACAAAGAAGACAAGAAGAAATCAGAATACCACATACTCACATTTGCTATTCTGTTGCGCTGGTGTTTCAGGCCTTCTGATGTTGATACATTCTTTTACACTTTCTCACACTTTCTTCTAAACAATGATTGTTTTGCATTCCTCTTTGGAGGAAGCGAGCATTGAGGGACAGGTGGTGTCCAATCCGTGCTCATTGTTGGGATTCTATAAATACACATGTAATGAAAATAAAGCTCTCTTTTCCTGCTTAACTTGCTTGGAGTCATGTGTGAGTCTCTCTTTCTCTCTCTCTCTCTCTCTCTCTCTCTGTGTTGTAACAGTGACACTACTCCTACTCATAGTCGCTATAATGATACTATTAGTGCTATTTGTAAAAGGATGGCACTCAGAGAACCAAATTTTAGGGCCAAGATGTTCTACAAAATGTCCAAAAGATCTGTTCTAAACACATTCCAGAGGCATAGAAAGCCAATCAAAGAGCAAAAGCAGCAAAGATCTGAAATAAATTAGTGTCCAGCATGACTTCATACAAATAGGCTGTTCAGGGCTAGAAGATGGTCTTTGTGGAGTTCTGCTGGGCCAGTTGTGCTGTGGTCATTGTGCTGCTCAAGTTCAGAGATACTATCTCCTAGTACAGTACTTCCTGTACTAAGAGAATCATTTGGAGTCTTCCTAAAGCTTTTACTTTTATTATTTTATTGTGGAAAGGAAGAGTTGGGGGAAAATGAGCAGTGGATAATTGTGCTGGTTTTACCTGGGGACANCAGCCTTGCTTTCCCCGTGTGAAATCTTAACTCTTTCAAAGCTCAGACAAGACTTGCAGTCTTTGCAGTCTTTTCAATCCTCCCCAGAGTGAGAAGGGAAAAATGGAAGAGCTAAGTTTCTTTAGATGGAAGAAGAATGAGGAGATGTTGTGAGTATGGCTGAAAATCCTTTTGTAAGATTGTAGGGATGAACTGATATCACACTGAATATTCCTATAAACCATGGAAAAAGACATGGGGGGTTGGAGATGTTCCATTTGATAGATTGTTAATCAAAGGCATCTGTGTTGAGAATCCTTCACCCCAAGGAGAAAAGGGGATCTCTATTTCTGGAGATGAAGCATGAACAGAGAGAAAGAGAGATGAGGGAAATTTTTTTTATTTTGGAACAGTTCATTCTTAAAAGTAAACACCCCATGAGTTTAACATGGCCCATAAGCACAATTTTGGGAAAGCTGTGAAGATGGGAGGAGCTCCACGACTTGCAAGTTGTTTCCTGGGCGGATGCGAATCGTGAAAGTAAAACCACGAGAGAACTGGTTTTTTTCCCTCCTTGTGGAGAAGTCCCTATAGCCTGACAAGAGGAAACTTCTTTCTCCGAAGTGAACTGTAAAAGGACTATTTAAGTTGGGAACTGACTGAAGTAGTTTTTGTTTTGTTGTTATGAAGGTTGGGAGGGGGAAGGAAGGAGTGGTCTGAAGATCTTATTCTGAATTTGCATTTTCTTTTTCTTTCTTTGTGTAGTTAATAAAGTTTTTTTTATACCCTTTTAAGTTTTAGGCCTGCCTTGCTCTTTTGCTCCTGGTTCTGTCTCGCAACAGAAAAATGAGTATATTTAAATTGGCAAATCAAAACTATGACAATCATATATTGAATAACTAAGATATTTGGGTGGTGACAATAATATTTTTTGTGTGAGACTCAAAATTGTTTTTTCACTATTCAAGAGCTAAGACAGCTGAAAAAAGTGGGTAAAATAATGCTAAGATTTTATTTTCTTTTAAGCTGGGCTCTTTATGTTTTTTATTTGGAAGGTATTTAAATGACGTGATTTTGAAGATGGCATTATTTTGCAGAAGTCAATGGAAAAAAGAATTTTATTAATTTGACGCATCATTATTAATTTATTTTTTTTCCCAAAAAGTTTTAATTAAAGGAAGCTTCATGGACTCTATCTCATCTTTCCTTTGGTACCTTTTTATTTATTCTGCATTTGTCTCAGAATACTGGAACATAACCTAGTGAATAATAAAATAAAATCTTGCAAACACTATGATCTAACATGTCACCAATAAATGATGCTTTATTGCACCTCCTGAAAATTGCAAAGATGACTGCAGGAAGGATCATTAAAATGCTGACATTTTCTTTAATAGAAATGTAATCAAATCTCATTCAGAATTTTTCATATTATTATTTTGTATGGGTTTCCCAATGCTGTTTTAATTTTGCAACATTGATTGAAATGATAATGTAAAAAGAAAAAGGAATAATAATGGGTATTATATGGACATTATTGTAAGAGCTTCTATCTCATCATTATAAAAGTAACTTTGTGGCAGTGATTTTGAGCACTAACAATGCTGTACTAACAATGCTGTACAATTACTGTCATACATTAATGTGTTAATCTTACTCTAAGATACTATATAGCAAGAAAATTTTGTATTAATTCTGTACTTGTCCCTTCCAGGGTTCTTCACAGTCTATATATTAATATTTAACCAGTTTGATAAACATTGCACTTTCAGTGTCCCACTGAAATATTTTTATTAAAACAATGTCCTTATAACTTTTTCGAGCCATAAAATTTTAGTAGTCATATGACACTATGTATTTTGATTTGCTATATTAAAGAAAAATAAGTACACCCGTGCAATGTTTCAGATATTTCAACATAATTAATTTATAGTATATTGAATTAGGACACATAAAATAATGATTTATAATAACGATTTAATGCAACTGCAATGCAACTGCATTGATTTTTGCAACCCAATATTTCAGAAACTCCTTTCCTGGCTCTCTAAATGAATGATAGTTAAAGCAAGTACTCACTTTTGTACCTGAGAGGTATACAGAAGTATTTCAATCTATTTATAATACATCGGTTTAACAAGAACTGTAAGAAGAAGAATAAATATTTTTCTCCACTTTGATTCATATAGAGCAGTTCCTTTACTTGCATACACATAGGCTCAACTATTAATATATTTAGCTAAAGTAATCACTTTTGAAATTACTATTTCTGGCCTAGAATTTTGTGAATAGTGATGTCAGTACTTGTAAAAAAAAACATAAAATCCAAGAAAAATTTAATAAAATTAATTTTTTAAAAATTAAATTTAAATTTTATAACTTTAAACCTTACTCAGCATTAACCTAGATTCCTTAAAAATCCACATTTTAAATATTCATATGAAAAGGACTGATTACTAATCATCACCACTGCTAACATGCTATTGCCTTCCATTACATTCAATGTTTTGAAGATATCACTGAACAGATTATATTATTTGAAATTCAAGAGCTTCAAAAACCGTTAAATAAAATGAACAGTTGTCAGTACTTAACCTGCTAGCTGGATGACAGCATTTGCTTTAAAGGAATTAGTCCTTCACAATATGAATCTGTTAGAAGAGTCTTCATCCAGAATAATTGTATAGTCAGAGCTTCCTCCTGGTATTTCTTGGATGAACTCTTTCTATCAGATAAATTGATGAGATTAAGACAAAGTAAAGTAATAATCAGTGACTTAGTACAGAAAAGTTAAAGAGATAATCTTCTTCATGTCGGTGTGCCACCTCACACTTCTTTGATTCAGTAAAGCTAACGTGCTAGATCTTGGTATTTAATTCAGCTGCTCTGTCCTGCCACAACCTATTACCAACACCATTTGTACTGCAAGCCCATAGAAATGTATTTGGTTCCCCTTGAGTAGCCATTCACAACCTTTGATTTCACACTCTATCAGCTTTACATCAGATATATTTCCCTGAGTATGGGGCTGCCGTTTTGATAGATAGCTCCTGCCTTGGAAAATCTTCGTTCCTGAATCAAACCCTGACAGCTGGGTTTGGGCCAGTTCTTTTTTTGCTGTATATATTACTGGAAGAAATTCAGGGTCACTTGTCAAACTACTGTTCCTTAGAGTAAAAAAGTGTCTGGACACCAGCTTTCTCCTGTAAATGGATTGTTTAAAGCCATTCAGTAGTGATGTTAGGGAGCATGCACTGAATGGATGTTGCGCTGGATGTTTGTTCCAGAGGGAAACTAAAGATAAAAGTCAGAGTTTCTTTCCAATAGAAAAAATGCAACTATACATTGACATTGACATGAATGTCTGTCAAAGTATAGGTTCCCAGTGCTAAGCTCCCACGTTTTAAGTGTCAGCTAATGAAAAGCAATCTCATCATGTGACCTAGCAAGTAGTATTTGTCTACTTGGAAAACTGATAAACAAGAGGAAAGCATAGCTTGAGGCTTGGATCCAGTTTTGAGTCCCTAAATCCAAAAATATGGTTGGAGAATGCCTGGTGAAGAGAAGAATAAACAGACTGTAATTGTTCTTATAGAGAAACAAAATTGTTCTGAGAGGCAACATCATGACAGCCCTCAAATGCATGAAAGTTTTCTGCAAAGAGGAAAGAAACTGTGAAGCTGAAGAACAGATTGCTAGAGAAGTCTCTTCTGATCTGCAGTGAAGGCATCATGTGTTGGAACGTAACAAGAAGCCCTACCCCATGTTGAAGGGAGGAGCAAAGCACAATGCTCAAGTGGGAGGTCTTGCAAGGCCTTGATCAAGTGGGAGGTACTAGTCACTGAAGTTCCTAATGGAAGAGACGGAGACAAACAGAAGTTCATCTGATACACAGATGTATCATAAAGCATCTGTCTGTCATTTGTTTCCTGCTGCCCAAGAAGGAAAGAACCCAGCAATTTCTGTCATGATGGGGAAGCATCCAAAAGAAATTCTATCCACCATGCAGCAGTTGTCAGAAAAGGCAAGTAAAACGGTTACAAATTTAATAAACTTCACCCCTGGACTATTGCTAACAAAGTGTAAGCAAATGTTTGTCATAGTAACTCTTCAGTAGCAATCATGCTTTTAGCAGGGTATTTTCATAAATAAACTTTGGAGGACCCTGCTAAAATTGGGACATAGTGTTCACTAGGTGACACAAAAGAGGAGGTTCATAAGCATGACTGATCTTTTTATGTGATGCTTTAATCTGATAAAATGTGAATTGAGAGTATAAGAGATCAAAGTGAAAGGTCTATGGATGCTGAATGTTCTCACATATGGTACCTTAGATCCCTCTCCACACCTGCCATCTGGAACAAAGCTGTGTCTGTAAATATTTTACTTTTGATGCCTCAGTCCATACTTTACGTTTTGACCCTTACAAAAGGGATGAAAGTATGACCTGGAGCCCAGATGTTAATGCTTTTAGGAAGCTGGTTAATCCTTTGTAGATGAGAATTGCAACTGTCAACATGACGTCTAAAAGAACTGTATGCTACAGTCCTGCACAAATTTAATCATTATCTAGAAAGGCAGAAAAGATTTTTATGCAGCCACCCAGTCTTATTGTTTGAGTTCATTTAATGTCTTTTTTTTTTATCTTGTATTTAAAACACAAATCACATTTTAATACCAAGATTTGACTTCCAGATATTACTAATGATAAGAACTTCAATGGTAACCTGAACACAGCTGGCAGCAAATTAAAAACATATACTGAAGAGGGTGGTGACACTCTAGTTGTCTTACATATGATGTGTTGAATTCCTGAGGATAAGATATCCTCAACATTATGCAGATTTTTCAAAATATAAAAATATTGACTTGTAGTGAGCAACACTGGCAATAGCTTCATATGCCGGTTTTAGAATGACTTCATTTCATGCAAGTTTTCCTCCTTTTTTTTTGGTCTGGCTGGGATGGAGCTAACTTTTCCCACAGCAGACCTCATAGTAATGTACTTTGTATTTGTAGCTAGAATGGTGTTGATAACACACCAATGTTTTGACTACTACTGAGCAGTGCTCCCAAGCTTAGAGATGTCTCTTCAAATCACCTCACCATCCCTCCAAAAAAAAAAGGCTGGTGGGGGACAGAGTTTGGGATGGGCCATAGCCAGGACAGATGATCCAAATTCACCAAAGGGATATTCCATACCATGTGACATTTTCTTAGCAATACAAAGTAGGAAGAAGAAAGGGGACATTTGTAATTAAGGCGTTTGTCTTCTGGAACAACCATAATGTGTATCAAGGACCTACTTCCCAGAAAATGGCTGGACCTCACCAGCTTACGGGAAGTAAGGTATAAATGTCTCTGTTTTCCTTTGCTTCTGTGTAAGGCCTTTGCTTTGATGAATTAATCAACCTTTATCTCAGCCTAAGAGTTTTTCAATCTTATTTTCTTCCCCTGTTTTCCTGAGGGAACAGAGAGTGGCTTGGCGAGCACCTGACAGCCAGGTGGTCAACACACTACAGTCTTTTTTCGGTACTCAATGTGGTGCTTTCAAGGAATTTGAGATAAGGACAGAAATTGAGAAAAGTGATGGGCAAAATATGGATTGAAGATTGTAGGGAATTTTTGTTGTCCTAATTGTAGTGAAGGGATGGTTTGGACATAAATTACCCACCTATTCCAGTGTTGTGTTGAACTTATTTTGATTTTTGTAGGGGGAGTTTTTTGGTCAATTAAGTGAAGTTTTTAAAGATTGTGGATTGTGCTATGAATATATCTGAATCGTTATTCTTCAATATGTGATTCACAGTGGCAAAGAATGGAATGTATTAAGTTTATGTGCAAAGGCTTCAGCAGTGGAAAGTGCTGCAGGGGTGGCTTCTGGAAGACGACATCAGAAGCTGCCCCCAAGCTATACAGAGCCACTTCCAGCCAGCTCTGAGATTTCTGTGTAGGTTACTGCGATCAGCATTTTGAACCCATACTTTCTTGGATTGACTTTTCCATCCATTCAAGATATAGGAATTATATCACCCTGGTAAGAGAGAGCCATGGATGAGCTGTTGAATTTTGGGAATGAAGCTTCAAAAGTGATAGCTCTGCCTAGAACCTCCAAAAAACCACACTGAAGATTTACTCCTTGAGCAATTAACATTTTGTCCCAGGAATTTTTGACCCAAGAATTTCTGGAAGTAACGCAGTATGTTCTTCAGTTCCTTTATACTTTATTGGCAAGTATTGGATCCAGGATGCTGGTCAAGAAGAGTCTTTGATTCCACCTCTAGAGCCATTCCTGTTAGGTCTGCTGCTGCCAGAGAATGTCCTCTTATATCATCTCAGCCTGCAAAGAGAAGGATGTGAGCATCAGAGCTACATCACATTGCCAGTGGAAGGGAGAAATACAGAAGACAGCTCTCTCCATACTCCAATTTTTTTGGTCTTAGCCAGGACTGTATTGGCACACATATTTAGACTGGAATGATAAAGCTTTCTCAGTTCAGGCACATTCACTGCCATTCTGTCATCCATGTGTCCCAGACGAGAATGTTTAATTGCATTTGTGCTATCTTTTAATGAAAATGACACACAACTGAAATATTACTCTGTGTTTTTCTCCATGACTGAAAAATGTCAAAAGAGATACATGACACTAAAACATAATTTTTGCTTGGGACAGGCTTCTAATTACAAATTACTACATTTTTAAGGTAAAAGTATGTTTCATTTCTATAACTGAACCATTTAATATTGAAATGATCAAATGTCTTGATTCCATTTTCCACATCACTCTTTAAAGGGAAATTTCATTTTAGTAGATATAGTGCTTTGTACAAGTTATACAGGGATGCTTATGAATGAAATGACAGTACCATTGAGGAGCAAAAATTGTTATCGATCAGATGTAAAATTCATTACAGTAACCATTTTCTTAAATACTACTTCTTACCTAGTGGTCACAGCACCAAGCCTACCAGAGTTCAAGACGCATTTGGACAACACTCTCAAGCACAAGGTAGTTCTTGGGGCTGTCTGGTGCAGGGCCAAGAGCTAGATTTTGATCATCCTTGTGGGTCCCTTCCAGCTCACAACATTCTATGATTCTGAATCTAACTTTTCTTATTTTATAGTACAGTATTGCCATGAAAACTAAATACACTGAATTAGCTTCTAATGAATATTTCAGATAATGGGAAATTCTATCTGATATTAAAATAGATGTATAGATACTAAAATAGATGTAGAAGAACATATTAAGATGATCAATGCTCACCTATTGGTCACATGAAATACGCACCATATTGTTAAATACAGACAGGTGCTCTACATAGGAGCTTTGGAATTTTTCTGAAGAGGAAGTCTTCCAAGAAATTATGGACAAGAAATTATGGACAGATTGTATGCAAATGATCTTATGCTGAAAGATTGCTTCAGACAAAATATTTTAATTATTTATTGAAGAACTACTTTCACATTACATAACATGAACCAGCCAACCTCACTCACTGTTCACCAAAAATTTTAAAAAAAGCTAGCCTGACATAAGAATTAATCTTAAAAATATTTTTCCCATGTCCATAAGGAAAAAGTAGAATTAATTTGATATTGCTTAGATTGTCATGTTTCTTAAAACAAAGAAAAAGTTTTTTCTGCATATTAATTTTCTTTAGTCTGTTTCATGTTTCAAAGGTCACATTGATTAAACCAGGAGTTTTTAAGTCTGTTTAGCAAAAACATATTACCATTCAAAATTAATAGCCCTTTATTTGTCTAATACAAATGAAAAATAAACAGGAAGATCCCTAAAAGGGATTTGTTTTACTTGACTTAACCCACTATTTCAAAAATCTCTTTTTTTTCACCTGCTGTGTGAAAAAAAACTGTAACAAATTATATACTGCAACAGAAAAAAGTCAGACTATTTCTGCCTCTTTCTTAGACCGTCACTGTAATGTTAACACTGTAATTCTGATTTCAGATGGGGCAAAAATGTCTTTGAATAATGGATGATTTCCTGTTATTTCAAAAAAGTTGAGAATCTTTTTTTTCCTTAAATATTACAATATTATTCTCAGATCAATACAATACGTTCCCGTCTTTATCAGTGTAAATCTTTTAAAGACACGGTTCACAAGATCAAAGACTACCCTACAATACTTTTCATTTTCATACTTTCTGATCATAAATCCCTATGTCTATTGTTACATCACTCAGTATTTCTTTGAAATACTTTCATTTACTTTCTCTGACTATTCATAAAAATTTGCAAAAGTTTTACTTTGCAAGATTGCCTCCAAAATATCTGATATTTAGATTGAAAGTTTTCTTCCATGAGAATTATTTTCACTATAGATACATATACAAATGCTGAAAAGTCCTTGAAAAAAATCCAAGTCTCCCATTTATTTACATTATCTTTGGATCAAAAATTCAAGTCTTTAGAGAGCAAAAGTGAGATTGGATGTCTTGGTCTTCATCCTCACTTCACTAAAATCAATATGTTTGTTAGGCGAAGAACCAAACGAGTAGCATGAGCTTTTAATCAACGAAGTGCAAATTCCAGGTTAGGTTTTAAAATTTATCTTGGAAAGTTGATCCTTTTTATTTTCTCATCTATTTTATCATCAGATGAACAGCTTTATGGAGATTCTCTTGAGTTCAAAGATTTGTCTTTTATGATAATTTTTCTTTACAATTACTATTAGATCCTTATTTTTATTCACAAAATGTAATGAAATAGTAAAGATTGTTGACAAAATTACTGTTAATACACAACTTAATAGCTCTTATTCTCCTATTTAAAATGCTTCAGCCATCAATTGAAGAGCAAAACTACCACTGCAGACTTTGCATGATGACATATAAAAAATAGTAATTCAATGCAATCCTGTCACTGGAAACTATTTATTGAAACTACTCAAAGAACAACTAAACCCAACAATTTGGAAGCGAACATTGGTGTCACTTCACAGTCAGTTTGGTAACAGAGAATGATTACTACAGATATTTATTAATTTTGACTAGCTCTGTTATAAAAGTTTCATTAACTGGAATTAATTTCACCCAGCATTTATTTTATTAAGTTAGGAAAAACAAAAGAGGTATGGCATGAAATTTTCTTGAAAGTCAGCTGTAATAAACTCTGAGGAACAGTTTATCCTACTTTTTCCAAGTGGACTAATAGCAATTATGTAGCATGTTTTTACCTCACCTGCAGATTATTACTATAACTTAGTTATATTGTTACTGAGCTTTTAAACAGCTCCTTTTATTTCCTAAACAACTTCCTGCTAGTAGAACTTAATAATAGACCCAAATCCAAATTTCTGCTCCTAATGTCAAAACCTCCATTTTGTAGGATGGAAGGAGAAAAGCATTACTTCAGGTTATGTGACAGATGAAATTAGGACCTAAAAATTACATTTAACCATCAAATTAAACCTAGGATTCCTGGAATTTTGGGGGTTTTAGTACTTTACATATCTGTGCATAGGATCCTTCTAAGAATCAGTCCCAAACCCAAAAAACTTAAACATAAATGTGAATGCTTGAATCTCACATCTCCATGTTGAGGAGCAACACTCTGTTATGTGTTTCTAGTACATTTACAGATTATGGGGTTTGACCAATGACATTAAGCTTCCAATATAATTTGCAGAATTTTTCTTGATAATGGTATAGATAAAGCTGTTTGTCTCAGAGTACAAGGCAAATTTGTGAAACTGGTATTTACAGATTTTTTTGTTTATGTATTGAAAATTGTCAGAGAACTCCAAGTAGTAGAAATTCTAGGTATCATGGTACTGAAGCTGCAGAAGCTTGGCTTTCAGGATGAATCCTAATCCCTGTTAAAATCCTGTTATTAAAATTACTAGAGATATCTCTGCCCAAATTAAGCTGCAAATGAGATCATATGCCAAAGTCAATAGTATGGATTTTTATTTAACTGTAAACATGATGTAGAGAGGGAAAGATATAAATAGGAAAACAGAGCAGGTGGAAGAGTGTCCAAGAGACAGATTAAGTAGATAATATATCACCACTCAGTGGATCCTGACAGAATCCTATTAATCCTCTTCTTCCAGTCTTGTGAAGGCCCCAGTCTTGTTAAAGTGATGACCACTATCTTGATCTGTTAGGAGTAATGTTGCAGTGTGTTATTTTACTTCTGTTTTCCCTTTGTTAAATGGTTTGTTCCTGTGTTAAAGCCCCCTATTGATTGTAGTTGTGGTTGCCCTAATCCTCGCCCTTACCCTATCAGTCAGCCCCAATCCCCTCCCATTCCTCTAGAATGTTCCCCATCCATCATCCTTATCCACTCCCCTACAATTGTCAATCCCCCCTGGCCCGTCCCAAACTTCCAGTGTGTTGTCAGTTATCCCCTCCTCGGTTACTCATTTGATGTCACTGTGTATTCCCCGCCTATGTTTTCCCCATTGGTTAATTATGTATTCGGTCCCGCCTTACGTTACGCCCCTAAGTTGCCCTTGTTGCGATTGGTTGCTGAAATGTACCCTCCCCTACGGGAGGTCCCATATTTAAGTTGCTGCAAGTCCTTTCTCTGTGCCTTTTGTGGTGTCCCTCCCTACCTGCTGTTACCTCCAGTTCCTGCTCCCTAATAAACCTTTCCCTGGACCTGCAAAAGGACTCCCTCTGATCCTTCGCCTCTCTCTGGACGTGCCGCTGCTTATTTGGGAGAGCATCAGCTCTAGCTGGACTCCTGATTCCCAGGATTCGGGGGACAACCCACTCTTGACGTGGTCTCACCCAGGGAGCTAGCCGGGTGGGCCAGAGTGTGAGTGGTGGAGGGGAGCCGCGTCAGTTTGGCACCCAATGTGGGGCCACTCTACTGAACTGGAGTGGCCTCTCGAAGAGCCTTTGAGGGATCTGCGGATCTGAAGGCGTTGGCCACCGACTACCCCGGTTGGAGCAGGCTGATTTGGCAGCACTCCCGGGGGTGAGGACACCAACCCTCAGCACCCAGAGGACTGTCCTTGAGGGAGAGGACCACGTTCACAGCTCACAGCCCGGGTCAACCAACGGTGCAGTAAGTATCCCCCAAGGGAGAAAGGGGAGCTTACAGGTGCGCAGGGAGCATTGCCCTGAGGTAGGGCCACGAACCAAAAGGCCACAGAGTTGGCTGCGGAAGCTCCCTACCCTTTTGACTGGTCCCTGGGCCCTTATTTTTTGTTTTTAAGTTTCTCTTTGCTGTGGGTGTGGGTGGATTACTGCTGTGTCGACCTAAGTTAACAGTTCAAAGGAAATGGGTGCGAAGTTATCAACACAGCAGAGGGGGATTTATATCCAAGTTGTGGGTACCCTGGTGGGTGGGGGGAAAAAGTTTTCAAAAGGGAATTTGAAAAGGTTTGTTCGCTCGATTACCTTCCACTTCCCCGGAGTGTCACCTCAGCAGGTGGTGTCCGTCCCCTTTTGGGATGTGGTGGGCCAAAAATTGTTGAGTTTAGCGGCCCAAGGTGACACTTTGGTGGCAAAATTTCTCATTTTATTTCTACTAACTCGGTCTGTTCTAAAAGAAAAAGAGGGAGTGGAGGGTAAACCGCGGCGAACCTCCCCAGTTTCTCCTGCTTCTCCTTCCCCTTTTCCCTGTCCTGCTTCCCCTACACCAGGAGATCTGCAAGGGGCAGCCCAGCAAAGACCGCAGGCTAGCCTGGCTGCGGAAAGCAGTCACAGTCTGCCTGGCCTCCCGCAGTCTCCACGGTACTCTCGCCCTGGTAGCAAGGCGCCAGCTGCCAGGGATCCTTCCCCAAACCCCTCTGTCCAAGTACCTCTTTCCCCAGCTGATTCCCCAGTTGGAACCCCAGTTTGTACCCCTAAATCCACTCCCAAGTCTGCCCTTAAAACCCGAAAACCTAACCCCGAAACCTTCCCCTGCTCCTACCCCGAAATCCACCCCAGAACCGACCCGTAAATCTGTTAGATTTTGTCCATCCTGTGTCCCAGACCCTGGTCCTCAAAATGGCCTCCCTGCCCCTGAAGCACAAGATTGCATCGGCCAGAGGGCGTGGCCGGCCCCTTGTGCTTCTTCTCCCCACAATCCCTTTCTCGTGGATCCGCCCCTTCCTCCTCCCTCAGCTCCACCCCTCGGTCCTCCTCCCAACCCCTTCCTGTCCCCTGACTCCACCCCTTGTTTTGCCCCTATCCCTGGAACCGCCTACCCATGTCATCAGGCTCCACCCTAAATTCCCATGAAATCATCTGGGCTCGGCTCCTCCCATTTCGGGTGTGGTCACGTTTCAGACCCCACCCTCTCGGCAGTCAGCCCCGCCTACCCTCTTTCGACTTCCGATTCCCATGCCCCTCCTTCCGGTTCCCACGGTGTGGAAACCGGATGTGACTGGTCAGGGAGCCAGAACCCGGAACAGGGGATCACTTTCACCGCTGCACCCATTAGATACACGAGACAGAGGGGTATTCCAAATTGGCACCTGTTCGAATACTCCAATAAAAAAGAGATATGCAAAGCTCAGAAAGAGTTTGGGAGGAAAAATGAATATATTAAAGGTCTGCTTCATGCTACTTGCTCCTCAAACGTGTTGGTCCCTAGTGACCTGAAAGATTTATTTTCCTGTCTCCTCCACTCAACTGAATATCGGTTGTGGGAGGCGACATGGAAAAGGCTGCTTGGGGACCTCCTTCCTGAGCTTTTGCAAATCTCAGACTGCGCCGTTGACGCAGATAATAATACTATCTCCATGGACCATTTGTGCGGCGTGGGGGAGTGGTCACAGGCGGAAGTACAGGCAGAAAAATTGCCAAAGCCTGTAATTTTAAAAGTCCAAGCGGCTGCTGAGAGGGCATTTGCAATGATGCCTTCAAAGGACCCTAAGTATAATTATACTACCATCAAACAAGGACCAGCGGAACCCATTGTCGACTTTGTCGAACGGCTAATATCAGAAGTAGAAAGGCAAGTTGCCAATGTGGATTCCCGCGAAGAAATTATCAGGAGCCTGGTCCAGATGAACGTGAACGAGGAGTGCAAGAAAGTCATCCTATCACTGCCGTTGCACCCAAAGCCTACTTTAGATATCATGCTGGAAGCCTGCGCGGAGAGAGCAGTCATCCCTGTACCACCTTCAACACCAGCTAGAGGACCGCTCCGGGTAGCGACTACCACCGCACCGCCACCACCACACGGCCTCCATGCTGCTTTATCTGCCCCCAGACATGGCACATTGTGCAGGTCTGTCCAAATAAATCTGGAGGAGGGCCACAGCAGGGAGGGGCCACAAATAATAACAACAATCAAAACAACTAAGCGGGGAGCCCGGTCCTGCCTTGCGTGCAGACAAAAATGAGGCAGGCCACCAGGGGGACTCGGGAGGGACAAATGATGACAGCAACCTAAATCTTGTTAATTCCTACAGGATGCAACATATCACCAGATGGGACCTACATCCTCCATTTGGCTTGGCTCTGGTGGAGAATGTGCTTTTTGAGACCCAGGACTGGTGGGGTATGCTCGTCGAATTCCTGTCACCTGGATTGTTCGCTG
>VWZS01007644.1:9754-25984 GCA_013397075.1 Rhabdornis inornatus | reverse complement strand
TCTCATTTGCATTACCCATATTCGCATACACTTTTAAAAGGGAGTTTTCTATAAGGGTCACCCTATTGATAACATCTTGTGCGGCTGCTCTTCTCCCAGAGGGAAGGTGGGAGGTGGGGACTTGGTCTGCAGGAAATAGCATGGCTTGTTCTGTGTGCCTCCCGAAGGCCTCTGGTAAAGGGACCTCCAGCTCTTCAAATAGCCTCCTCCCCAAAAGAAAGAACATTTGGCCCTGAAAATGCTTTTTAAACTTTTTATATTTTTATAATTTCATTGGATTGCACTTTTTTTGGTCTTATGAAATGTTCATCCCCCACCAAGTCTGGAAACAGAACCTTTTATGATCATTACCCGCTCTTTTTTCCCCCCCAAATGTAATTGTAGCCATTTAGTTTAATGAGGAGCTGATAGGAGAGTTGACTCATGAAGGAATACAGTTAGTGACTGAAGCCCTGAAACAAAGCTGAATGCTTCCACGTGAAAGAGCTTTTTTTTTTAATTTGCTTTGATTTACTTACATCTCCCTTCTGCATGCAGAAGTGCAGAGCTGAAAATTCCCAACTGGAGACATCCAGACAAGAAAGGAAAATAAATGCACCTTGCATCAATATTCCAAAACTCACTTTCTCCTGCTTTTTTTTCTACCCCTTCCTGCATATTTTAGTTAGCAGAATATAAGGGTGTTACAGGCTTTTGCAGGGCTTTTTGCACCACTAATTAGTGGCTTGTCATCAGTCTCATCTGTTTTGTTTCTGATCCAGGATTATTAAAAAGGCTAACGAGCCAGTTTCTCANGTTTTCCAGGGTGTCTGTGCCAGGAAACACAGAAAGCTCAAAAACTCCAGATTCCTGAGATCCAACAGCAGAAGAATGTATTTGAAGAGGGCTTTAATGAGTTATTGGCAGGGTACGTGGCGAGTGCTTTGGCTTGGTCTTATCTAGTTTGGGGAGATGGGGATCCATAATGCCAGTTGGAGAATCCAGCATCCCTCATCCTCTCCAGACCAGGGCTGTACCCTCGTCTTGATGCTCCTTGATGAAAGGATGGCTTTAATAAAAGCAAAAAAAAAGCCAATTTTGGTAGATTTGGAAACTGGAGTAGGTGGCTGAGGAAGAAGACATTATGGGTGATTGGTGGTAGTGGGTTCCTATAGTACCGTAGGCTTTGGCCACCAGTGATGGGCAGTGGATGCTGGTGTAGTAGCGATGTTCAAGGCCAGTAGACCTCTAATGTCTTGAAGCTTGAAGGGCAGGATTTAGTGAGGCAGATTGCTCTCAACCAGCCTGGGGTTCACAGCCATTCTGCCAGGGAAACCATGGGGGTGGGGGTGGAGGAGGGTGTGAGAGAATGATGGCAAGAGGAGCATTAAAAAGGGGATAAAAGTGAGTGCTGTTGCAGCTCTCCATGAGTTTCCTTTGATGATCAGGAGTCTGAGATCCAGCCACCACTGGGATCTCAATCTGTCTGGAGGCTGAAAGCAGTTTCATTGATGGATACCAGAGGCACTGGAGGATGTGGGAGGGGGAGCAGTGAGGCCAGGGGTATGTATGGGGAATGTTTCTCCTTTGCAATAACTGATCTGAGCTGTTCTTTCCCTCCCCCCCCTATTTTCTGTTCTCCTTCCTGGCCCAGGAATGCAATATTGGATAGTTCTTCATGCTGTGCTGGTGTCCTCTTCTCATCCCACCTCTGCTCTCTCTTCCCCAGCCATCCTATTCTCCAGCTGATGTGCCCCTTGCTCTCCCTGAGGCACCGGCTCTCAATATCCTTACCTTTATTTATTTTCATTGGTGGTCACTATATGGGTAGGTAAGGACTCCTCACTCATGGTGTCTCCCACTGACATGGTTGTGCTCAGCCCAGATACTTTCTATCCTCAATTTGGTTAAAGAAGAAAGCAAAAATATCCCATTGTCGATAAAAATAAATTCTGTAAATGGGACACAGAGGGGAGTTTTTCTTGTATTTTGAGCCGATTCATTCTTGGCAGATGTCTTTGGTTATGACTCTTCTTTTAAACAAGTAAAGCCATGCTTGGAGAGCTTGGAGGTGGCTGGCCTGTGGTCTGGAGGTATTGGATTGGTTGGAGCCGAATTCCCATAAAACCCATGGAGAAAGTTCTGTTGCAAGGGTAGAAGTGAGCTGATGGTCCTTGATTGTGTCAATGCTGGATCTCCATGGTATGGTCTCCACCCAGCCCTGGACATCTCCCTCTTGGCCCATGTGTGGTGTGAGACTGATGGCTCTTGGCTGATGGAAGGTTATGGTACTCATGGTGGGTAAGAAGGTGTCTCTCTTGCAGGATAGATGAATGGTGCTGGATCTGCTGGCAAAGTGAAGCTCTCCAAGAAGCCCAGAGCTGGCCATCACAGAGGGAAAGCAAGATGATCTGGCTTATGTCCTCACTACCTCCACTGCTTTTTTATTTATAGGGGTTATTCATAAAATACCAAACCTGGAAGTTTGCCCAGATTTCAGCCCTATCCTGTTGACTTTTCCTGACTCTGGAACTGCCCCAGGGTCTCCTGGAGCCAGTGGATGTTGAGTGACAATGCTTGGTGAATGCTGGACCAAGCAAGGCTTTGCAAGGCTTGAGGCTGGGAGACCCACGGGGCTCTTCTGAAGCAAGCACAGCCTCAGTTTCTCCCTCCCAGCTCCTCTGCAACAAAAAGACAGGAAAAGACCTCTGGAGTCTGGAGAAGCATCAGCATCACTCCCTTCTCTGGTTCTTCTGGTGGTGGGACCTCATTTGATTTAAGGGACCACTTGGCTGAATGAGACTTCATTTCAAAATCTCAGGCAGGCCAGAAATGTTTCACTGTGCCTCTGATCCCTGCTGGTATCTGCTCACTAGGGAAGAAGCACCTTGCCCAAATCCAGAGCTATTTGTGCCATAAAGTGGCTCCTCATTACATATCCCCATGTAAACAGGATCCCATGCAGTTTCTCTGACATAGCCTTGCCTGTGTTTTCCGATTTCCCCTCTTTCCACCTCCCTCTTGTATGGAGTTTATAACCTCCTGTGAAATGCCTTTATTTACAAATTGGCATTCTATTATAATCTGAAATTGACATCTTCCTGTGGAACTAGGATTGTATATTTGTCCCAGGGATAAACAATTGCTTGGGAATTTTTTTTTAAGTCACTTATTGGTTTATTTTTGAGCATGCATACTTTTATTTTTTTTTTTCTTTGAGCATCACAGGGCATTGCACCCTTTCCTTCCCAGCTTCACTGGAGAGATGACCTCCCCTCCCTGCTTACCTAAAAACCCACCATCCCGTCCTGAAAAGGACAAAGCCTCTGGAGCAGAGCAGGCTGCCCGCCAGACTAGGAGCCTCTCAACTTGCCTTGCACATCATCTGACTGTGGCCCTCAGGGAGGAGGGAGCAGGGAGTTTGGCACCAACCCTGGGACTCTTGGCTTGGTGACCCGCTCTGGCTCCTTCAGCCTTTCGAGGTTTTTTTTAAGGGGGTTCTCGTCCTGCAGGGACCCCGCCCCAGGAACATCCCAGGATAACCCCTGTGCTGCTGTGGGGATGCTGAGGTCATCCTCCTGCCGGATCCAGGCTCTTTGCCAATTAAAATTCCCCCAAAGCAAATAGGACCCATTTAATAATTACTTTTTAAATGCTTTAGGGCCTTTTGATCCTTTCCTGGATACTCCTCTATGATGGGTTTTAAACGGAAATGATGGCAGAGGTGGTGCCGCCCATTAAATGCTGGGTTTTTCAATCCATCTCTATAGCTCCATTAAATCCATTTTTCTGGGTACTGATAGATTTTCCCAACCAAACGGTCCCTTGAGAGCAGCTGACGATAAAATGCAGAAGACACCACCACCAGCAAGTCCTTCATGATGGGGACCACTCATGTTTTATCCTGCAGCTTGACACTTTTTGGGGAGGAATGAGGATAAAAAGATGAATTTAGGAGGTTAGGTGTCAATTCAGGCCATGCTCTGCTTGCAAAAGCTGTCCCTATGAACATTGGCAACTAGATCATTTGGGACATTTAAAACGCGATGGGACAAAAACACTTGTAGAGAAGCAGCCCCAGGCTGGCAGGGATGTGGGCTGCATCGTTTCCATCCCCGCTGTCTGCCAATGGATATTACTTACCCTAGAGGAACCAGTACCACTAACCACATGCATTTCCCTGCTGCTGGTGTGGGAAATGTCTATTTCGAACTGCAGCAGCCAAGACCATAAACCTCCATGCTGACTTAAAACAAGATAGACCTCATTTTCAGGTCCAGATGGAATAAATGGTGTGTAAGGACTCCCTCCCCAGCCCTAACCAGGTGCTTTAGGAGGATGATGGGCTGGGCAACAGGTGGGTGCCAGGTCCTTCTGCCATCCCCTGCCTCGCCAAAGAAAAGAGCTTTCCTGGGAAAGCATTGCAGGGATTTTCCATTCTCATCCAGGGAAGACTGGGGGCTCATATCCCCTGTACACAGACCTGCTGTGGCAGCCACCCCTGGGGGGTTCTTTATCAATGAGTTCAAGTTGTCGAGTCCAAAATTTTTTTTCCAGGGGATTTTGTGCTGTTGGGGATGTGACATGGTGCTTGCTAATAGACAGCCCTTCTCTCCCCTTTCTTTTATCTTTTCTCTTTATTTTTCCTGTGTTTTTTCCCTTTCTCTCTTTTGGACAGGCATTTAAATACTGTCACAAAGGAGCTTCCTTTCCAGTTTATTTTCAGCACTGAGATATTAACTGCTGAGACATGGTCTCTGTTCTAACCACCCTCACTGTTTTGCCTAAATTGCTTTGTTTTCACCCCCCATCAGCGTGCTGAGGCTGTTGGCTTGGCTTTGGTGCTACTGGGGTAATGGCTGAGTCACAGTTGCTGCTGAGGAACAGGAATGTAACGTTGGCTGGTGCTGTGCCTGAGACAGAGACACAGCACTCAGTGATCCATGTGACAAAAAGCACTTTTATTGTTCTGACTTCACCTTAAATACCTTTCTTAATGTTCCCAGGTAAGCACTTCTGATTGGTTGAAAGTTCAGGCTGCTCAGCTCTCTGACCAGTAGCTTCTGCAGCTTAGGTTGGGACTCATTGGGTCAAATCCTTGTCTATCTCCAATTCTGTCCTATCTCTGTTCCCTGGAGGCCTGTCTATCAGGCAGGGCTGTTTCTCCTATATGTGGCCAAATTAACTGCCCAGTATAAGCCAGCTTACACTGACACAGGAAGGCACAGAGGAGAGAGTGGCCTGATCCTGCATGGGGCTGAGGTCAAGGAAGGGAAGGAGCTCAGCAGCTCCCAGGATTTCTGTCCACTTGCTTTGGATTATTCCCTTTGTTCTGTTTGTTTGTTTGTTTTTTATTCTTTACTTTCTTTTAATAAAAGCAACATCTTGGGTGTTGCCAGTTGCCTCTTTCTCTGCAGTTTATTTTATTTTATTTTATTTTATTTTATTTTAC
This sequence comes from Rhabdornis inornatus, assembly GCA_013397075.1. Lineage (NCBI taxonomy): Eukaryota > Metazoa > Chordata > Aves > Passeriformes > Rhabdornithidae > Rhabdornis > Rhabdornis inornatus. The sequence continues at coordinate 20,553 of VWZS01007644.1, read as the reverse complement.
TTTATTTTCATTTTTTTTTCATTTCTCCTCCTCTTCCTCCTCATCCTCCTCCTAATCCAAGAAAAGAGCTTTCCTGGGAAAGCATTGCAGGGATTTTCCATTCTCATCCAGGGAAGACTGGGGGCTCATATCCCCTGTACACAGACCTGCTGTGGCAGCCACCCCTGGGGGGTTCTTTATCAATGAGTTCAAGTTGTCGAGTCCAAAATTTTTTTTCCAGGGGATTTTGTGCTGTTGGGGATGTGACATGGTGCTTGCTAATAGACAGCCCTTCTCTCCCCTTTCTTTTATCTTTTCTCTTTATTTTTCCTGTGTTTTTTCCCTTTCTCTCTTTTGGACAGGCATTTAAATGCATGATGATAACTTTCACCCTGTTAATTAACAGGAAACATTGGGACAAGACAGGAAATTGCATCAGTCATTTAAGAGGAAAGAGCCAATAAAAAGAAAAATACAAGAAAATATAGTTATTAGTGAAAGAAAGTGCTGGGGGAGGAGGAGAAAGAAAAGGAGGAAAAACATCCCACGGGCCCTGCTTTTCCAAGGGAGACTGCTCCAGCACTTGATTTTATTTTTACTATGTCAGAAAAATATTTGACTTGAAGGATCACCTTTGCTTGAGTGTGCGTGCCAGCTTCCAAAGGAATATTTTCTTTCTCATGCTTTTTCTCAGCTTTCTTTCCCAAATTGTGAGGCTTAGGAAGCTCTCGTCTGGGAGATTAATTTTGGTTTGGCTGCTCAGCCCTTCAAATTGGTCCATACACAGTATCACTATCTTGGTTTTAACTTGCAAGGGGAAAAAAACCCCCACCCTGTAAGAGCTGGCTCAATCCTTTTCTACTCTTTTAACCTCTCTGTATAAAAATACTTCCTGGCTTCAGCTCCCCATTTGGGTTGTGCTGACAATGCCAAAGCACTGTAGGGTGGTTGCAGGAGGTCCTGATGATGCTCTCACTGATGCTTCTCCATGTGCAATGGTGAATACCTGGCCCTGTGCCCCATCCTTGGGGATGAAGTAAGATGCCTGGTGGAGTGCTGGGGTTTGGTGAGCTATCTTTGGGGTAAAGTTCTGGCTCCCATGGACTTCCCTGGCTTTTCCCTGAATTTCTCAGCAGGTGGAAAGGCAAATATTGCTATTAAATGAATAATTCAGAAGCACTTGGGCTGTTAAGCCTTGTCGCAAATATGTAGCTATATGTGTACATAATGAATGAGACTATGGATGGTTATATATTCAGCAAAATCTATTCAGCCTATATATATATAAATATATTCAATACATGTAATTATATATATGAGTATATTCAATATATAATGAATATATTGTATATATTTTATATAGGTTGAATATATTAAATATATTCACTGTATATTGAAAATATTTTATATTTTTATAGAATTCCATATAATACATATAAAGGTTAAATAGATTTTGTTTGTAGAGCTGCCAAATCTGCATCAGTAAGAGTTGGCTTTGTGTTGGAGAAACTCAGGTGTTGGGAAGGTGATGGAAATTCAAACATCCTTCAGTTTTACAACCAGTGAAGTTGGCTCTGGATCTAATGATTTTCAGTGATGGAAAGCGATGGGTTGAACTTATGGATGCTACAAATTTCTGGGCATCACTGCCAGTGATGCAAAGTAATACCAGAAGGGTTGTATGTCTGTTTGCACGTTGGTGTGCAAGGTGAGGTTTTGAGTAGAAAAGCAGGGAAAATGACAAAACAGTTGAGAAATTAAACCATAAGATGAGGTCCTACTTGCCCACACAGGACAGCTGCCAATGACCCTGTGGCTGGGCTCTGGTAGCACCTTCCCAGGCAAAGCAGACAGAGTAAATATCTCCATAAAATCATCCTTTGAGTGGGAATAAAATAACAGGAGTTTTATTTGGAAAAATGTGGGCTTATTGCTCCCACGGTACAACATTCCAGGGGATTCTTCCTTTTTCGAATGAGGCAGAGAGACAGGACTTCTAGTTGCTTTAGAAAGTGCAGTTTATTTTTCTTACCTTCTACAGAAAATGTGAGTCCTTGTTACAGGTGTTGAGAGCATGGCTAGAAGTCACAAGACTTATGGTTACAAGGTCTTTTAAGGATTTATTAACCAATAAAACACTGCCAACAAAGATATTTATGTTTCTAATCCAATACTAAGAAATTTCGTCTAATTAGTGTGACCTTTCTCAGCCAATCCTGTTCTGACACACAGACCTATTCTAAGACTTTTGTCACCTTTGCAACTACTTTTATTTTTTCTATATCTTAAACTCTATAGCCAAAATTTTCTCTACTTAACTTGTCTCTGCTTTAAGCTTTAAATCTACATTCTTGCCTCTAGCACCTAAGCTTGGAAGCTTTTCCCAAGGCCTCAGGTCAAATCCTGTATTCTTTTCTAAACTTTGATTTACAGGCCCAATGTTCTGAGAATTCATTGCATTTTGAATTCCAACAAAAGAGTTGAGACCCTGAAGTTACATCACTGTGTTTGAACTGATGAATTAATTTTCTTTGTAAGCCAGGCTGAGACTTTGTAGCTCATGATAAGGAACAAACCCAGAAGTCATACACAGTGACCCATAGTTTTCCTGTTCTTTGTCACAGCCAAGCATAGAAAATGTATCCTGGGTGTCAAGAGCATGAAGCCTTGGCTTACCTGAGATGTTGCACTAAGGTTATTTTCTGGAGCAGCCAGTGTGGTTGGTGCTGGGTTTGCTGAAGGGTGGTGCTGAGCTCCAGATTCCCTGGGATTGTCCCTGTGGGAGAATGCTGCTGGGTGTTGGTGAGACCCTAAATCCCCTGGGCTTTGTCCTCGCAGGATGATGTTGCTGGGTGTTGGTGACGCCCCAAATTACCTGATCTTTGCCCCCATGGGAGGATGCTGCTGGGTCTCGGTGGTGCCACCCCGGCTGGCAGGCGGCACAGTCCATGCCTGGGTCACACCTCAGCCACTGCACCCAAAAGTGAGGTGGGATGAGCCACAAAGAGCTTTTTGGGTTGTTTTTTTTCTTTCTTATTCCATGTGCTGCCCACCTGCCCTGATTTATAGCCCAGGGCAAACCTCTGCCGGCCTTCATCTGCAAAAAGAGGCTGTCAGCTCTGATGGAGCATCAGTAGGGTTAATTAGTTAATGTAATATTCTCTATAACTGCTACATTTTATTAATCCAGAGCAAAGTTAGAGGTGAGGGGAGGGATGTGTGCATGGTCAAGCTTGTGAACTCCATCCAAACACTGTCCATTCTGTCTGTCTATCCCTTGTTTGCTCCCTACCTGGGTAGGGGCTGATGCTGTTTGTTCATTGGTCCATCCCTGGGTGGTGACCCTGCCTGTACACCAGCGTGCTTCACTGCCTGATTTTAGGAATAGGCATGATTAGATTATAAAGGCAGGCAAGTAATGATTAACTTTTTCAGTCTGCATGCTTTTTCCAGTCTGGCACTGGGTGTTGTTTTTTTCCCCTTAAGTAGGCCCTGGCCCTGCACTGACAGGGTATTAGGTTGTAAAGAAAGCCAGGACGAATTAAGGGAAGGGAGGGAGGGGGAAGGGGGCAGTGGGGAGCCCTTTTCATCAGATCCAGGACTGGAATTTATTGGCAGGAATTCAGTAAATGCTCCAAATGCCAGCACAGCTAAACAGTTTTCATAATTGTTACTGATCAGGGCACAACAAGCATGAAAAGGACTTTTGTTCCAACCCTGCTTTTACCATGTGTATACATCCCTGTGAGGGATGCTGCTCACAGGGAGCAGCATGGGGGAGGTGGGCTTTTTTTGGTGTGGGCGGGAAGCACATTTTTATGTCTGTTTTCAGTCTTTAGGGAGAATTCTTGGTTGGTGTACTGAGCAGAGATTTTTTCAGTATTGAAATGAGAGCAGCGGCGGTGCCATGTGTGTGCGTAGAATGCATTTGGGGGGGAATCCTAACACACATCTGTGTATTAGGTATCAGTTTGTATTTTGGTTTAAAACCCAGTGGGAAAATCAAACCTACTCAAGTGGCCCCTTTTCCCCCACCCCCTTCTCATAGTGGAGGAAATACTAGGAGAGATTATAAGATGAAATCACAATTTACTGAAAAATCACAATAAGAACAAAAATATTAATAAAAGAGTGTGCAAAAGAGAGTGTTTTACCCACAAAAGGAAATTCACCACTGAACAAACAAAAACACTTCTTGAAGACAGCACCAGGCATGGTTTCCCAAAGGCAAAATGGTGACTGGCCCTCCGCTGAGCCATGCAGTGTATGGGAAGACAAAATGTTGGGTAGGCTTGCAGCTGAACTTTCTTACCCCAGCCAAAAACAATGGAAAAAACAGGGACAAGACAAAACCTGGTGGGATCTGACAAGGCTCTGAAACAGGTCAGGGGACCATTCTCCTGGGTCTGACTTTGGTGGAGCAGGACTGGAGGAATTGGTGGTTCTCTGTGGTTTGGGCTCTGGCTACAGCTATGGCAGCTGCTGCAGTTGCAGCTGCTGCAGCTTGGGGTCCACACAGCTTGGCTGGGTTCCATTCCATGCTGCCGCTGCTCTCTCGTTTTTCTTGGAGCGGCATCTTGGGCTCACCATTGCTGTCTTTCAGCACCAAACCGGAAAAAACGTGGCTTGGAGAAACAGGAAAGGGACTGCAGGTGGCAGAGAGGGGCTAGGTATGACAAGCTGACCCCAAAACCTGAACACCCCTCTCTTGAGCCCAGAAAAAGATGACAACCCTTCTGCCCTGGCTTCCTCCATGATATAGGTAGTATGAAATTAAACAGTGCTAGAAACTTCTTTTGGTTTATCCCATTTGTCTACAACCATGACAGTTTGGAAATCTTAGACTGCTCTGCTTCAGTTTTTATTAAGGTCTTTACAAGGTTTTTAACTTGCCACCCACACAGCTATATGTTGTCTGTGGAGAGCTGTGGCTTTCCTAGGAACTATATCCCTGCCCTCCTGAGAGCATTACTAGGTACTAGGCAACCTTGTGACAGTGGAGCTTTGTCTTGGTTTGAAAGACAGGTATTTGCTAAAGAAAGGCAAGAACCCCTTTTTCTGAGATGGAGANGCCCAGGGCCCTGTCCCACCTTTCCTTTCCCGGTCTCCCCTTATCCCCCACCCCCTGCGAGGGAAAACTATTGCTACTAAGGTGTAGCCACAAATACTTAGCATAACAATGGAGAAAATTCCACAGAAAGAAAAGGGAACAATTCAACCCCCAACAAGCTTTAATTTTAATTTCAAAAGCTTTTTTTAGGTCTTCATCCTCTAAACCCGAGCTTGGTGTCTGCATTGAGGAGGGCTGTGGCCCCAGGGTTGGCGTGGCCTGTCAGCTTCTTGTGGCTTCAGCATCAAAATAGGATTTTTGGGGATTTTCCACATGGATCTGCATGCCCTTGTGCCTATTGGGGTGGTCCAGGAATCTTAAAAACCCCTGTGGATGTTGGAAGCAACCCTCTGGAAGGGTCTCCTCTCTTTAAGCATCCCTTTATCACACCTGACTGTCATGTTGAGGCTTGGGGAAGGGATTCCTGTCCTATTGCTTTTTTCAAATAAGGGAAAATTTTCCCACACCTTTGAGGGGAATAGAAGGAGATGCAGATAAAGAAGGTTCTTTAAATGAAAACTTCAAAAATCATTAGATTGACTGTATACTAAACAACAGCAAAGAAGCCCATTTACTGTAAATATTATGAATGGATTTGGTGGGCTACTTTATCCCCACCCTTCCTCTAAGGCTTTTCTCTGGACTGAGTCAAAATTTGTCCTTTAGACAGCATGGTACTCTATAATTTGCTTGACTGATGAGGCCCAAAGACTGGTATGGAAGAAACTGGAGTCAGCCGACTCCTCTCTAACTGCTGGAGACAGGCAGACAAGCATTTTTAGTGTGTGCCTGTGTATTCCTTGCCTTGCCTTGTAGCTCCAGCCTTACTTGGCTTTTAAAGAAAATGGGCACCAAAAAAAAGGTTCTTCTCAAGTTGTTTTTAGCTGTGGTAGTTGATTAATCACCTTAATTAGACAGTAGCAGTGACTAATAAGATGTTTATGAATCAAATTTCTGGTTTGGTGGACTCCATGAAATCGACAGTTTCACCTTGGTTCTTTCTTTACTGTCCTTTGATGCAGGGCACATCAATCACCCCATATTTTTCAAGCTTGGACATTCCTTCTGGGCCAGCCTTGGCATTTGCCATACTGGTGCCCACTTGTGAGGCTTTGTAGGTCTGCAACAACATGTTTGCAAGGACCCTTTCTCATTTTATTTTCTTGCTATCCAATCCCTAAATTAACCCTCAAAGGTCAGGCCTGGGTTCCAACTTGAGAGAAGGTTGACTCTAGGTACCACCAAGTTGGGGTGGGAACCTGAGAGGATCAGTCATCCCTATCCACTGTCTAACCCAACCTTGTGTTTGTCCTGATTTCACAAGAGGGTTTCCCAGCTATGGTGAAGGTGATGGAAGTTCTTGGTTGAGTCACAAGGGGACTGAGCAGAGCACTCCCAAGCTTGTAGGTTGCTGCTAGCATGAGTCTGAACCAAAGAAACATTTCCCTAGAAATATCAGGAAATCCCAGACTCCTTTCCCTGTTGGCTTCTGCCACATTTTATCCCCTTTGTTCCCATCGGACTTGCAAGGTTACAAATCCATTGGCAGCATCTTGGCTTCTGGATACCAGTCTTTAGAAAATATCATCCAACTGAATTCATGAGGGGAAATCAGTTGGACATTTATTTTTGTGCAAAGTTGACCGGTTTTGCTAGGAGCAAGGAGCCATTTGAAGGATTGGGTGGACAACTAGTTAAAAATTTTAAGAAATAATCTTAAGGCTCTTTAGCCTAAATGACTACTGTCTATGATGAGTAATAAGAGCTGCCTAGTTAGACATAGACACAAATTTATGGTCTAGCCTGTCAATCTACAGATTAAGGACTCCATAAGTACATACTTGTAAGTGTGTTTGCAGGGCTTTTGCAGGGTTTTTGCACCACTAATTAGTGGCTTGTCATCAGTCTCATCTGTTTTGTTTCTGATCCAGGATTATTAAAAAGGCAGTCGAGCCAGTTTCTCGTGTTCCATCTTGGATGTTTATTATATCTTATCAAAATTTACAGAAAACATAGCAGCACTTCTAGCTCCTTGCTAGAAGTAGGAAAAATGGCTCCCAGCTGAGCCTGTTTCAAGGCCTTTTAAAGCTAAACAGACCAATAAGAGTTTAACACCTATATTATTTATACTTTAGACCCAATAATAGATTCCCATGACCCTTAGAGTGACTTTAGACTGACCAACCCAGAGGTAACTACCTAAGTTCCCTGAAGAAGCAGGAAGAGAAGAAGATGAGCAAGAAGAAAGACACCACCCAAAATTCTTCATCTTGTCCCCTAACTACCACTATAAATAAAAGCCTCAAATTTAAAACCCATCACCCAGTGAAAACACACATATCTAACCCACTATACACTTATGGTTTCTAACTTATTATTTATATTTACAAATCTTCTCCAAGGTTTCAGATCCAGTGCAGTGTTTTCCAGGGTGTCTGTGCCTGGAAGCACAGAAATCTCAAAGACTCCAGTTTCCTGAGATCCAACACATACTGACACAATGGGCTGTAATAGCTCCTAAAGAGGTGGTCTATCGTGTCAATAGTCCACAGATTAAAGACTCTCTAAGTATATGTTGATGTGACTGACTGCCTCAGCTCTTTGGGGGCTCTTGTGTTGGTGTGGAGGAGGGGCCCCATGGGCCACCTCGGGTGGTGGCATCCCTGCAGTATGTAAAGGTTTATTTTCTCTGCAAACAACAGGAGTTTAACTAATTACCATCCCAGCCATCAAGAGCTGGGTGGTGACACTGTCTAGCCCTTGTGTGTAGGAAGATATAAAAAGTTTGGGGCAAACATTGCTATGGGTGGTATCTCTGGGCTGCCACAAACTCTGTTAAAGGCACAAAGATCCTTTTCTGCAGCAGGATATATCCTTTAATTTGATTTTTTCCTTTGTTTTTTTTAAAGCATACCTGGAAATCTGTCTTTAAGGATTTTTCTTGGGTTTTTTTTTTTGTTTGTTCTCCCACCCAAATAGCCTGTAAATTATCTGAGAAACTAGAAAGGAAGTAAAATTTCCTTTTTTGTGCCTCTTTTTCCTTGTTTTGTTGAGCTTCGTGGTTGCACATCATGCTTGGTGTTTTCCTTGCCTTGATGTTCGCTTTTGAGTAAGAGTTCAGGGAGGTGTTTTTCCTGAGATCTTGCAAAACCAGCACTTGCCAGTAGCATGAGGGGCAAAACTGCAACTGGAGTGCCACGAACTGTCCTGAGAACAGTCCAGAAGAGCATTCAAAACCCCATAAAAAGCTCTGGGGTTTGTGTCTCCTTCTCTTCCATCTCAACAAGCAGAAGATGGGAGTCATGGCTCTGCCTCAGGCTCACAAATGCCACTTAAGGTCAGCCAAGAAAGATTACTGGGCATGAGATGCACTGAGCTTGGTCTCAGCTTTTGCCCCAGTCAAATGACGCCAGTCCAGACAACTTTTTTTAAGCACAATGTGCTGATGGATAAAGGAGGAAGGACCATAGGTTCTTCTCTTCATTGGTGGTGGCCACAGCATTCATTTTCCAGCACAGAGCTGCCTCCTGGGAACATAAGAAGGACATGGACCTGTTGGAGTAATTCCAGAAGAGGCCATGAAGGTAATCAGAGGACTGGAGCACCTCTCCTAAGAGGACAGGTTGAGAGAGTTGGGGTTGTTCAGTCTGGAGAAGAGAAGGCTCTGGGGAGACCTTAGAGCACCTTCCAGAACCTAAAGGGGCTACAAGAGGGCTGGAGAGGGACTTTTGACATGAGAATGGAGTGACAGGACAAGGCAGAATGGCTTCAAACTGACAGAGGGCAGGGTTAGATTAGATATTGGGAAGAAATTCTTGATTGTGAGGGTGGTGAGGTACTGGCACAGGTTGCCCAGAGAGGTGATAGACGCCCCCTCTCCAGAAGTGTTCAAGTCCAGGTTGGATGGGGCTTTGAGCAACCCGGTCTAGTGGAAGGTGTCCCTGCCCATGGCAGGGGGTTGGAACTAGATGATCTTTATGTTTCCTTTCAACCCAAACCATTCTAGGATTCTATGATCTCCTTCCTGCCCCAGGAGCTCCCATCTGGGTCCTGGCCCTTCTAGGACAGGTCCATAAGACCAATCTGCTTTTTGGTGCTATGATTTCTTGGTGGACATCTACAGTAATTTAGCTGTTGCCTTTACCTATTTATGTTGGATTATTGGTTGTGTATGCAATGCCACCTCCACAAGTGGCCAAGGTAAGGGTACCACAAAACCCGAGCATTCTCATCTTGTGGAAGGTGTCCTTGCTCATGGTAGAGGGATTGGACTAGATGGCCTTTAAAGGTCCCTTCCAACCCAAACCATTCAATGGTTCTATGAAAATTAGGAGACTTTTGTTAGCAGTTATGGGTAGATGATACCGTGATGAGTGTTGTCAGGGTTGATGTTTGGTGGGAAATCCAGCCCTAGGAATCACAGAGGAATGAAGGGGAAGAGAGGGTGAGATGGTGAGAAGTTTAGGAAGGGCATGAGAAGATGCTTTGGGTCAAAGGTGTGATCTTAAAAACAATCTATAAATGTATATATATAAAAATTCATAGTTTGAAACACTTCTGCAACTGGATAATTTAATTTTTGTCTAATCCTAATATAATTGAGGAAAGATCCAATTACAGATATTTAAAAACCTTATCAGGAACACAGGTGTATTCCCATTTTCAGTGACAAGTTATTATTGCAGATATCAGTGATGATTTAGACAGCTCTTGACTCGATCGGCTGGGAGTAGTCCCAGCAGATGAGATAGCTCACTGTGTGCTAAACTTGATGTTTTCTCTCAGGGTCCTNAATGTTTTGGTTTTTCCTGAATGAAAAAAAAAGAACTTTTTCTTCCCAAACTCCTAATAAAACTGGTGGAGCTTGGAAAGAAAAACGTACAGATGACATGGTTTCATCACCTTAAAAGTGTTCATGTGTCAAGGAGAAAAGCCATACCAGAATTTTATGCCACTTCCAGTTGATGGGAGATGTGAGTCTTCCTGCCACAGCTTGGGAGAACCAAGCATGGAGCCATTACTGATAAATTTGGGTGTTTGGGTGTTTCCATGGTGTGAATCTTCCACACTCACATTCATCTGGACTTTCTTGGTTTCAGCAGCTTTTAATATTTTTTGTGGTTATTGCTTTGGTGTCATCCTCCAGGATTTCTGTATGGATGTAGCAGTTTCTGCAGCATCTCTGCCCAGAGCAGGATGATGCTCCAAGCCCACAGGCAGCATGAGCACACTCAATGCTAGAGAAATCCTGGCTGTGGCCTTTTATTGAGCGATTATGGGCAGGATTTGATGTTCGTAAGGGTTGAGGCAGGTGTTGGGAAGCCTCAAAACCTCTTGTACTGGTTGGTGTATTGGGAAGTAGCTGGTCAAGTCAGGTCAGCCACTCAGGAAAATTCAGGAGGGTATAAAACATATGGGAAAAAAAATTGTAGTTGTGCTGAGGGCATCACTGGTGATGAACATCTGCACCAAATTTCTAAGCAATGTTACCCCAAAGACTTTGAGGGCATCAAGTTATTGCCTTGATTTCTCCCCTCTGTGCAGAATTGTGCTGTGCTATGGATGGCTGCTCTCTGTAGACCCAACTATGAGCGATCAATACAACTAATTCCCTAAATTCCTGAGAGCAGTCACTTTTCTTTCAGTCCCTTTCCTTTCAGTCCCTTTCCTTTCCTTTCCTTTTTTTTTTTTTTTTTTTTTTTTTTTTTTG
>VWZS01007642.1:31615-64861 GCA_013397075.1 Rhabdornis inornatus | reverse complement strand
AAAAAAAAAAAGGAAAAGCCACATCCTAGACAGAGATCTGGGCCGGGAAAACAGAACCCAGCCGCTCCTTGAGGACACAGGGCGACATTCCCAGGTTTTCCCGGGAAGAGGAAGCACGGGAGCGGCTCCGGCCCGGCCGAGGAGGAGCGGGGGGAGCGGAGCGGGCGGATCCTCCAGGGCTCTGCCCTGCCCGGGTTTGATCTCGGGCCCGGCTCGGCCGGCCCGGGGCGGAGATGCCGTAACCGAGGCGCGGGCGGCGCGGAGCGGGAGCATGCTCACTCCTGCATCCATTCCTGCATCCATTCCTGCATCCATTCCTGCATCCATTCCTGCACCCATCCCTGCATTCATCGCTGCATTCATCCCTGCACCCATCCCTGCATTCATCGCTGCATTCATCCCTGCATCCATCCCTGCATCCATTCCTGCATCCATCCCTGCATTCATCGCTGCGTCCATCCCTGCATTCATTGCTGCATCCATTCTTGCAACCATCGCTGCATTCAGCCTTGCATCCATTCCTACATCCATCCCTGCATCCATCCCTGCATTCATCCCTGCATCCATTCCTACATCCATCCCTGCATCCATCCCTGCATTCATTGCTGCATCCATCCCTATATCCATCCCTGCATCCAGCCTTGCATCCATCGCTGCATTCATTCCTGCATCCATTCCTGCATCAATCGCTGCATCCATCGCTGCATCCATCGCTGCATTCATTCCTGCATCCATTGCCGAATTAATCCCCGCATCCATCCCCGCATCCATCCCCGCATCCCGCCCTTCATCCCGCCGTGCCCGCCCCATCCCTGCGAGCCGGGGCTGGCCCGGAGCGAAGCGGAGCCCCCCGAGCCTCAGGGGAAGCGCGGAGCCCCCCGACTTCGGCACCCGGCGCTGATTCCGAGTTCAGCAGCCTCGAGGCAGGTAAGGAAGGGATTTTTTTCACCGCTGCCCGTGCTCAGATGGATCCCGGGCTGCCGCACGTAGCCAGCAGCAGCTGCCCCCCCTCCCCTCCCCGTTTTGATGCTGTGTCACCAAATCGTGCCAGGCTCCGGCTCCAGGGTGGATAAACAACCCGCAGGTCCCGCTGGGGACAGGAGCAGCTGCAGGGGCGCAGGGATTTTTTTCCCCCCGGGGTCCCGGTGCTGCGCAAGGAGCCTTTGATCGGGTCCCGAGCTCTCATAAATATTCAATGACCGGCACCAGAGGATTATCCTTTAATCTACATATTTATAGGGTTTAATTTAGCTGGTGGCCGCGGTGTCGTGGCAGCAGGAAGAGGAGCGGGGCAGAGCCGGGCTGGATCCTGTCTGTCCCCGTTGTCACCTCCCTTCCTGTGTGGTTGGACAGGGAGATCTGCACAGACCCATCCTCATCCCTAAAATCCCCGAATTTCTCCCAGTTCCAGTTTTCCATTTGTAAAATCCAAGTGCAGCAGGATTTTACAGCTCCTGACTGGGCAGGGGGAGCTGCCACAGATTTGACAAGGTGAACTTGTAGAGTTGGTGGGGTTTGGTCAATAAATGACAAACACAGATAATTCCAGGGGACAGAACCAGCCCCAGCTCCAATTAAAGGGAAAAGCAGCCGGGAATGCCCAGGGTGGGCAGTGGAGGGTGAGGCTCAGCCACAGCAAAGGTTCCTCTCCACAATTCCGATCCAGATTCCCACTTCACTCACCCCAGTGTGGGTCAGGAGCAGCTCCTGCAGCCCCCAGAGGGTGACAGCCACGCCCTGTGGATGGATATTAGCCAGGAAAACTTTAAAATCCATTGCTGCCTCCAGCTGGAGGGACTGATTTGAAGCTGGAGGGTGCAGGAGCTGAGCTGAGAGGCTGCAAATCCCAGGAAAGGAGCTGGGGATCAGCCCCTGGCTCCAGAATAGGGGTTGGAGCACTGATGGCTGGATTTGAGCATGGAATGAACCCGATCCCAAACCTCAGCAGGGGCTGGGAGTCACCCAGTGGGGGCTGAGGTGAGGGCTCAGAGTTCCTACAGAGAAAAAATGAGGATAATACAGGGAAGGAGAACTTTGCCAAGCTCATCTGGGGTCAGGATTTGCTCCCTGGCTGGATTTTTCATCCCTTTGGGATAGTTTGGAGGTTCGTGAGGATTGCACAGATCCTGGGCTGCTCCTGGGCAAATTCCCAGTGGGAATCCCTCAGGATGAGCTCTCTGGGAAAAAGCAAAGGGCAGAGCACAGGTGGGGTGGAGTTTTTTCCCTGCTGTCTCCATTCTCTGGGAATGACTTCACCCTAAACATCCCCTGTGTGTTTTCCTGTGTCCTGCAGGCCTCTCCCAGAAGAGACAGGGATGGAGTCACTGGGAAGCCCCACGGAAGACGAGACCACGTCCTGTAAGTACCAACCTTCCCCAGAGCCTGGAGGAAAATGAGGAAAAGGGGAGCTGGCAGGCAGGGAGAAAGTCTTGGATCCCCCACAACAAAAAATCCTCAAAAAAATTCCCACCAAAAAAAAAAAAAAAAAAAGGTGGGAGAGGAAATCAGCAGGGATTTGAAGTTTTTCATCTTTCCTGAGAAGCTGGGAGAGGAAATTGGGATCTCAGGGGTTTGGGCATTTCCATCCCAGTGCCTCCCAGTCCTGACCCACCCCCCTGAGGGTTCCAGGTCCATATTCCATGGTGGAATTATCCATGATGATGCCTTGCTCTGTGGATCCCTGTCAGTTGTTTCTTCCTTTGAATTCCAGCTCCCCCCAACACGTTGAATTTTAACGGCGCCCATCGGAAGAGGAAGACTCTTGTTGCACCTGAAATCAACATTTCCCTGGACCAGAGCGAGGGCTCCATCCTCTCTGACGACTTCCTGGACACACCAGATGATCTGGACATCAATGTGGATGATATTGAAACTCCTGATGAAACAGATTCCCTGGAATTCCTGGGGAATGGGAATGAACTGGAATGGGAAGGTAAAAGGCTGGTTCTGGGTGAACACTTCCAGAGGTTGGGGTGGTTTTTAGCCTCATTTTAATGGCTAAAATGATCAGCTGAGGATTGATAAGAAGAGGGAGATTTTAAAGTAGTTTCTATCATATTTGGGTGAGATTTAAACCCATAAATCCACTCAGGTCGAGGCTGGAGGTGACACACAATCAGAGCATCACCCCTGGGGTTACCAAAGCTGTTCTCACCTTCAAGGCAGAACTCTTTGTCCCTTCCCCAGATGACACCCCCGTGGCCACGGCCAAGAACATGCCCGGGGACAGCGCAGACCTGTTTGGGGACGGGGGCACCGAGGATGGCAGTGCCACCAACGGGCGGCTCTGGAGAACCGTCATCATCGGCGAGCAGGAGCACAGAATCGACCTGCAGATGATCAAACCCTACATGAGGGTGGTGACACACGGAGGTGAGCCTGGGGACACCCCCCCAGCCTGGCTCCCTGGGTGGCTGGAGCCTGTTCAGGGGGAAAATCTCTGTTTGGTGCCTCTGCGTGGAAGAGAAGCACAAAAGTGTTCAGAGGATGATGAAAATATTTAGTGGTTGTGGAATTAACAGCTGGAGGGGCAATTCCAGTCCCTGAGGTGCCCCAGGGTCTCCACACATGTGCAGTCAGATCTATTTCCAAAACACAAGCAAAGCCGAGGAACAACCCAGCTTTAAAACCCCCAGATTTGGGATTCCTTCTCTGAACCCCAAATCCACATTATAGCCAAAACCAGGAGGAAATCTCACAGGGAAAAAGGTCTGAAGAGAGAAACGCTCACCTGGAGCTGAGCAGAGACACAAAACCCACCCCAGGAGCAAACTGCAGTGCAGATTTCCCCTCAGCTGTCACATCTTTCCCTGGAAAGTGTCCCCTGTGTTTCTTTGCCAGGATATTATGGAGAAGGTCTCAATGCCATCATCGTGTTTGCTGCCTGCTACCTCCCGGACAGCAACCTGGCTGATTATCACTACATCATGGAAAACCTCTTCCTGTGAGTGCCTGGGGGGGACAGGAGGGTGGGAGAAACGACACAACAGCTTCCCTGTGCTCCTGGCATCAGGAATGGCAGCTGGGAGCAGCCTGGATCCAAGCCCAGCACTCCCAGTGTGCAGCTGCACTGGTGGGGCTCCAGCTCCCAGTCCAACAAACTCAACCATTCAAATACTGCAGTTAATGATGTGAGGATGGACACCCGGGCAGGCTGGAGCGTGGCTGGGACATTCCCCAGCTGGGACATTCCTGCAGCTGGGCAGGGAATGGAGCTGGGGTGTCCAAACTGGGACACCCCGGGAGAACAAACCTCCTCCAAGACCTGCGAAGAAGGTCTGGAGCTGTTTGAGGGTGACACGAGGGCACTTGAAGAAATGTAAAGGATGTTTCTGGGGTCTCATTTGGGTCCTTTCTGGTCACCCCCTGGCAGGTACGTGATCAGCAGCCTGGAGCTGCTGGTGGCCGAGGATTACATGATTGTGTACCTGAACGGGGCCACGCCCCGCAGGAGGATGCCAGGCCTGGGCTGGCTCAAGAAATGCTACCAGATGATCGACAGAAGGTGAGGACAAATCCTGGTGCTGGGATCACCATTCCCATCCTACAATTCAAAGGAAAATCAGATGCTGTTCAACAGGAGTGAGTCTGACCCACTCCCACACTCCTTACACCCACCAGCTGCCAGAAGGAAACTCAAAAATCATCTCATTGCACTCCCCTGCCATGGGCAGGGATGTTTCCACTATCCCAGGTTGCTCCAAGCCCTGTCCAACCCGGCCTTGGAATATTTTGGTTTATAAAGATACTTCCAGAGAGCGCTCCCACATCCTGCTGAGCCCAGATGAGCTCCCCGAGGGATTTTACCTGGACACACCCAGCTGTGTTCCCACACCACACCTGTCAGAGCCCAGCCCAGCACAGGGAGTTTAGGAAATGTGACACTCAGGGAATGTGACACTCACTCTGGGAATGTGACACTGTCCCCTGACTTGTCCCCAGGCTGAGGAAG
Organism: Rhabdornis inornatus; assembly: GCA_013397075.1. Lineage (NCBI taxonomy): Eukaryota > Metazoa > Chordata > Aves > Passeriformes > Rhabdornithidae > Rhabdornis > Rhabdornis inornatus. Next base: position 59,910 of record VWZS01007642.1, on the reverse strand, counting down.
AACCTCAAGGCCCTGATCATTGTTCACCCATCGTGGTTCATCCGGACCGTCCTGGCCATCTCCAGACCCTTCATCAGGTGAGCACAGCATCCCCACACCCAGCAGGCTCTGGAGTGGAGGTTTGGAATCACAGAGTTGTGGGAATCCCTCAGTTTGGAGGGATCCACAGGGATCACCCCAACAATCCCAGCCTGTCCCAGAGTGGTGTCCAAACTCTCCTGGAGCTCTGGCAGGGTTGGGAATGTGCCCATTCCAGGCAGCCTGGGCACTGCCCAGCACCCTCAGGGGGCAGAACCTTTAACTCTCCTGGATCCCAACCCCCTGGCACAGCCCCAGCCATTCCCTGGGGTTTAATCCCACAAATCAGATTTTAAGTTCCCCCTTAGCCAGGGGTGACCAAGGTGAAGCTGTCACTTGTCCTACATCCCTGTGATACTTCCAATGACAATTCCAGGGGTGTTTTTAGGAGCCACTGGGGTGGGACTGCTCTCTCTCTCTCTCTCTCTCTGTGCCAGTGTGAAGTTTATCAATAAGATCCAGTACGTGCACAGCCTGGAGGAACTGGAGCAGCTCATCCCCATGGAGCACGTGCAGATCCCAGACTGTGTCCTGCAGTGAGTGCCAGAGGGAGCCTGGGGCTCTGGGGAGGGACAGCACGGAGTCCTGTGTGGGATTGAGTCAAAATCCAGGGATTGGGAAGGCAGAGCCTGCAGAAAACCTGGTCTCAGCCAAGGAGCAGCCTCAGACTGTGGCAGCTTGGAGCTCCTGTCACCCTCAGGGCAAACACTAAATGTGACTAAAAGTGATCAACAGCCTTTAAAGGATGCTCTGTGTTGGTTGCAGGTATGAAGAAGAGAGAATCAAGGCCAGAAAAGAAAGGTGAGATGAATTTGGGGAGGGGTGGGATGGAGAGTGGCTCCTCTCCAAGGCTCATCCATCACCCCAGAAAGGCACTGGAGTCTCCCCCCTTCCCACTGGGGGTGGATTCCCACTGGGGGATGGATTCCCAATGGGGATGGATTCCTAATGGGGATGGATTCCCACTGGGGGATGGATTCCCACTGGGGATGGATTCCCAATGGGGATGGATTCCCACTGGGGGTGGGTTTCCCCTGGGGGATGGATTCCCAATGGGGGATGGATTCCCAATGGGGATGGATTCTCAATGGGGGATGGATTCCCACTGGGGATGGATTCCCACTGGGGGATGGATTCCCACTGGGGATGAATTCCCACTGGGATCTGTGTTTACAGGGCAGAGGAGAAACAAGACATGGCTGAGAGGGAAAGGTAAGGATTGGTTTACCCTTGGTTTATCCTTATCTGTGTTTTATCCTTCCCTTGAACAGTCTTTGGGGATGAGAACAACCCCAAAGCACCCATGGGATCCAACAGGGCATTCCCAGAGAGTTCAGGAGCTGGAAAAGGCTGGAACTGCAGGGAAGGGAAATTCTGCAGGGGTTTGGAAGACAAAATCCCTCACTAGGATAACGTGGCTTGGTTTTGGCCCTGCTCACTGACACAGCCTCTCTTCTTATCCTAATTCCTGAGGGGAACAGGGAAAGATCCACTGGATGAGGCTGAATTATTCCAAGAAATAGCCAGGAGCTCAGGACAGAGGGGGGGATTGGTTGGTGCTGGACATTCCCTTATTTTGTCCTTCTGTCCTCCCTTTGCAGCAGGCCCGTGCCCCCAGCAGAGGATCAGGAAACCAGGTTTGAGCTCTTTGTGTGTCTGGGACAGTTCCATGGCATTTGTGATCCATGAAAAGCCAAGCCTGGGTGATCCCCCAGGATCCCCCAACCTGGTGTCACCCAAGGCATTGTCCCCTCTGCCACCACCCGTGTCCCCAACACACTTTTGTGAACGATTTCACCCAAATTCACTCATTTTTTGTTGGTGTGGTGGCAATAATAACGTTTTTTACCTCAGTTTGCTGCCTGAAAATCCCTCCTGTCTCTCTTTTTCTGCCCAGCATGTCCTGAGTGGGAGCAGCATGGAGGAATGGAGTAGGAGAAGGAGCAGCCTGCCACTCACCCTACTCAAGGACTTTTGGGGACAAGACCTTGCCACTACCTTCTTCCAAGTCCTGGAAATCCTGGAGCTGCCTCCTCTGCCTCCAAGATGCAAAATCCTTCAACCTTTTGGGAATAACTTACCTTTAAAAAGAAAAAGAAGAACAAAACCCAAACAAAACCCCCCCAAAAAATGAAGCAAGAGCAGCACTTTACAGGACAGGTTCCGGCGTGTTTTGGGAATGATCTGTGGAGAGCTTTGGCACAGTGCAAATCCTCACTGTGTATCCTCGTAGTAAGCCAAGAGCATCCTCCAGTCCATGAACCCCCAGCCCAGAAAGAGAATTTATTTTTGGTTTAAATGACAAACCCTTCACTCGCTGCTGGCCAGCACGGAGCCCTTCTGCTTTGAGCTGCACCCCAGGATCCTCCAGGACATCCCAAAAAGCTGCAAGTCCCAGGAATGACAACTCCAGGCAATGGAAAGAGCTTTTCCCTCCTTCCCACAGCCAGTGTGAGTGAGTTCCTGAAGGCACCAAGTGCCCAGGGCAGCACTGCCAGCTTCCATCATCCCCTGTTCCTCTGTAACTCTGTCATCCCAAGGGTTTCTCATGGTTTTTTCCTGGATTTTTCCCTGTTTTTTTTTTCCCTGGTTTGTCCCATCCTGGTGAGTGTGGCACTCTGGAGGGAGTGGCTGCCCCACAGAACGTTCTCCTGACCAAAGGGTGCGGGTTTAGAAGGAGCCTTAAGGACAGGGAAGTTTTCCACGCCTTGTCTTCATCTCTGGACAATCACTCGCTGCTGATACCTCCTACGAGCTGCTAAAATGTTGGGATTTTCCCTCGGGGGGGGTCTCATCCATCAGCATTCCTGCCTGGAATATCCCCATGGGGAGTGCAGGACAAGGGCTGGGTTCTGGAGCTGGGAGCTGCAGGTGCGACCTCGACTCTTGGAATTTGGGTTTTGGACTCATGAGGATTCTGGGAGCAAAGGAGAAGGGGAAAGAAATGAAGGAACAAAAGTCTGGGCAAAATTCTTTGAGAATTCCTGATTTCAGAGGCAGAGCCAGCTTGCATGGGCTCAGGATGGATCTCTGGAATTGTCCAAGGCCAGGCTTGGGTTGGAGCAGCCTGGGATGGTGGAAGATGTCCCTGCCCAGGACTAGATGTGATTTAATTCCCTCCAAATCATTCCAGGACTCCCTGATTCCATGATCAGGTAAAACCCCTCTCAAGCACCTGCAGATGAAGAATTCCCTGCCCATTTCATCCCTTCAAGGAGAATTCTGGCACAGCAAGGTTTTTCCTGCAGGTGGGGATGGCTCCTCTGGACACACAAAGTTGTTTTTCTCCTCCTTCCAGTGAACAAAACCACTGTGGATGAGATTCCTTCTTCCCCTGGATGCTCCAAGGAAGCACCAAAAGCACTTTTTAACCTTAATTCTCATTTGAGATGTTCTCCTCACCCACTCCAGCCATGGGTGGATTTCCTGGCCACACCTTTGCATGGAAAGCAGAGCACTGCACCCACAGCACCAACCCAGAGGCTGAAGATGGAAAAAAAAAATCCAAATTCCACCTAAAAAAAAAAATCACCAAACAAGCTCATTATAAACCAATTATTGACAAAATTTGCCGTGTTGGAGAACCCTGGGGTCACTGAAGGGGTCCCAGGATGGCACTGGATGGGATTTATGGTCCTTCCCAACCCAAGGCTGGAATTTGACAAGGAATTCTGAAGAAGAAGCCTCCAGGTCTGTGTGGAGCTCAGGTTTACTGCAGGTGACACCTCCCTGCTCTCCTGAGCTCCCAGCTCTGCCTGGGGACAGAAGCAGCAGCCGGGAATTCCCAAATTTCCATGGCAGAGCTGGGATCCCTCCCCCGGGTGTGTCCCAGGGCACAGGGGTGGAGGAAGGGCTTTGCTGTTAAATCCATTTCAGTTCTGACTCCGAACAATCACAAAGATCCTCGTGGACCCAGAGTTTGTGACTTCACTGAGAACATTTCAAGTAGATTTTTCTTTTTTCTTTTTTCTTTTTTTTTTGGTTTTTTTTTGGGTTTTTTTTGGTGGTTGTTGTTGTTGTTGTTGGGGTTTTTTTGGTTTTGTTTTTGTTTTTGTTTTTTTGGGTTTTTTTTGTTTGTTTGGTTGGTTGGTTGATTTTTTTGTGGGTCTTTTTTGGTTTTTTTTTTGTTTTGTTTTGTTTTGGGTTTTTGTTGGGTTTTTTTGCTTTTGTTTTTTGGTTTTTTGTTTGTTTGTTTGTTATTTTTATGGATTTAGAGACAAACCATCACCTTTCCACCGAGAACGTGACCCCCGCTGGGCACTGCAGGGGAAGTTTGCAATTATACAACGAATAAAGTGGATAAAATGTTGACTGATGGGTTCAAAACCCAACAAGAAAGATTTTGTGAATCAAAAAAACGTTCAGAAATATTGCTGTGATGGAAAACATGGATGTGGGAGATGAGGAACCCCAATCTCCTTTCATGTGGGGGCTCTGGATGCTCTGCAGTCTCCACACCAGAATGTGCTTTTTGGTTTTTTAATTCCTTCCCAAAACCACTCTGACTGCACTTTCATTAAAAAAAAAAATACAGAATGAGCAGATCTGACAATGAAAATTCACATTTTTCCAAATAATTCCTTCAGAGCAAGGGAATTTCAGCTGGGAAAAGGACAGATCCCAATTTCCCTTCACCAGATGGAGGCAGGCACTTGTTTCCATACAAAAGTCAATTTTTAACTTCTTGGAGCTGATTTTTTTTGTTTGTTTGTTTTTTTGTTTCGAAAAGTGCACTTTGTGATGGGGCACTCCAAGTGGTGTGCACTAGATTTTAATTTTTCACAGAGTTTTACAAGCATGGATGGATGGATGGATGGATGGACACATGGAAAATGTTTTTATGTCTTTTCAACACAGAGAAGAACCTGCAGCCCCATCAAGGAGAAATCAGAAGTGTCAAAAGTGCATTTTACAGCAGCAAAGAAAAAGATTAATTCTCATTAACTTCTTTCAACCAGCGATTTCAGGCGTTGATTGCAAAGCAAAAAGCTGCAAATTGTTGGACAGAAACACAAAAATAAAAAAAATCCCTGTCCCAAGGGTGGAGTGACAAATCTCAGCTGGATGGGGAGAAATCTGCACTGCTGCTGCTAAAAGTGCATTTCCAGTCGAACTTTGAGCAGTATATAAATATATAAATATGTTTAAAGAATGAAATGAAATAAACTCCATCCCTTTAGCAATACTGCTGGACTGCTCAGTGTCCCCAGCGTGCACCAGGCTCTGGTCCTGCCTCTCCTGGAGGATCCAGATTTTCATTTATGAATTCCCTGGATTATATTGAGCAGTTTTTGGTCTGATTTGACTTTTCCTGAGATTTTTCTTCCCGGTAAATCCGTGGGAAGTCACATTTTAGCTGCAGAAAAAATTCTTTTATGCTCATTTTCACCAAAATCCTGGTGTTTTTATTGTTGTGTATTTAATGGCTGGACCTCAACTCACTCCACATCAGCCTGAAAAATCCAATTTCTTCCTGTGCTGTTGATCCCAGAGCAGGAATTCCCTTCCCCTCTCTTCCAGGATTTATCCCAGACCCTCCTCAGCTCCAGACAAAACTTTTCTGGTTTTTCCACACAGATTTGGGACTGTCCAGTGATTTTTTTATTGTGGTTCACAAGGAAGGCACAGGAGCCAAAGCTGGGATGCTGCTGTAGATTCCAGTGGAGTATAAAAAAAATTCATCCCATTTTTTTCTGTCCAGTGCTGTGTAAATGTGAGTGGATATTTAGAGTTTCCCTCATGGTAACTTTTCCATCTCTTTTTTTCCCCACAGACATGCAGAAAAGGTTTTAAAGGCAACAAAATCCTCTTTTTTAGAGGATTTCAAAAACCCAGGAGTCGAGGAAAGGCCGGTGGCATGAGCTGGGATTGGCCTGGAGCAGGAGAAAGGGACAAAAAACTGGCTCTAAACACAAANGAAAAAGAAAAAAAAAATGGCCCAAAAAAAAAAAAAAAAAAAAAAAAAAAGCACATTTTTCTCTTTTATATTTCCTTCTTTCCTTCCTTCCTGGCAGCCAGGTTTTGGTAAAGCAGAGCTGAGAACTCACCACGACAATAAACCACAACCCCAGGGTTTTTTTTTTTTGTTCCTTTCCACCTGTACAAAATCGTGAAATGTCATTTTCTGCAGTGGTTGTAATTAGGTGGTTTGTGCTAGCAGACTGTTCATCTGTACCCTGAGTTTTGCTTTGTATTATTCCATAAAATCTGTGGATATTCAATTAAAATGAGACTAATCCTTCAGCCAACCCTTCCTTCTGTCAGTAGATTTTATTTAGGATTTGGCTTCAGGTGGAAAATATGAGGGAAATTTTTTGTTTGGATGTTGCTCCCTTGAAGAAAGGCATTCAAAGGCCTCCGTGGAAATTCTGACACTGCAAAATTCCAAGTGTTTTTTACTAAAATAACTCCTGTTCTGGAGAATTCTTTCCCAGTTTGTCTCAGCTTTAGGAAAGAGCCGTGGAAAAAATTCCTTTTCTTGAGTTTCTATCGAGCTGTACAGAACCTTGCTCATCTCAAGTTGTTTAATCTCATCTTATTTTTACATTAATTTTTATAATCCAATTAAGACCTTGACTGGAAATTGAATTATAAATCCCAAACTCACAAAAAAACCAACCCAAAGCCACTTTAACAGAAAATACCCAAACCCCAATAACCCCTTTTTTATCTTTAATATTAATGTTATTAACAGTTAATATTATTTTGTATTTTTTAAACAACTATTTAGAGTGAGATGTCTAATTTGAGTGGGTTTAGATAAATCATTAACATAATTAATGAATTGGAAATAGGAAGATATACAAGTCTAATCCTCTAGCAAGCACTGCTGTATTCATGCTGTGAATTCTTTCAGGAAATGCATATTAATTATTAATTTAATTAATTTATTAATTAATTGAAATACATTTTAAATTAGGGCTACACTTGTTCTGTAACTCTGTATGAAGCAGATTTTTTTTCTCTGATTTTATTTTATTCCAAAAAACCAAATCCTATCAAGATCAATAACATTTTTTTCTGCTCATCTTCTGTTTTTTTTGTTTAATTTCTATAGAAAAGATTGTCAGGGTTGCAATTTTGAAGCTCAGATATTCAATTTATGGCACCAACAACCAAGTGGGAACTTTGGGGTGACCAGACTGGGGCTTTGCAGGGCCTGAAGGGGCTCCAGGAGGGACAGGATACAGGGAGTGACTTCCCAGGGATAGGTGGGATTTTGGGAAGGAATTTTTCCCTGTGTGGAATTTAAACAAAACAAAACAAAAACCAAAAACCAAAACCAAAACCAAACCAAACCAACAACAACAACAACAACAAGAAGTTCTCTGAATAAATAATCACATTTTTGACTGATTAACATTAGCTGTAGGCTCAGTATAGTGCAAAAAAAATGAGAGAGAGAGAGAGTTGGAAGTAGGAGAGAAGGAAGAGTGAACTCTGTGTTGTTTGCTGAATGTATTTTTCATGGAGTCTGCAAAACACTTTGGAGGAGGGTTTGCATGNCCCTTGGGTTTGCCTCCAGCCCAGAGAAATCTTTTCCAACTTCAATGGAACTTTTGAATGGAACAGTTGAATGAAAATCAGGATTTTGCCACCTCCTCAGAGCTGGAATCTCCTGTCACACTCCTGCCACGCAGTGGGAATCTCTCCTCCCACGAGCTGCTCTTCCCTGGCAGCCCCTGGGGCTCCTGAGAGGAGAAATCTCCAGGAAAAGCTCAGAATATTCCCAGGGCTTTCCCATCCTGGCTGATGTCCCAGACACAAATCACAATTCCCAGTTGGAGATAATGAGGATTTCTCCTGAACTATCAACCCTTACAAGAGGGGTGAGGTTCACCCTGCCTTGTTTTATCCATCTAAAATTTCAGGTTCAAGATTTCAGCGTGGATTTTGTGTTTCCCTCTGGATGAAGGAGATTATTTTTCAGGGATGGTTTCACCTGCCTGGGGCTGAGTCACTCTGTGCTGGGAGCTCCCGCCCGCACTGCCTGGGGGTAAATCAGTAAATATCAGTAAATAGAAAAGTGTTTTTACACCACTCACATCTTTTAGGATTCATTCAGTGACTCACAGCCAAGGGGAGGAGAACAAAGTGATGATGTGAGAGGGAAAGGGGGAAAGGGCTGGAACATTCCCTCGTTTTCCAGCTTGGATCACCCGCCTTGGCACCTCGGGTTAAATTCTGGGGATGTTTGCGGCTTTTTTTTTTGACCCCACCTTTTGTTTAACAACCCCAAAAATGCAATCCCACCATCCAGAGCTCCCCAACAATCCCGGAGTGTTTTCCAAAGGCTCCGGGAGCTCTGGCAGGGTTGGGAATGTTCCCATTCCCTGGGGAACCTTTCAGTGCCCAGCACCTTTTAGGGGAAGACCCTTTCCCTGATTCCCATCCCAAATTCCTGCTGTCCCTGTCCCTGCTCCCTGAGCTCCCCCCTCCCCTCCAGGACACTTTTCCAGGCTGATGCCACTTCCCAAAGCTGTGACATCCCGGTTATTTTTTTCTCCTCTGTCTTTTCCTTGTGGGCACAGCTGCTGCTCCCTAGCCCTGCCTTGTCCAAACTCTCCATGTGACCTCTTCCCGTCACTGCCACAGGGAATGTCACCCTGTCACCCTGATGGTGGCAGCTCCTGGCCAGGAGCCACCAGGAGGAGGTGCCAGCCAGTTCAAGCTCACACTAATTAACTCTGCTATTCCACCACCCTCATTTTCCTCATCAGGAGCTGCTGCACTCACTGAGGTTCATGGTAAACTCTCCTCTCTTTCTGTTCTCCTTCAAACTCCGAGGATTTGGGAAGATCTCCGGCCTTGGAGGAGGACTCTGAGTCACCCAACTCCCCCAGAGCTCTGGAAATAATAAATAACCCCAAAATTCAACATTCCCAAGTGAAAATTACTCCCATTCCTCGCCTCTGATGTCCCAGGCAGGAGGAACCTTGGCATAACCTTGCTCATCCCATAAACAATGTCTTATGATTAGAGCAGGATTAAAATTCTGAATTAAAGCTGCAGAAGAAATGAGTCACATTCTGCAGCAGAAAGGTCACGGGGCACCCAGGAACTAAACAATCCCAGGGGAATAATGCCCCGATGGCTCCACAAAGATTAAACTGCCTGCTGCTAAATTTAGCCAAGATTGAACAAAGAATATTAATGTGAACTTTTAGTAAACGTTAGTATTCTAAAAATAACACCCTGAGAGGGAGAACATTCCCTGTCTTTGATTCAGGCTCCCTGGTGAATGGCATTTGTGTGAGTAAAGCGTCAGGCAGATAACGTATCTCTGCCATAAACAAACCCCCAAAAAAAGGAAGTTTCAGATGACCAAAGGGGCTAAAAAAAAAACCTTTCTGAACGTTTGGCATTTGCATAACTCTTATTTCTGTGGTTTGGGTGAAGTTTCCCGGAGCTGGGCAGTGTTAAGTGCCAGCAGTGCTGGGGGTTTTTTGGGATTTGCTGGGAAGGAGGCAAGGAAGGAAGGAAGGAAGGAGACAGCTGGGATGGGATCTCCAAATACAGGCAGGCGCCAAGAGAGGAGCAGCAGCTCCCAGGGCAGGCAGGAATTTGGGAATTTGAGTTATGTGGGTGAATTCCAGCTCCCAGCATGGTTAGTGCGTGAGCAGGAATAGAGAGAAAAAACATCCCAAGGAGCCTAAAAACAAACTGGGGAAAGGAACAGCCAGAGAGCACTGAGGGAAAGGGAAAAAAGGCTTAAAAATGAGATTTTATACTGAGGAAAAGGAGATTTTATACTAAGGAGAAGTGAGTTTTTCACTGAGGAGAAATGAGCTTTTACACTGAGGAGAAGTGAGCTTTTAAATAAGGAGAAATGAGATTTATACTGGGGAGAAATGAGATTTACACTGAGGAGAAATGAGATTTACACTGAGGAGAAATGAGCTTTTACACTGAGGAAAAAAGAGCTTTTACACTGAGGAGAAAAGAGCTTTTACAGTGAGGAAAAGGAGCTTTTAAATGAGCAGAAATGAGTTTTTACATCAAGGGAAAATGAGCCTTTACACTGAGGAGAAAAGACTTTTTACACTGAGGAGAAATGAGCTTTTACACTGAGGAGAAATGAGATTTACACTGAGGAAAAGGAGCTTTTAAATGAGCAGAAATGAGTTTTTATATCGAGGGAAAATGAGCCTTTACACTGAGGAGAAAAGACTTTTTACACTGAGGAGAAAAGACTTTTTACACTGAGGAGAAATGAGCTTTTACACTGAGGAAAAGGAGATTTTAAATGAGGAGAAAAGAGTTTTTACACTGAGGAAAAGGAGCTTTTGCACTGATGAGAAATGAACTTTTAAATTAGCTTTTCCATGAGGAGAAATGAGTTTTACACTGACAGGAATGGGGTTGGCAGCTGTGAGCTTAAAAAAAAAACCAAACCAACAGCAACAACTGAGAGCCCTGTCCTTCAATCCTCCCTTTTCCAGGAGAAACACGAGTGTTGACTGATTCCCTGATCCCAAACAATCCAACCCTGCTGCTCCCACCACAGCCATTGTCTGATTCCAACACTAAAAATTTGATACAACTTTGGCCAAATCCTCATTTTTTTTTTTAACCTTTTCCCAAGCTAAAAATCCTGGGGTTTTTACCCTTTCCCAAGGTAAAAATTCTGGTTTTTTAGAACACCTGTATTCCCCAGCCACGTCCCTGTGGGCAAATCCAACTGGGCAGAGTACAAATTTCACTCACTGGGTTGGAATTTTTCAAAAATATTTGGATTAGCAGGTCTGCAGTGCGAGGAGCACTGGAGCAGAGGTGGCTGAGGCCGGTGTCCCCTCGGACCTTTGACACAATTTTGGAGCCTCTTGGTTTCTTTTTCCCTTTACAAGAGGTCAAATGCAGTAAAATAATCCCTGGAGTTGAATTTCTTAACCCAGACAACTTCCTAGGTCAGGCAAGGGTGAGAAAAGCAATCAAAGGGCATCAAAATTTTGGGTGGGAGCTAATTTGATGATAATTTATCAATTTATCAAGTTTTTTTACCTTCATCTGAGGGGGTGATGTGGGGACATCATATAAACAAATGCCAAGCAGGGCTGGAAATTCAACTTCCCTGAATTTCCTCAAACTCGAGAATCCAAGCTCCAGATTTCTCTGGAATTATCATTTCACCCTGGAATTGATGGTGGAAGTGCAAGTGGTGCCTCCAGGAACAGCCAAATTATTTATTAATATTTCCCCTAATAATAATAACACTGGAATTAAGACTGGGAAAGCTCATTTGCTATAATTCCATCCATAAACTCACCAAGTTCTACCTTAAATCTGATTTCTCCTCTTGCCTCCAATATCTTTTCTGCAAAACCTCCAGAATCCTGACCTCTGACAGTTAAAATTTCCCTAATTTGCAGTTCATGTTTATGTTTATTCAGGAGCAGCTCATTTTAGCCTTGGCCTGGTGGCTGAGGGGCAGAAACAGCTTTGAAGAGAAAAATAACATTTTTTTTTTTTCATNAATAAATAAATAAAATATGTATATTCCTTCAAAAACTTCACTTGGAATCCTGGATATTTGGATTTTACACTGTAAAAGCTGCAGACCCCAAATAAAAATGTCAAACAGGAAATCCCAAATCCCCAAATTTGGTGTTACTGATTTTTTTCCCATCACTTTACAACCCCCTGTAGCACAAGGAACTTTTAATTCTTTTAACAGTGACCTTTTAATTCTGGCACGGTGTGGTTTTATAAAAAGGAAGAACAAGGTGAGATATTGTTTAAAAATTCACATTATAAACTTAAAAAAAACATAATTGAAAAGCCTGACAATACTTAGAGAGCCCCAATTAAGAAACATCTGGAAAAATTCAAATTAAAGCACAGGTTCCACAAGGTGTAGAGTTAACTTACCTTAAAAAGCCTTATTTTATGTGGGTTAACTGGGAGGAGGAGGCTCTCTGCAGAGATAATAGTTTAGGAATTTGTGTCTACTTACAAAAAATAAACTGTTCCAAAAATTCCTTGTAAAGAGACATTCCAGGAAGATTCACTCCACGTTCCTTTCTCTGAACAGCTTGAATGGAAAAAAAAAAAAAAATTAAAATTTAATTCTCTTTTTTTTTTTCCTGGAGTTTAGAGGAAAAAAAAAATCCCTTCCCATACCACTCCTGGATGAGTTTCAAATAATCAGATGGGAATTGGGGAATAAAGGAGGGGAGACAGCAAGGAAAAAAAATCCTGACTTAATTATATCCTGCACACCTCTGCTGGCCCCGAGGGGATCGTGGTGGGGTGACATTTCCACCTGCCCCATGACTAATTTAGGAAAAGGAAGAGCTGGCCAAAAAAGTTATTTTTGGCCACCACAGCGACGGTAATGCACGGGGCCAGCGAGGGAGAGGGACAGGTGCAGGGACAGAGGGTGACATGGGGGTGGGCTGAGCCCCAAAAATGTGACATTTTGGGGGGTGGGATGAAAATCCCCTAAAATGGGACAATGTAGGGGTGAAATTCCCCCAAAAAATGTGATACTGGGGGGTGGGATGAGCCCCAAAAATGTGACATTAGGGGGTGGGATGAAAATCCCCTAAAATGGGATATTGGGGGGTGGAATGAAAATCCCCTAAAATGGGATACTGGGGGGTGGGATGAGCCCCAAAAATGTGACATTAGGGGGTGGGATGAAAATCCCCTAAAATGGGATATTGGGGGGTGGGATGAGCCCCAAAAATGTGACATTTGAGGGATGAAATTCCCCCAAGAATGTGGTACTGGGGGGTTGGAGCCCTCCCCAAAAATGTAATATTAGAGGGTTGGAACCCCACAAAATGTGACTTGAAGGGTTGGGTGAATCCCCTCCAAATTGTGACATCTGAGGATTGGTGGAAAACTTCCTAAAATGTGGCACTGGAAGGTTGAACCCCCCCAGGATGTGGCACGGGAGGGTTTGGCTGAATCCCTCCAAAAATGTGACATTGAGGGGTTGAATCCCCCACAAAAAGTGACACTGGGGGTTTGAAAATCCCTAAAATATTACACTATTGGGTTGAAACTGCCCAAAATGCAACACTGTGGGGCTGAGTCCCCCGAAAAAATTGACATTGAGGGGTTAAACCCCCACAAAATGTGACATTGAGGGGTTGAACACCCCCAAAAATGTGACATTGAGGGGTTAAACCCCCCAAAAAAGTGATATTGAGGGGTTGAACACGTCCAAAATGTGACATTGAGGGGTTAAACCCCCCAAAAATGGGATATTGAGGGGTTNCTTTCTCTGAACAGCTTGAATGGAAAAAAAAAAAAAAATTAAAATTTAATTCTCTTTTTTTTTTTCCTGGAGTTTAGAGGAAAAAAAAAATCCCTTCCCATACCACTCCTGGATGAGTTTCAAATAATCAGATGGGAATTGGGGAATAAAGGAGGGGAGACAGCAAGGAAAAAAAATCCTGACTTAATTATATCCTGCACACCTCTGCTGGCCCCGAGGGGATCGTGGTGGGGTGACATTTCCACCTGCCCCATGACTAATTTAGGAAAAGGAAGAGCTGGCCAAAAAAGTTATTTTTGGCCACCACAGCGACGGTAATGCACGGGGCCAGCGAGGGAGAGGGACAGGTGCAGGGACAGAGGGTGACATGGGGGTGGGCTGAGCCCCAAAAATGTGACATTTTGGGGGGTGGGATGAAAATCCCCTAAAATGGGACAATGTAGGGGTGAAATTCCCCCAAAAAATGTGATACTGGGGGGTGGGATGAGCCCCAAAAATGTGACATTAGGGGGTGGGATGAAAATCCCTTAAAATGGGATATTGGGGGGTGGGATGAAAATCCCCTAAAATGGGATACTGGGGGGTGGGATGAGCCCCAAAAATGTGACATTAGGGGGTGGGATGAAAATCCCTTAAAATGGGATATTGGGGGGTGGGATGAAAATCCCCTAAAATGGGATACTGGGGGGTGGGATGAGCCCCAAAAATGTGACATTAGGGGGTGGGATGAAAATCCCTTAAAATGGGATATTGGGGGGTGGGATGAAAATCCCCTAAAATGGGATACTGGGGGGTGGGATGAGCCCCAAAAATGTGACATTAGGGGGTGGGATGAAAATCCCTTAAAATGGGATATTGGGGGGTGGGATGAAAATCCCCTAAAATGGGATACTGGGGGGTGGGATGAGCCCCAAAAATGTGACATTAGGGGGTGGGATGAAAATCCCTTAAAATGGGATATTGGGGGGTGGGATGAAAATCCCCTAAAATGGGATACTGGGGGGTGGGATGAGCCCCAAAAATGTGACATTAGGGGGTGGGATGAAAATCCCTTAAAATGGGATATTGGGGGGTGGGATGAAAATCCCCTAAAATGGGATACTGGGGGGTGGGATGAGCCCCAAAAATGTGACATTAGGGGGTGGGATGAAAATCCCCTAAAATGGGATATTGGGGGGTGGGATGAGCCCCAAAAATGTGACATTTGAGGGATGAAATTCCCCCAAGAATGTGGTACTGGGGGGTTGGAGCCCTCCCCAAAAATGTAATATTAGAGGGTTGGAACCCCACAAAATGTGACTTGAAGGGTTGGGTGAATCCCCTCCAAATTGTGACATCTGAGGATTGGTGGAAAACTTCCTAAAATGTGGCCCTGGGGAGTTGTAATCCCCCAAAAATATGAAAGTAAAGGGTTGAAACTTCCCAAAATGTGATCCTGAGGGGTTGAACCCCCCCAGAAATGTGACACGGGGGGGTTAAACCCCTTTAAAATATTACATTACATCTAAAATATGACATTGTCAGGTTGAAACTACCCAAAATGTGACACTGAGGTTGAACCCCCTTTAAAATGTGATATTGAGGGGTTCAAGCCCCCCCAAAATGTGACATTGAGGGGTTGAACCCCTCTAAAATGTGACATTTTCAGGTTGAAACTGCCCAAAATGTGACAGTGGAGGGTTGAACCTCCCTAAAATGTGACCTTGAGAGGTTGAACCCCCCTAAAATGTGACACTGGAAGGTTGAACCCCCCAGGATGTGGCACAGGAGGGTTTGGCTGAATCCCTCCAAAAAATGTGACATTGAGGGGTTGAATCCCCCCCAAAAAGTGACACTGGGGGTTTGAAAATCCCTAAAATATTACACTATTGGGTTGAAACTGCCCAAAATGCAACACTGTGGGGCTGAGTCCCCCGAAAAAATTGACATTGAGGGGTTAAACCCCCACAAAATGTGACATTGAGGGGTTGAACACCCCCAAAAATGTGACATTGAGGGGTTAAACCCCCCAAAAAAGTGATATTGAGGGGTTGAACACGTCCAAAATGTGACATTGAGGGGTTAAACCCCCCAAAAATGGGATATTGAGGGGTTGAACACCCCCAAAATGTGACATTGAGGGGTTAAACCCCCCAAAAATGGGATATTGAGGGGTTGAACACCCCCAAAAATGTGACATTGGGGGGTCGAACCCCTCCCCCAGGATGTGGCATGGGAGAGTTTGGCTGAATCCTTCCAAAAATGTGACATTGAGGCTTGGCCGGACCTGCCCAAAACGTGACATCGCGGCTCATGATGGTCACAGGGCTCCTCCGGGGCGGGGACAGCGCCCTATAAATCCGCCCCAAAAGCGCCTTTTCCTCAATGAAACGCTCAGGGAGGCACAGCAGGACCTGGGAAAAGAGAGAAAAAGGGAAAAAAAAAAAAAAGAGGGATCAGCGACAGCGAAGTTTTTATTCAGCTGAAAGTTCTTTAAGTTCTTTC
The DNA here is from genome assembly GCA_013397075.1 of Rhabdornis inornatus. Lineage (NCBI taxonomy): Eukaryota > Metazoa > Chordata > Aves > Passeriformes > Rhabdornithidae > Rhabdornis > Rhabdornis inornatus. The sequence goes on along the minus strand of VWZS01007642.1, from coordinate 44,123 downwards.
AGCCTTCACAATTTTTATTTTTTTTCTCCCCCCTCCCCCCCAATCCTCGCCACATTCCGGCTCGCTCGGCAAAATGAAATATATTATAGGCATCGGAGGGTAAGTGCCTGCTAAAATTTGGGGTAATCCGTGTTTTCCCTGTTTTTAATTTTTGTAGGCGAGATGGGGATTATTTGTCTGGCTATGAAATAATATTCGGGATTTGAGGGATGATGCAACGAGTGTTAATTTGTGATGCTTAAATACAGAGAGCTCCGCAGGGTGACATACACTTTTATATCTCCTTTAATTTGTATCTTATTATATACTTGTAGATATACTTCTATTTTATATATCCTTTTATATATTTTTTTATAGGATTAAAAGGATAGATGCTGCTTCAACAGAGTTGCAGGACAGCACATCCTTTCACACACTTATCTGTATTTTAGATGCACTTTATATAAATTTTATATACTTGTGTTACATACATATTTATATGTACAAATTAATACTTACAGGTTTATATATTTTTAGAGATACTTTTATCCATAGTTTTATATCTCCTTTTTTAGGGTCAACAGGAGGGATGCTGAGATGGCAAAAACACTCGACTAAATTTAGAGGCCAGATAGACCCAAAAAATTATTTTAAAATTTTCTTTGAAAGGCGAAGGGGGGGGTAAAAAAAATCCCGTTTCTAACAANAAAAAAAAAAAAGGAATAAGACAAGGGAGAGGAAAGTTAGTCAGGGCTTCTAACGGGTTTAGGGGTGAATGAAGGCAGCGCCCGTGAGGGACCGGCCATGGCGGCCCCGCGCTCCCCTCATGGAACCGTGCCCGTGAGGGACCGGCCATGGCGGCCCCGCGCTCCCCTCATGGAACCGTGCCCGTGAGGGACCGGCCATGGCGGCCCCGCGCTCCCCTCATGGAACCGTGCCCGTGAGGGACCGGCCATGGCGGCCCCGCGCTCCCCTCATGGAACCGTGCCCGTGAGGGACCGGCCATGGCGGCCCCGCGCTCCCCTCATGGAACCGTGCCCGTGAGGGACCGNCCAATCGGCGGCCGGCGCTGGAGGGGCGGGAAATTCAAACGGGAGGGGGGGGGGGCTGGGGTCCCTCAGGGTCCGTGGCCGGCTTCCCTCAGGGGCTCTACTCCCCTGAGGGGCTCAGTGCCCGGCTCCCCTCATGAACTCTGTTCCCCTCGGGCTCAGTGCCCGGCTCCCCTCGGGCTCAGTGCCCGGCTCCCCTCGGGCTCAGTGCCCGGCTCCCCTCAGGGTCAGTGCCCGGCTCCCCTCATGAACTCTGCTCCCCTCAGGGTCAGTGCCCGGCTCCCCTTAGGAACTCTGCTCCCCTCAGAAGTTCCTGCTGCTGCCGGGCAGGGTTCAGATCCCTCAGAGCTTGGCCTCTTCAGCCATGTTTGCTCCACCAGGGATCCCAGTGGCTCCCAGACCCGGTTTTAATGCGATTCTTCCTCTGTCTCGCCCCACTCTGTGCAGGGTCACCAATGGTGGCAAAACCACCTTGACCAACAGGCTCATCAAGGCGCTCCCCAACTGCTGCGTGGTCCATCAGGACGATTTCTTCAAGGTAAGTTGAGTCCCCTCTTCCTTGCAGCGTTAATTGTACATGCAGGGCAAGTCAGTTTTGGCAGTTTAGGAGCCACAAGCTTTCTGCCTTTATGGATTTATATATATATATATGTATATATATGTATATTTAATTTTTAAATGACTGGACAGGTGGGGAGTTCCTGACCTTTACAAAGGCCACAGGAGCTTGCATGACCCAGCTCAGAGAGATCGCAGCAAAACCACCCCTAAGTGTTAACAACAGATTTAAATTTAGCACTGATTTCAGGCAGAGGTTATTTACTGTGCTCTGCATGAATTATTTTCTCCATATTGGGATTTCCCAACTTATTTTGTTAAACTAAGAATGAGACTGCTAAATGATGCTTTAGGATTTAAGCACCTCTATGCTGGTTTAAATACAGAAAGGGGGTTTTATGGGGCAGCTTTGGTAGATCTGTATCAGAACCCAATTAAAATATTGCAGAGATTAATGCAGAAGGGCTTCACTGCCTTCTGCCTGGGGGTGCAGAATGTTCCTAAACCCTGCACCATTTCCTGGGAATGGTGATATCCCTCCACCCCACCACACATGGAAGGCCAAGAGGTGCAGGAATGGACTTAGAGCAGTTGTGGGTCATCCCCAAAATATGAAGTGCTCCAGTATTGTGTGCTCAGTCTGTCCTGCACAGATTTGATCACAAGGAGCCCTTGGGGGAGGAATTCTGTTTGATTTCCATTAAAAATCTGTAACTTCTCTTTTGAGTGAATGCCAGCATGAGGAAAGTGGTAACTGAGCAACCAAAGTGCTGCTATGCTCACCTGTGTTTTTGACAGAGGAGTTCAAACACTTATTCTTTTTTAAATGTGCATTCTAGCACTTACTTGCACTTTAAAATTTGCACTTTGAAATTCTTGTGAGTTGATTTATAAACAACACCCCGTAGCATTTCACCAACTAACAAGCAACGTATCAAGCGATGAACGTAAAAGTTTATCCAAGATGGTTTGAGTGAGCCAAGGGAGCTTTGCAGAGCTCTGGGGGTTGGGGAGAGCTGGGGATGTGGATGTTCCTGCAGCCCCAGGGGGGTTTGTGTTGCAGTAGTGGCCAGGTGCTGATGGCATCGGAGGGAACTGATCCCGCTGAGGTTGCAGCAATGTTTTATTGCTCACTATATTTCAGCCACAAGATCAAATAGAAGTCGGGGAAGACGGCTTTAAACAATGGGATGGTAAGAGCAGTGTTCCCTATAGGATGCAGTAATGTATATTCTTTTCCTAAGTATTTCTTTCTCATTATTAAAAGCTTTTAACAGTAAATTTTCCGTAATTTGTAACTTTACCAAGCTCAATCTATTTTATCCTTTGGAGCCCGTGGTGTTTGATGGTGTTTGATGGTGTCCCTTTTTCCCACCCACCCCCTTTCTCCTGACCAGTGTTGGATTCCTTGGATATGGAGGCAATGGTGAGCACAGTGCGGGCCTGGATTGAGAACCCCGTGAAGTTTGCCCGTTCCCACGGGGTGAATGTCACACCTGGCTCTAGAGAGCCAACCTCCCAAGATATCCATATTTTGGTCATTGAAGGCTTCCTGCTTTATAATTACAAGTAAGGTTTGGAGAACTCTTCATGGTTTGCCAGGGAAGATCCTTAAATCCCTCGTGCCAGAGCTAAAAACTCCTTTTTACTAATTCCCCCTTCCTGCCTTGTTCTGAATTCTCACCGTTTTCTGCTGTAAAATGTAAAATTAACTCCTAAATGTAGAATTGAGGTGAATTTAAGGTTCTGATTTAGGGCACAGCCTTGAACTCCAGGGGAGTTTCAGAGCAGGATTTTTACTGGCAGAGGGGTGCAGGCTTCCCCTCATCCCCCACCTTGGTGAGAACAAGGCAATAATCCATTCACTGCCTGGAATCTCTCCTGGAGTTTAGGAACTCTGCTTGTTTAACACTGACTCCACTGAGCTTGGTGAGAGGAGCAAGCTGTGGCAGAGACAAGTCCCTGGATTTTTGTGGAGGAATCCCAGCATGGTTTGGAAGGGACCTTAAAGCCCATCCAGCTCCAAGGCCCTGCCCTGGGCAGGGACACCAGAATGCTCCAAGCCCCAGCTGGCCTTGGACACTTCCATGAACACGAGCTGAGGAGCTGCCCTGTCCCAGATTTTACTGCAAACTGATTTTGGAATGATCTAGAAAGAGCCAGAGTTCCCAGCCCAGTGCCTGATCCTCCACAGGATTCCCTCTGATCCCCCTCAGGACCAGGGGCAGTGTTTGGGGGGCAGAATTTCCTGCTTGGGCCATTCTGACCTTTAGAAAGAAGTTTCCTGTGGGTTTGAGTTCACCAACCTGTGAGGGAAGCACTTACCCTTGGGTTGTCTTTAACAGACACAAATCCTGTAGAGGCAGAGAGATTTTTGTGTTGTCTGGGGTGATTCCTTGCTTTTTCCTGTTATTAAAAGTGAGATCTCCCTGTCCTGTCCTTGTCCCCTCCCCAGACCTCTGGTAGAGCTGTTTGACCTTCGCTACTACCTGGCAGTGCCTTATGATGAGTGCAAGAGGAGGAGGAGGTGAGAACATCCCTGGCTGTGCATCCATTCCTTTACACTGCTCTTCCTCCTGGAATCATGGAATGGTTGGGGTTGGAAGGACCTTAGAGGTCACCTCATCCCAGCCCTGCCATGGGCAGGGACAGCTCCCACTGCTCCAGCCTGGCCCTGGGCACTTCCAGGGATGGAAATTCAGAGTTTCTGGGGTGCATTGGTGTCAGAGTGGAAAATGGGAATAAAGGGTGGAGGGAAGGGAGTGTGATGTGAATTTGGAATCACAGGCTGGGCTTGGAGACCTCTGGGATGGAGTCACACTGACCTTGTCCCCAAGTGCCACAAAAACAGGGCTGGGGACTCCACCACTGCCCTGTGCTGATCCTTTCCAGTCCTTTCCATGAATTATTTTTCCTGATACCCAAGCTGAACCTCGGGCCCTCCTGACATTCCTTTTCCGTGCTGTTGTTCCCAGTACACGGAGCTACACCATCCCTGACCCCCCGGGGCTCTTCGATGGCCACGTGTGGCCCATGTACCTCAAGCACAGGAAGGAGATGGAGGACAGTGGTGTGGATGTGGGTAAGGCTTCCCCCAGCACAAATCCTTCAGCCTTGCAGCTGGAATTGAAGGAATTGGGTGATTTCATTCCAGGAAACTTCCACTGGGATGATGCAGGGTGCTATTTTTATTCCCAAGTTGTAATCCTGGCCTACTTTGGATAAATACAGGCAGTTTTAGAGCTAAGAACTTATTGCCTTTGCTTTGTACTCTTAAGGACTTAGAGGGGATAAAAAAATTAAAAAGAAGGAATTTACAATGGAAGAAGGATTTCACAAATCTTTGTGTTTTCAGGATGGTTCTGTTTTTCCAATAGTTGTTCTATGGGTAAAAAAAAATATGAAATATTTTAAAACTAATCTCCCAAAATCTCATTCTGATGGGAAGCCCCAGCCTGATTCCCCTTTTTTTCTCCCAGTTTATTTAGATGGCCTGAAGTCGAGGAGTGAACTCTACAACCAAGTCTTGGAAGATATTCACAACAAGCTCTTAAATTGCTCATAGGTAACTAAAATCCAGAGGGCAGGGACACGAGGGACTGTGCTGGGAACTGCTTGGATCTCACCTTTTTCCCTTCCTGCTTTCCAGGGTCTGGAAGATCTGTGTACAGCGTGGTGTAAATAATACTTGGAAGTGGGAATGGGGGTTATTTGTGTGAACTCCTCTCCCACTGCCCTTTGGCAAGTCCCTTCTGTATATAATTGAAAACTGAGGATAACTTATTCCCACCTCACGGACAGGATCGCCTCGGTGGGTTGGTTTATTTTTTTTGTAATTATTTTATATTCCACTGGCTTACAGAGAAGTTGGAAACAGCATTTTTATAGCAGAGCAAGTGCTGGGAAATGAGAGAGCTCCTGCAGACAGGAAGGCTTCATGCAAGGCTTGTTTGAAACATCATCAATTCAGTAAAAATCCACTTCAGTCTCCTTTTGAGGTCCTGGTTTAATTCATCACTCAGCTTTATTGCAATAAAAATGGGTATGAAGCTCATCCAAAACACAACAGCAGCCTCTTGTTCCTGGGTGTTTGAAATTCCAGCCCTGGGTGGCTTCAAAGCTCCTTCCAGGTGTCACTGCTTGGGTTTGGGTGCTCACACGGGTGGGAAAGGCTCAGGTTGTGAATTTAAATCCATGAGGTGAACTGGGAGGATTTCTCAGGGAATGAGAAATGAAAACTCTGCTTCCCTAGGAACCATTTCAGCTAAAACCCCATCCAAATTTCAGCCTGGGAGAGGACAGTGCTGCCTGTCCCTACAGAACCTGGGGGATGAGCACTGGGAGCTCTCAGACACTGAAATAACTTGGGCTGGGGGGGGTCCCTTCCCAAATTTTGGGGCCTGAATTAGAAACAAAGCCCTGCAAAAGCAGCTGCCACAGATTAATGAGGAGTCACCCAAAAACGCAGCAAGGGAGGGGCTGTCAGCAGCCAGAGGGGAGCCAGATCCAGCTCCTTGTCCTTGTCTTACTCTGCCGATTTTCCAGCTGTCCTGAGCACGGATGCCATGGCCAGGAGCAGCTCTGGCTCCTGCTGGCACCCCTGGCTTCCCCAGGCTATAAAAAGGGAGATTTGATTTCCTGGTGTGCAGCACCCAACGTGTCTGGGGATACCCTGCAGTGCCCGGGCACCCTGGATCCTCCAGGAGCATTCCCCACAGGAGCAGGAGATCCCAGGGGATCCCTGCTGTCCGTGGGGTTTCCCTGGGTGTTCATGGGTTGGTTTAAACCCTGCAAAAGCCTTTGGGGTTTGTGAAGACTTAAAAGGGAAAAGCCCTCGCTCCCACCTGCTGCCAAACTCAGGGAAGCAGAAATTGAAGCCTAAAAAAGGCATTTTGGTGTCTCTCCACAGAGAAGGAAATGTCACGGGGTGGTGGCTGCACAGAGGGGACTGGAGCAGAACACCCTGGTAATGTCACAGCCCGGGATCCTCCCGGAGCAGCACCTCCCCTTCATTCCCTATGGGCTGCAGGATTAGTACGCTCATGGAATCATCAATCACACCCCAAATTCTGCTTTTTCAGAGCTGTTGTGGTGTCATTTCGTGCATCCACGTGGGTGACATCTCCTGCTGCTCTGGGGTGAATGACCAGTGACTTCCAAGAGCCTTTTGGGAGCGTGAAACCCAAACCCTGGCACGCAGAGAATCCGGGAAGGTTTCTCTCTCACTATGTGAACTTTGCCCGGTTTGGGGACAGCTGGGCTATAGGATTTCCATCCATCCTTTCACCCACTGCCTCTGCTGGCAGAGCTGGGGCTCCATCCAAATCCACACCCCAAAGCCTCCTGAGGACACAGTGCCTGCATGGTGTCCCCTGAGCACGGCCAGAGCCCGTGGCTGTGCTGGACACGGGGACAGCCCCAGTCACGCCACCTCCCCTGGGAGCCAAGGGCCCTGGCAGGGAACACCAGGACAGATTAAATTACCAGCAGGTCCACGTGTACCACGGCTGGGGATGAAACCTACACGGGCTGGAACGTCAGCAGGGACAGGGACATGGGGCATGGCCCCTCGGCCCCTCTGGTGCCCAGGGAGCTGCAGGGGCCAGGACAGAGTGACAAATCCTAAATGGAGCAAATCCCCTGGGCCTGGAGCTGAGCTGGAGGTGAACCCACCCTGGCCAGCCAGGGGCACACTGCCATCCCCTGGGCTTGGGCTGGTGATTCCCCCGGATCAAATTCAGCTGGATCTTGGCTCCACAGGGCCGCAGGCAGTGGGAAAGCCCTCAGTGCTCCCAGAGGAAACTGGGAACTGCTCTGGTGTTCTCTGGAATGTGGGGCTTTGGGACCTGGCTGCCCCTGTCCCCAGCAGTGAGGGATCTCAGGCAAGAGGGGCTGGGGGCTCCCCCAGTCTGGGAACACCCCACAAACCATCCCTAGCCCTCCCTCTGCACCCACAGCAAGCTCACCCACCAGCACTGGGTCTCATAAGGGAAAAAAAAGCATTTCCCCTCCAAATTAAGGGATAGGAGCACATCCTTATCCCCCTCCCAACCCCTGTCCCACCATGGCAGGAGCTGAGGCAGCCACCCCACTACACAAACCTTTATTGTGGGAAAAGGGGGAGCCAGGGCTGGGACTGGGGGACAACGGGTGCAGCACCCTGGGGGGGGGGAATGTGGGGCACGGGAGCCACCCAGGGGTCTGTGGAGTGTGAGGCCACGCAGGGATCAGTCCTTGGTCCCAGCCCATGCGTGGCTGCTGCTGTAGTGTAGAGGGGAGTTCTGCCCACCAAACCCCACACAGGGAGCTGGAGCAGCTCAGAGTGGGAGGGGACAAACTTCCCAGAGCGTGGCAGCAGTGACAGGGAGAGCGCAGGGACACGAGCCAGGCAGGAGCTGCACGCAGGAAAGCCAAACCCTGGGGTGGCACAACCCCAACCCCCCGAGGCGGGGGCTCCACAAGCACCCCCTGCACCCTGGCAGGACCGGGGGACTCTGCCTGGGGGGGAGCAGGGCAGTACCAGAGCCCCCAGGCCCGGCTGGGTTAGCGGATGCTGCCCTCACCCTCGCTGCTCTGCAGCTTCTCCCTCTCGATGGACCACACCAGCTCCTGCACAAACTTCATCTCCGAGGCCACCTGCTTGGCCAGGGCCTCGTAGTGGTTCTCCAGCTTGCGGTAGCGCCGCCTGAGCCCGTTGGCCGCCTGCACCACGCTCTTGGTCTCCTCCTGCGCCTGCTTCTTCAGCGCCTCCGTCTTGTGCAGCTCCTGCCGGATCTGCCGCAGGTCCTGGCAAATGCTCTCGTTCTCCTCTTTGTACCACGACTCCTTCTCCTCGTAGATGGACAGCAGCGCCTCGATGTCCTCCTGGAAGGATTTCTTGCTCCTCTCCAGCTCTCGGAGGCTCTCCTCAGCTGCAGCCACCTCCTCCATGACCTTGGAGAAGCGCTCGAAGTTGATGTAGGTGTTGTTGGGGGGCATGCTGGAGTGGGATTTGATGGTGTACTCCTTCAGGCGCGTGGTCTTCAGCCGGCGCCGCTCGGGCTTCTTGCAGCTGTCCTCGTTGCGGACGTTCCTCCTCTTGATCACCTGTGGCAGGGACAGTTGTGGCTGCAGCACCCACCCACAGGCAGTGACACCAAACCAGCCCCCACAGGGATGGGGGAGCAGCAGAGCCCCAGCCTCGGGGGGTCAGACACCCACAAAGTGCTGATTTTTTAACTCCTCACCTTAATCCAAGGGTGCTCCAGGCTCTGGGCGATGGTCATTCGCTTCCTGCAAACACAGCAAGGCTGGCATCAGGGCAGAAGCTTTGCTCCTCTTTCCCTGTTAAAGCCCTGGAAAAGATGCTTGGATCCTGTGATCACTTTTGGGGTCTGGCTGAGCCTGGACAAACTCTCTGCACCCAGGGCACCCCCAGGCAGGAGCTGCACCCAGCCCCCAGCTCCTCAAACTCCCTCCCAAGAGAAACAGGCAGAGGATCCCGTGGGAACCTCCTGACCACATGGCTCCTTCCCAAACACTGAGCCCTGGGGGGGCCCAGCTCAAACCCTCCCAAACCCCGGTTCAGCTCCTGCAGAATCTCAGAATTCCCAGGGAGGAATTCCCAGAGGAACCCCCAGCTCTGCTCCCTGTCCCTCACTTGGGGTCCTTGACGAGCAGGCGGCGGATGAAGTCCTTGGCCAGCTCGCTGGTGTTGCTGAAATATTCCTCATCGAAGTCGTAGTTGACAGCAGAGATGTTGGTCAGAGTCTCCTGCTTTGTCTCCCCCAGGAACGGGGAGGCTCCACTCAGCCTGAGGGGAGAGAGGGTTGGGACACCCCAAAAAGGCTCCAGCCCGAGGTGGGGGCTCATCCTGCAGCCCTGGCCCCTCCAGAGCTGCATTATACTCACAGGATGTAGGTGATGACCCCGATGCTCCTGGAAGAGAGAGGAGGCTGAAGTCACACAGAGCTTTTGGAAGGAGGGAAGATCCCCCAGCACAAGGGGAGTGGCTGCTGGAGCCATGGGAAGGAGTTGAGAGGGGAATCACTCACCACATGTCGGCCTCCAGCCCCAGGGGTTCATAGTTCACAATTTCTGGGGCTTTAGGAGGAAAGGGGAGAAAATTGAGTTTATTGTGGGGGAAGGAACCAGAGTGCTCCAGGATTAATCCAAAGCTTCCAGCACCCTGAGGAGCCCCCAGGAACGCTCACCTACAAACTCTGGGGTCCCAAAGATATTCTTGAACTCATTCCCAGCCTCGATCTTGTGGGCAATCCCAAAGTCGATGAGTTTGATGCGAGGGTTTGGCACATTCTTGTCCAGCAGCATGATGTTCTCAGGCTGTGGGGGGAGAGGAGCTGGGTCTGTCCCTGTGGGAGCTGCCCTGGGCCCCTCACTCCAGAGGATGAGTGGCTCAAGTTGGGAGAGATCCCAAACACCAGAGGAGAGGATGTGCCTCAAGCTGGCAGAGATCCCAAGCAGCAGCCCCTCTGCACTGCAGGAGTGCACTGACTCCTCAGTGCTCATTTCCAGAGCTCACCTAGGGGCTCATCCCTGCTCTCAGAGCTGAACACAGGGTGTGTGCAGCTCCCAGAGCTCACCTGGGGGCTCATCCCTGCTCCCAGTGCTGAACACAGGGTGTGTGCAGCTCCCAGAGCTCACCTGGGGGCTCATCCCTGCTCTCAGAGCTGAACACGGGGTGTGTGCAGCTCCCAGAGCTCACCTGGGGGCTCATCCCTGCTCCCAGTGCTGAACACGGGGTGTGTGCAGCTCCCAGAGCTCACCTGGGGGCTCATCCCTGCTCCCAGTGCTGAACACGGGGTGTGTGCAGCTCCCAGAGCTCACCTGGGGGCTCATCCCTGCTCCCAGTGCTGAACACGGGGTGTGTGCAGCTCCCAAAGCTCACCTGGGGGCTCATCCCTGCTCCCAGTGCTGAACATGGGTTCTGTGCAGTCCCAAGAACTGAGCTCAGGGTGTGTGCAGCTCCCAGAGCCCACCTGGGGGCTCCTCCCTGCTCCCAGAGCTGAGCTCAGGGTTTGTGCAGCCCCCAGGGCTCACCTTCAGGTCGAAGTGGGCGATGTGCTTGGAGTGCAGGTAGTGCACCCCGTCCAGAATCTGCTTGAGGAACTGCGTGGCCTCCTCCTCCGTCAGGGATTCCTTCTCAGCCAGGAAATCAAAGAGCTCCCCTCCGGACACGAGCTCCAGGATGAGCACCACGTCGGTCTTGTTCTCGAAGATGTCGTGCAGGGTGATGATGTTGGGGTGCTGGATCTCGCGCAGGATGTTCACCTCGCGCTCGATCTCCTCGCGGCTCACGCCCCTGCGGCTGGACGACAGCCGCCGCTTCTTGATGAACTTGGCCGCGTATTCCAGCCCCGTCTTCCTCTCCCGGCACTTCCTGACGATGGCAAACTGCCCGCTGTGGGGTGAGGGGAGGACAAGGTGAGGCACCACACCGTGGGGGTTGCGGTTTTCCCCCCAGGAATGCCGGGAATTGGGATTTTGGGATGCCCGCCTGCTCCTCCGGGCTTTGCACCAGCCAGAGTGGAGGAAGGAAATTCATCTCAAGGAATGTGGCAGCTGCCAATCCTCCCCGAGCTGTTCAGGTGCTGCTGTGATCACTCAGGGCTCATCAGCTCCCCCTTCCCAGCCAGGAGCTCCCAAATCCCAGGAGACTCTAAAGCCCTAATGGAGAGGGCAGGTGGAAGGGGAAATGCCTGAAATCAGAGCGACTGCACCCGGACCCGAGACTCCTTTGTACCTTTATACATCCCTGGATCACAGCCAGGGACACACACAGCCCTGGGGGGGATCCATGGGCACCACATCCCTCCCCATGGCTCACGAACAACCACAGCCACAGAGGGGCAAGAGAACCTGGAGCAACCCTGAAAGTTCCTCTGCTTTAAAAAAAAAAACAAACAAAAAAACACTTAAGTGACCCAAAACGCTTTTGCTGCCCAAGGAGGAGCCACGATGTGGGGCTGTCGTGGCCGAGGCAGCGCTGGAGGATCCCGAGGCAGCTCCCCCCACTGCCGCCTCTGCATCCCGGCTGATTAAATCCCATCTGCAGGCTCTGAGTCACCCTGGATCCCTCCCACAGGCGCCGGGCCAGGCGTAGCCACCGAGGAGGGCCGGAAGCCACCAGCCCCGGACGGGAGCTCCACGGGGAGAAACGTTAATTAACACTTAAAAAAAAAAAAAATTCTATCTGCCAGAGGTGCCTGACTCTGCGCAGCCCTGACCCTGCTGCCCACACAGAGGGCACAGGGACACCGCAGGGATGCAGCAGCTGGATCCAGGGAAGCTCCTGGCAGGCGGTGCAGCCATGGGAGCACCCCCAGAAGGCGGCGGGATGTTCCTTACCTGCCCAGCTCCTCCCCCATCTCATAGAAATCCTCCACGCTCTCCTGGCGGAAGGTGGACATGGCTGCGGGGCTCTGGGGAGCGGGAGCCGCCCCGCTGCTGCCAGCGCTGGGTGTCAGGAGCGGGGTGCGGCCGGGGATCAGCACCTGTGGCACCGCGGGGGAAAAAAAAACAACAAAACGGGGAGCTTGTGTGAGCCAGGAGCTCACACAGCACCCAGCACAGGGATCCCGAATCCCCGGGGGATGCACAGCCCCGGGCTGGGCAGTGCCGTGGGGCAGCTCAGGGGTTAATCCCGGGGATGTGCCCCGGTCTCACCACACCCCAAAACCCGGGGGACAGAGAAGGGAAGGGGGAAAAGCCTTTCCCTGTTCCACAGGCCCCACACCCGCTGTCCATCCAATCCTCCTCATGCCTTTCCTGGCCCACTTCCCCTCCACGGACCCTCCCTGCCCCACAGCCCCCACACCCAATAATCCCCCACAGGCCCCACACCCACTCTCCTCCCAATCCCTGCACATCCCTTTCCTGCCCCATAGCCCCTCCCAAATCCCAATTCCCCCAGCCCCTCTCAC
>VWZS01007642.1:21274-31524 GCA_013397075.1 Rhabdornis inornatus | reverse complement strand
GCCCCGCCCATCCCCAAGCCCCGCCCACCAATGGCGGTGCCGGTGCCGCTCGCTCCCACCAGAGGGCGCCACCCTTAAAAACACCCCCAAAAATTTCAAACTTTCACTTTTCGTCACCATTTATCCAATTTTATTAATTCCAGTGGCACTAATACAGGCGGCGATGGGCACGACGGACAGTCACGCTGCAGATAAGGCATCCTCACCCCCTCTCTTTCTCCCCCTGTTTTCCTTGTCCTCCTTTTTCGATTTAAGCACACCCCAACCCCCTTCTGGGCCATTCTGCAGCAATTTTTTTTTCTTTGAGTCAAATAAATACAGAATTGGGCAGACCTAGTGGAAATGTTTTAGTTACAATGGCAAAGATGAGTCATGTGCAACACAGAAACCTATAAGGCTTTTTTTTTTTTTCTTTTTGTTTGTTTTCCTCATTTGAAGTTCTCAAAATCGCTATGAATCCCATTTAATTAACAAGATGGTGGTCACAGGCGTCTACCCCCCTGGTAGCATGGGTGATAACGCTAATTAATTAAATTTTTCCTGTTCTCCCAGAGTTCCATGAGTTTCATTAGAGTTTGTCCAGGAAGTTGTCGAGGGCAGGGATTCCTTCCTTGAGCCCTTTGCGTTTGCGGGTCTCGGCCACCACCTGGCACGGCCGGCTGGCACTGTCGAAGGGGTCCCCGGGCAGGATCTGCCAGTGGTCAAAGACACACTGGGGGAAGGCTTGGCCCCCTGTGTTGGACCTCAAATCTGCTGTGAAACCTGGGAGGAAGAAGAGAAAAGGTGAGGGAAGACAGAAATGGTTGTAGGTCAATGTTGCTTCCATGGATGGAGCAGAGGAATCCAGAGAAGCTCTCAAAAGCCTCCTGAGATCCTGACCAATATGAGGTGGGAATGGAAAAATGCCTCCAGGAAGAACTTAGAGCCCCTTCCAGTGCCTAAAACTAGAGAGGGTCTTTGGACAAGCACATGGAAGGACAGGACACAGGGAATGGCTTCCCACTGCCAGAGGGCAGGGATGGATGGGATATTGGGAAGGGTGGGGAGGGGCTGGGATGGAATTCCCAGAGCAGCTGTGGCTACCTCTGGATCCCTGGAAGTGTCCAAAGCCAGCTTGGAGCTGCCTGGGATCAGGGAAGGTGTCCCTGCCATGGCAAGAGTGGAACTGGAAGACCTTGAAAAGCCCCTTCCAGCCCAAAATGTTCTGCAACCTTGGTCTCTCCTCCCAGGCAACAAATGACAGGATGTGAGGAAAAACTTCTAAGTTGTGCCAGAGGAGGGCTGGAGGTTAGGAAAAGTTTCTTCTCCAGAGGGATGGGTCAAGCACTGGCACAGCAGCCCAGGGCAGTGCTGGAGTCCTCATCCCTGGGAAGGATCTCAAAGCCACGTGGATGTGGCACTGGGGACATGGTTCAGTGCTGAGTGAACAGCAACTCAAGGATCTCCTGAGGTCCTTCCCAAGGCTCTCCCTGCCTGAATGGCTCCAGGACTCACCAAAGGACTCGTTGACAGGCAGGTAGGCCTTGACCACAAACATGGGGGTCCCGGCCACCTGGGTCTCCTCAAACACGTGGCCACGCTTCCTGTTCAGCACCCCGTAGATGCCTCCGACCACCTGCTCCGGGCACTGCAGGAGAAATTGGGGTCAGCACTGCACCCTCCTGCTGTCCCCCCCTTCCTAAGGGCTGTCAGGGGCTGCTCACCTGGATCTCCACCAGGTAGATGGGCTCCATGAGGCGTGGCTGGGCGGTGAGCACGCAGGCGTAGAGGCAGCGCCGCGCCGTGGGGATGATCTGGCCGCCGCCGCGGTGGATGGCGTCGGCGTGCAGGGTCACGTCGTGCACGTCGAAACGCACAGCACGCATGTTCTCCTCACACAGCACCCCCTGCCAGGGCACAACGGGGTCAGGTAACATCACCTTGGGGTCAGGCAATGTCACCAGTGTCCCCAGACAGGGGTGCTGCTCTCCTGGCTCACAGGAGCTCCATGGAAGCAGCTCCTTGAGCAGCAAGGGCCCACCCAGGAGCCACTCGATGCTGCTCCTTGCTTGCCTTTCTTGGGCAACCTTTGCCTAACAAAGGTTGGGCTCTGGGAGGTCTTTCCCAACCTAAGGGATCTGTGGAGCACCAGTTCCTACTTCTGTGTCACCACTGCAGCATCCTCATGATCAGCTCTGAGGTTCAAGCCACAAGAGCTGTCACATATTTACTTTGGGTGCCGAAACCCAAGTATCTGGCCAATGAAAATGTTTGTTTTGGTTTTTTTTTTGTCCTAGTAATGTTACAGAAGTTGTTGGCTTGGAATCTCCTTCAGACAAATTAAACACAGGAAAATGAATCCTTCCTGTTGCTGTTCCCATTCTGTCAATGTACCCTGCAGTCCCCTCCTGCCTAATCCTGAAAATAATTGTAGCTAAGGCAAGATCCCTGTCAAGACTCTCAGAGCACCTTTCCTTCTGATGCCAGTTGTGTTATTCACCTGGACTGTTCAGATGCTGCATTTTGCTCCATGAGAAGCACAAAAACCATGAGCCATGGATGCCACGCAGACCAAGACCCACCCCTCACCTCCTTGGTGGCCCACTGGAAGCCAGCCACCACGCTGTCCTTGATCTCGTTGAGGTACTGCACTCCCTTGGTGATGTCAGTGAGGATGTTGGGGCCGGTGCCATCGGGCCCAAAGCACCAGATCTTCCTGGCCTCGGTGACGTCCCACTCGTATTTCTCAGCCAGGTACCGCGCCCGCTGCTTCAGCTCCTGCCGGGCCGACACCTCGCCCTTGTCGATGTCCTCAGCCAGCCCATCAGGGAAGGGCCTGGCCTTCATGTACAGCCGGTTGTGTTTGTTGGGGGACTTGGAAAGGCACATCACGTTGGACTCCTCGCTGACTGTCTCGCGGTAGGACACCACGGGATCTGATTTCTGCAGGGCACAGAGCAGGCTGTGAGGCACCAAACCCGGCCAAAGCCCCAGCCTGAGCTCAGCCAGCTCTCACACTCAGCCTCTCTACCTTAATGGGGATGCAGGCATGGTCCTCCTCCAGGTCCTTCAGGCAGATCTCCAGGTGCAGCTCCCCAGCACCAGCGATGATGTGCTCCCCAGACTCCTCAATGATGCACTGGAACACAAGGAACAGCGGGTGAGGCTTCAGAACAAGCCACAGCCACAAACACCAGCAACACTCCCTGGCTTTTTTGTGTTTGTAGTGGTTTTGGTTTACAAACCACCACAGTGTTTGACCCACAGAGTTACTTCTAGATGTTCTCCCCACTGATCCAGGGGTGTCACAGCGGGCAGGGATCAACACTCAACTACCAAGGCAGGGACTAACACTCAGCTCAAGACTTTCCCAGGACTGGAAGCAGCAGCTCTGGATCCATTCCAGCCACTCACCTGCACCATGGGGTCAGACTTGGCCAGGCGTTTCAGCCCCTCCACCAGCTTGGGCAGGTCAGCAGGGTTCTTGGCCTCCACGGCCACGCGCACCACGGGGCTGACGCTGAATTTCATGACCCTCATGTTGTGGGCGTGCTCGAAGGTGGTGATGGTTCCAGTCTTCACAAGGAACTGGTCCACACCAACCAGCCCCACGATGTTTCCACAAGGCACGTCCTCAATGGGCTCCACATAGCGACCCATCATGAGAATGGTCCTAAAGGGTAGAGTTGGATTAGTGAGGTTGGGAAGGGGAGGAGATCCCACTCAACCCATAACTAAGCACCTTCTCAGACATGAGAAGAGACCTGAGACAGCACCAGAACGCCTCAACACCCCAGCCAGGACACACCTTTGAATTGGTTTCAGGTACAGATCCTCCTTCTTGCCAGGTGTGTAGTTTGGTCCCATGATTCTGACTTTCAAGCCAGTTGAGACGAGACCAGAGAAGACACGGCCAAAAGCGTAGAAACGTCCCTTGTCAGAGGTTGGCACCATTTTGGAGATGTACATCATCAGGGGGCCTTTGGGGTCACAGTTCTTAATGCCTGGGAGGGGGAGAGAGCCCAGCTTAGCCCAGAGTTATTGATGTATCTGGCACCCACCCTAAAATCTCAACTCAAGACCTGCACCCACTGTCCCAGCCCAAGGGCTTCTGTATGGGCAAGAAGAAATGCAGAATGGCTTCCTATTGCCAGAGGGCAGTGATAGATGGGATATTGGGAAGGGATTGTTCCCTGGGAGGGTGGGCAGGCCCTGGCACAGGGTGCCCAGAGCAGCTGTGGCTGCCCCTGGATCCCTGGAAGTGTCCAAGGCCAGGTTGGATATTGGGGTCTGGAACAGCCTGGGACAGTGGAAGGTGTCCCTGCCACAGCAGGGGATGGGGCTGGATGACTTTCAAGATCCCTTCCAACCCAATCTATTCAGTGATTCCATGGAAGATCACATCACCAAAAAATGCTTTCAACAAACCCAGGCTCAGATGGATCCTCTGCATACTCTGAGGTTACTTAGAACAGAACTGTGCGTCACTAAAACCGTTTGATCCACGCTAGAAAAGCTACAAACTCAATTCCAGACACTCCTGAGCCGTGCAGGTGGAGAACAAACTGTTTACAGGCACGCTGGAGCTGAGGCCTGGCAGCAAAGCAGCAGCAGCAGCTCGTCCTACCTATGGCAGCCTCATCGTCGGGGGGGCCCTCGTAGAGCAGCTCGCAGCGATACTTCTGGGCTGTGACGGGGGAAGGCAGGTGGATGGTGATCATCTGCAGCAGGGCATCTCCAGCTGGCAGCCACCGCCTCATCACGGCCTGGGCAGAGCAGCAGGACCCAGTCAGAGTGCTCACAACAGGGATTCACCTCCCCACCACCCAGCAAGGTTGATGTTGACACAGCTGGTGCAGCACAGCTGCTCCCCAAAGGACTGAGGCCAGCCTCACCTTCAGCAGGGGTTTGCCCTCCTTGTCCTTGTCCTCACTGTCCAGCTTGATGTCCAGTTTCTCAATCAGTTTCGCTGCCTCTTCCTTCTTGAAGTTCATGATTGCATCGAAAACCTGTGACGAGAGCAGGCGTTGGGAGCACTGCCGTGACCCACTTTGGAGCAGCTGCACCACTGCACCTCCAGAGGATTCCTGCTCCTCCCCAGCAACCAGCCTCCCCTCCAGGAGACACAACCCATGTGCCCCCAGAGCGACCAGATGTGTCAGACAGCTGAATTTCTTCAATCAAACAAGTCAGGTCAAAGTGAAGAAATTTTCCATCATCATGCACGGAACAGAAGCAGAGCAGGAGGTTCCAAGGAGGAACCCTGAG
Source organism: Rhabdornis inornatus (assembly GCA_013397075.1). Classification (NCBI taxonomy): domain Eukaryota; kingdom Metazoa; phylum Chordata; class Aves; order Passeriformes; family Rhabdornithidae; genus Rhabdornis; species Rhabdornis inornatus. The sequence continues at coordinate 26,277 of VWZS01007642.1, read as the reverse complement.
GAACTCACCTTGAAGATGGGGTCAAGGATGAGCTGGCAGAAGGTCCTGGGCAGTTTCTTTCCATCAGGGCTGGTGGCAGATTTGCTGAATTTGCCAGTAGCAGGATCAAAGTATCTGCAGAGAGAAAGAAATCAGACAAATGTCCATGCCCAGGTCAGCTCAGACACACAGCTCATTCTGCTGCTCAGACACACAGCTGGTTCTGCCTGCTCAGAGCACAGCCAAGGCCTGCTTTCCCCCTCATCCAACTTTCCAAATGTAACTGACTCCTGTTAAACCAGGCACAACCACACCCTCCCTCCCTTCACCATCATCTGCAGTGCCAGGCTGCAGCCATGAGGAGCTGATCTGGAATTCCAAGCACCACCATTCCCTCCTCACCTGTCTCCCCACAGCTTCTTCATCATGTCCTCGACTTTCTTGGCACGCTCGGCTGGGCTGAGCTGGGCATCTCCCTTGGCAGCAAACTTTGCCACGTACATCTCAGCAAACTGCTTCAGGGTGAAGGCCCAGCCGTGCAGGCCCGAGCCAAAGCCCACGGTCCCGAGCACCGGGTCAATCTGGGAGGGAACAGCAGAGCTGGGTCAGGGGAGCAGCCCTCAACCCATCCCAAAAACACTCCAGTACACATGGAGCTTCAGGACACTGAGATTCTGAAGCAGTTCTGTCCCAGGGAGCACCTCTGAGGTCTGGACAGGAACTATTTTAGCTTTGCACCATGAAACTGGGTTGGTTTTGCTCCACTCCCTCCAGGTGTGTGCTCAGATTCACCTGCAGGTAGGATTCCCATCCTTCCCAGGAGGACCAGGAAGGCATGGACACCTCCGGCTTCTCCTCAGAACTGTGCCCACAGCCCTGCTTCCTTCCCAGGAATTCATCAGGAGCAGAGCAGCTGGGAAGAGACCTTAAAGACCACCCCACTGCACCCCTGCCATGGGCAGGGACACCTTCCACGACCCCAGGGTGCTCCAGGGCCTGCTCAGCCTGGCCTTGGACACTTTCAGAGACTGGGCAGCCCCAGCTGCTCTGAGCAACAATCCCAACCTTTATTTGCTCAGGCCTTGAACAGGAAATTTGGGAGGGGAGCCAGCAAGAACCCCAAGCCAACCCAAGCCTGGGAGTTCAGGCACCTTCAAGATCCCTCTCCTCCACTTGGGATCAGGAATTACCACTGAGCAGGAGCTGCTCCCTCTCCCCAGAGGGGCTCAATCCAAGCCCAGTGCCCTCACCATGATGTTGCCCATGGGGCCGCTCTCTCCCTCTCCGTAGGTGGAGATGATGACGTTGACGTTCTCCACGATGCGCTGGAAGGTCTGGTACAGCTCCTCTGGCTCCAGCTGCAGCTCCAGCAGGGCTCGGTCCATCTTGTTCATCATCAGCACAGGTTTGATCCTCTCGGCGATGGCCTGACGCAGCACAGTCTCTGTCTGCACACACACGCCTGACAAACACAGGATTAGTCAGGAATGAGTTCTCTCCCTCTCCAGATTCCCCCAAAATATGCTGCAGCTGCAGAAAAACCTCACCAGAGACACAGTCCACGACGACCAGGGCACCATCAGTGACTCGCAGAGCTGCAGTGACCTCTGAGGAGAAGTCCACGTGCCCAGGGGAGTCAATGAGGTTGATCAAGAAACCAGAACCATCCTTGCTCTGCTTGATGAAGGCCAAGTCGTTCTCAGAGAGCTCATAAAACAGAGAAATGGCTCTGCAAGAAAGGAGAAACAATTAAAATTATGATCTCTTATTCGTCCCTAAAGCTCAGAAACATTCTGCCCCACACAAACAGTGCTCTGCTCTGGTTGACAAGAATTGATGACCTTGGAGATCTTTTCCAACCTAGATGCTGGGTTCCAGGATTTCCTGAATGTATTCCTGGGAGGCCAGTGTGGGAGGTAACAGGAGCACAGGCTACAATCTGCCTTTCCTAAACCTTAACATCCTTCAAAATCCAAACCTGCTCTGAGCCCCTGCAGCTCCCCAGCACCCATAAAGGGTTCCATTCCCAAATCATGAATTTAGGCTTTTCCTACTAATCCCAATCATGTTCTCCAGCCCTTTTCAGGCCTCTCAGAGTCTTCACACTCTCTGTGGCAGCACAGCCACCTCGTACATCCCTAGAGATGCTCCCAAGAATCTCCACCCCACATCCATGCGACATCCAACAATCCTGGTTCCCCAGTAACCAGCAAGGAATTGCTCAGTGACTGAGCAGAAGCAAATCAACACTTGCTCCATCATTCAGGAGCACAAGATGAGCTTCTGGACTAGACCAGAGCCCAACAGCATCTTCTTCCACCTCCTGGAGGAGTCCAATCCCCCTAGGGAGCAGCAGGAGCCGGAGGGGAGGGCACTCACGTGGATTTGATGGTGATGCACCGTTCCTGCTCGTCCTTGCGGGTGTCAGTGAAGCGGGTCTCCCCTGCACGCGCCGAGGCGATGATCCCGGCCTTGCACACCAGGGAATCCGTCAGCGTGGATTTGCCGTGGTCCACGTGGGCGATCACGGACATGTTCCTGATGTTGGCCTTTTTGTCCATGATGGCCCGTATCTGGTCTACTGTGAAATTCACCTTGAGGGAGGAGAGAAGGGGGACTCAGAGCGTACGGAAACAGCTTCGGCAACGCCAAGGAATCAGAATCTCCCGTAAATACCTGCCATAATCACGGTGACATCAACTCTGCCTGGGTGACAACACAACCCGCAGCAAGGGCGCCGCAGCGGGGCTGCAGCACCAACCCCTCCCTGCCTCAGTGTCCCTCAAGCCGCGGTGTGTCAGCGCGCAAAACGCCCCAAAACCGAGGCCTGGCCGGTGCCGGACCGCAGACCGGCCCAGACCGCAGCGTTACATAAGGCACGACCGGCACCGCAGCGCCCCGTCCCCGGCGCCACCACCGCGCTGCCACATCAGCGCGGCCGCTCCCGCGCCCCGCGGGCCAACGGCAGCCCCGGCACCGACACCGGCTGCTCCTGCCGGCTCCAGGGGTGTCACGGCGGCCCGGGCCTGCCCCCTCTGGCCGCCCCACCCTCTCCCCGCAGCCGCGGCCCAGCCCGGCAGCACAGGCCGCAGCCGCCGCCGTGTGACCCGCGGCGCCGGCGGAACCGCCATCCCCGGCGATACGGGGAGCGCGACCACCGCTCATCCCCCCGGGAGCGGCGACGGGCAACGGGGGCTCACCATGGTGGCGGATGGCGGCGGATGCTGCGGGGCGGGGGGATCGCGGCAATGGCGGCGGCTCGGCCCTGTCTCGCTGGCGAGCGCAGAGCGGGCGGAAGAGAGCGCTGACGTCAGCCGGCGTCCTCTTATAGGGCGGCGCCGTCGAGAGGCGGGGTCTGCGCCGAGCGCGTGCGCGGCCGCGCCGCTCTATCCCGCGGACTCTATGGTCCGGAGGTTGTTCCGTCTCGCCGGCACCACGTGGGTGTCACCGCGGCTGCACCGGGACTACAGCGAGGCGACACCGGGGGAACAGCGACCGGCAGCGACAGCCCCGCCCCGCCCGGACTGCAGCGGGGGAAAAGTCTGCCCCTCCCGCTGCCGGTGTGGGAACCGGCCCGGGGCACCGGGGTTGGTGAGGCCGCCCTTGGAGCGGTATCACCGAGCGGCAGGCGAGCACGAGGGCTCGGCTGTTAGGAGAAGGCGGTAGGGCCGAGCCCGGTAGCGGGCAGCGGTCCCCGGCACCGGTGGGTCCGGCCTGGTCCCGCAGGGTGCCCGCACTGCGCATGCTCCAGGGGGGGCGGTGCTGCAGCGCCCCCTGCGGGCGGGGAGGAGCGCGGGGGCACCGGGAGCGGCACCGGCCTGACACCCCCCCACCCCTGCCCGGTGTCACGGGGATGTCTCGGAGTCGTCCCTGTGCGTTAGAGCTCACAAAAACCGTGGAGTCATGGAATGCTTTGCGTGGGGAGCGACATGGAGGAACATCCAGTGCCATCCCTGTCATGGCAGGGACTCCTTCCACTGTCACAGCGTGCTCCAAACCCTTTCCAGCCTGGCCTTGGGCATTGTCAGGGATCCAGGGGCAGCCACAGCTGCTCTGGGCACCCTGTGCCAGGGCTTGCCCACCCTCCCAGGGAGGAATTCCATCCCAATGTCCCCTCCATCCCAATATTCCATCCATCCCTGCCCTCTGCCATTGGGAAGCCATTCCCTGTGTCCTGTCCCTCCATCCCTTGTCCATGAGTCTCTCTCAATGTTTCTTGTGGGGTCCCTTCAGATCCTGAAGGCCACAATGAGGTCACCCCAAAGCTTCTCTTCTCCAGGCTGAACAATCCCAATCCTCCCAGCCTTAATCCCCCCCTCACCTTGCTGGCAGCTCCTAAATTCCCAGCACATTCCCATATCCCTGTGTGAGGCAGGGACAGGCAGGATGGCCATGGAGCTCCAGCCAGGATGGATTTGGGCCTGGCTCTCCCACCGTGACAGGATGAATTATCGGCCTTTGGGGTTTCCATAGCAATCTGGTGGATTTTTAGCACCAAGCTTGGCTTTTGCCAGCCTAGAAGGGAAAACTGGGAAACCTGATTAAGACCCTGCTCTTCCTGAGAAACTGTTAATTGCCTTTTTGTTTAATTAGTACGTGGGGTTGATGGCAAGGAGAGGAAAGTGCTGGAAAACCTCTCCCAGGGTGGCGTTTCACCTCAAACACTGGAGTTACCCAAAGACCGTCAGTCCAAGCCCTGGTCCTGCACAGACCTCCCCAAAAATCCCACCCTGTCCTAGAGCTGGGGGTCTCTGGGATGTCGCTACCACGGAGCGAATTTTGGCCAGAATTTGGCCCAGCCCTCCCTTCCCCGGGAAACGGTGCATCGGGACCCTTCCCCATCCCTCCTCTCTCAGAGAGCGCTGCCTCCTCCGGGAGCCCCGCAGCGCTTCGAGACGGCGGCGGAGCCTCGGGTCGAGCCCACCGGGCCCTGCCCTGCCCCGGGGCACCCACCTGCCGCCATCTTGGGGGCAGCATCCACCTCCTGCCCACTCACCCACTCCCCTTCCCGCAGTGCCCGCGGC
>VWZS01007642.1:6192-21112 GCA_013397075.1 Rhabdornis inornatus | reverse complement strand
CTCGCCTTTTTACCTCAGAGACTGCCCCGCCCCGGCCTCAGGGCCGCAGCCCCCACCGGACCTCCCGGGGCCGAACCGGCCCGCGGTGCTGCCCGCCCTCCTCGGGGCTGCCCTCACGCCGGGTCTCCCCCGGATTGCCGGGATTAAGGATCGCTGGCGCTGCCCCCGCGGCCCCCGGCCCCGGTCCCGCTGGCCGCTCCGGGCGTGGGGCGGCTCGGTGCGGAGTGTCCGGCGGGCGGGGGTCCGGGAGCCGCTGGGACGGGCACTGCCCGGGGGCAGGGGCGGCCTCGGGGCCCCTCTGGGATGGGGTGAAGCGCATCCATGCTCGGAGTTGTGTTTCCAAGGCGGTTTGTGCCTCGCTTGAGGGGAGCGGGAGCTTTTCCCGTTCCTCTCGGGATCCCGGTTGTGTGGGAGCCGGGGAGCGGCCGCTGGCAGCCGGTGCTGAGGGCGGTTAAGGAGCAACGACAGCGGCCGGGGAGAGTTCCCTGGAAGTATTCCCAAGGAAGCGTTCACTGGGAATCGTTCCCCAGCTCCTCGACAGCGATGGGGCTGGATGGCCTCAGGAATCCCATTGGGAGAGGCTTTTTTGGGGGGGCTCTGCCCTCCCCCTGCAATTCCAGAGGGGGGAATGCCCTTCCCAGGCACCGTGGTGGCCGTAGAGGTTTTTGGTGGGGTCTGAGGCGTCCCACACGAGGATTCCTGGGAGGAGGAACACCCAGTCCATGTGCTCTCCCTGCTCACCCGGGGCATGTCGAGCCCCTGCTTTGCTTTGTTTGGGATTTCTTGTTGTGTTGCTGATCAAATCTTATCATCCTGCTGGGCCTTAATTCCTTCAAAATGGAAACTCTGGGCTCCAGCTCCACTTTCCACCCCAGGAGTCCTGGGTGAGGTGCTCTAGGAGCAATTCCCACAAGAGGAATTCCTGTCTCCAGTGCTCCTAGGATGCCCTGGTGCCTCCTGCTGCTGTGTCTTGATGAATTTATCTTTCCAAATTCACCGTTTATCCTCAAATCCCTCGGGGAGAACAACACTCTCCCCATTTCCTGACCCAGTTTAATGATCCTGGTGGGATTTGATCAGGCTTGATGATCTTGGAGGTCTCTCCCAACCTTAATGATCCTGATTCTGTTTTTTAGTTGAAGAAAACTTGAGGCACAAAGTAGATTTCTCCAGGATTTGTCTGGAGCAGCACCACGAATCCAGAGCTCTGAAATCCTGACTTTCTGGCAATTAAACATCTTTTCTCTCCTTTTTATTCATCAGTCTTTTTTTCCCCTCATCAGGGATATTTTGGGACTCATCACGACTCCCAGAAGTTCTAACTACAGACAGTGACATAACAGCTTTTGGGTTTCCAGATTAAATGACATATGCAAGGGAAAAGGAGAAAATCAAATGGCATTTTCTCTCTCATCTAATTCCCACACATCCAAAAGTGGATGTGAAATGTTTCTGGAAACAGTTGTAGCTTTCTTAATTAAAAAAAAAATAAAGAGAAAAATCTATAGCTGGTTTATTCAAGGAAATTATGAAATTGTTAGATTATCTTTTATGCTTTCTTTTTAATTATTGATTCAAGAGTGGGGTAGAGGTTGGGGAATATCTGCTGGATCTTTGCTGCTGGATTTTTTTTAGTGGGGTTTCTTCTTGAATTCCCATATTCCCCACAAGCCAGGAAGGATGTGGAGTGAATATGTGTGGATATCTACCAAGTTTATTTCCAGGGCAACTGGTATTTCCCAACCCATTTACTTTATGAGCTGGTTTTTTTCAATTTTAAGGCAGTTTGGTGTTTAGGGAACCGAAATGCCAACCTGGAGCTGTGGGTTGAGCAGGAACAATTCCTGGTTTCTGATGGGAAGTTGCCTTGTGGCCTTTGACTCTGCTCAGTTACAAGCCTGAACTGCCACAGAGGGGGAATTTTGGAAGGCTGAGCTGGGTTTTGCTGCTTATCAGACACTGAAATTGATAATTGCAGTGTGACACCAAGGCAGCTCCTGGCTGGGATCACAGGGAAGTGCTGGGCATTGTTCTCCTGGGAACACACTGCTCTCTTTGATAATCTGAATATCCTCCCATACTCTAAAATATGTGTTTTTTTAAAGATCCTGTGGATATGGGGAGGGTTCTGGAGGGGTTTTCCCATCCATCACCTCAGCCTCACCCAGCTCATGCTCATTTTCTTCCTGTGCCTTGCACTGACACCATTTGGGATGAAGTTTTCCACTGGGAATTTTGGGTGACCTCAGGCTGGTGAAGGAGTTCATGAGCTCTTTCACAAGTGAGGCCTCTTGGTTTAGACTTTGAGGTCACTCCTGATGATGCTTAGCATCTGTCAGAGTGATTTTTGAGTCATTTGATGACAGTGCTGGTGGTTTTGTCACTTAGGTGATATTTCAGTGGGTGATCTCTGTGTTTGGGAACCAAAATCAGGTGACAGCAGCGGGTTTGCACAGGTTTGGGGTCTTTTTTTTTTTNGCGGGTTTGCACAGGTTTGGGGTCTCTTTTTTTTTGGGCAGGTTTGGGGTCTTTTTTTTTTTTTTTTTGGACAGGTTTCGGCTCTTTTTTTTGGACAGGTTTGGGGTCTCTTTTTTTTGGACAGGTTTGGGGTCTCTTTTTTGGGACAGGTTTGGAGTCTGTTTTTGGACAGGTTTGGGGTTTTTGGTTTCTTTTTGAAGGGTTTGGGGTCTTTTTTTGGACAGGTTTGGGGTCGTTTATAGGGAGAATTTTTAAATATCTTGCCTTGTAGTTATAAAGTGAGAACTGAACCTTTGCCTTTTATAACTATGAGAACATCTTTTAATTTTTTATCCCCCAGAACATGGTGATGAGTTTCCGAGTCTCAGATCTTCAGATGTTGCTGGGTTTTGTTGGCAGGAGTAAAAGCGGACTAAAACACGAACTAGTGACCCGAGCTTTGCAGCTGGTCCAGTTTGACTGCAGCCCCGAGGTGTTCAAGAAGATCAAGGAGCTCTACGAGACTCGGTACAACAAGAAGGGCTCGGACGTGGCGCAGCCGCCGGCGGGGGCGCCGCACCGGGCGGAGCCGCTGTCCCTGCACGCCTCCTACGAGCGCGGCAGCGCCGTGCCCCGGACTCTGCCCACCACCAACATCGACTACCCTGCCCTTTACGGAAAATACCTGAACGGACTGGGCAGGTTGCCCCCTAAAGTGGCCAAGCCCGAGGTTCGCTTGGTGAAGTTGCCCTTTTACACCACCCTGGATGAGCTGTTGAAGCCCACAGAGCTCGGTGAGTTTTGGTGGTTGGTGACACAGTTGTGTTTGGAAGGATTTTTGTGAAGTCGTGTGGCAGGAGGGGTTGATGGACGTGGTGGTGAGAATCCTCCTCTCTCTCCTCTCGTGCTCAGAATTCACAGAGAGATTTTTATCTCTGGGTTTGCCAGCGCTTAAAGGTGGCTGATGAAAGAGAGAGAGCAACTTTTCACACAGAGAGAGGGTGCTGGGAGAGGAGGAGAGGTTTCCAGCTAAAAGAGGTTTCCAGCTAAAAGAGGAGAGATTCAGATGGGATATAGGGGAGCAATTCTTCCCTGTGAGGGTGAGGAGGCCCTGGCACAGGGAAGGAGAAGCTGTGGCTGCCCTGGAAGTGTCCAAGGCCAGGCTTGGAGCAGCCTGGGACAGTGGGAGGTGTCCCTGCCTATGGGATGGATCCTTCAGGTCCCTCCCAATCCAAATCCCGTGCTCCTGGGGTTCTCCTCACACCTGGAATGTGGCACTTTGGGGTAGAACTTGGAAGCCCACCTTGTTTGGTTCCTATGGATTTTGGAGCTATATTCTACACTAATGCTGGTTTTAGCACTAAAAATCCCTGACCTGAAGCATCCTATGGATAAAAGAGGGTGGCAACACCTCAAACTGGATTTTTGAATTTTTTTTTTGTGCTTGTCACAGTTATTTGTGTGTAGTGCTGTGTGTTTTGGGGGGTAACCAGTAGAACTGGAAGAAGAGCATTTCCCTGGGGTGTGGAGACTGATTTGTCATTATTTTAGTTTGGAGAAACAAAGAATATTGTTAGCTGATGTTAAATGGAATTGTCTGGTAGCAAATTCAGCGTGTCCAGAGAAGCTGTGTTCTGCTGAGTGTCTCATAAATTCATGTGGTAATGTCAGAACTCTCTACCAAATGATTCTACAACTTGAGCTGGTCTGGCTCTGCTGAAAAGATATTTGTTGTGGCTTGCAGGAAAAAAAGAGATAAAGATTAGATTGTGCAGAAACAAAAAGAAAAAGGACTAATTAGTCAGATTTTCTATCATTTCTTCTTCATTTGAAGGCGCTAATGCTGTGACAAAACAGCTGTGGTGACAGAGTCAAGCTCAAACATTATAATTGTGTGGGGAATGGTTTGTTCAGTGTTAAATGCGTGTTAGTCAGCAATTCCAATGTGGGATTTTGAAGGAAAACAAATCTCCAGGAGTTGGAAGCATCCAGAGACAGAAGAGCCTGGATACACTCACTGGGATTACCAGATTTTGTTCTGGGTTGCCATTAAATGTCCCCTGCTCATTAAAAGCAGCCTCTCCCCTGGCAGGTGACACCTCCCCTGGGCCAGCCTGGCCCCTGGAGCCTTCCTGGCTGATTTTCCTGCTGCTGGGAGAGGTTTCTGTGGAGCCAGGAGCAGCTGGGCACCAGCAGATGTTTCTCACACCTGATCAGGTGCCCTGAGCTTGCACCTCCCAGCTTTTGGGCTTCTTTTCCAGCAGCAATTTAATTGTTGTCTAAAGGAAGAGTGAGCTGATATAAATGCAAAATAAACCATGAGCAGTTTCTCACTTTTCCTCATCAGGTTTGCTTTGTCCTTGTGTGGCTGAACAATCAGCAGGACTCAGTTTGTGGGCAGTTTCTTAACCAGAAACATTAAAATTACTTTTTGTTATTGTCCCTGTCAATCATCACTTGCTGAAAATACCTCATGAAATGCTTGATTTTCTGCTGGTTGTTTCTGTCAGGAGATATTTGGATGGAAACTGGAATTAAACAAAACTTCCATAAACATACCTTCATTCTTACTTTCAAAATTTATTTTTGCAAGCTCCATTTGCATTTTCAAAGCAGAAAAGGGACTGAGGGGAAGCACCTGGAGTGACCCAGGTTGTCACCAGGTCTTCCTAGAGCTGCTGAGGTTTTATTCTTTCCTCATCTCTTTTTCATACAAAATACATTTTCCTACCTCTGAAATCCTGTTGGCTTTGAACTACCATGCAATGGAAGTGAGGCAAAGCAAAAGCACACAATTCTTGCTAAATGATTTTTTAAAAACTGTTTTAGCACTTCCTCTTTGTGTTCCTCCCGTGACTTTCAGCAGCTCAGGGTCTGAACTTTGCTTAGAGACACAAAACAGAAAATAAAACACGTTTGGGTTGAAGCAAAGGTTTCAACAAAAGTTTCCCATGTCTCAAGCTTCATTTTCCCCACATTAAATGCACTTGATCTTAAAATTATCAGTGTGCAAAAGGCCACAGTTAATGCTGGGTTCTTGTTAAGCCTCTCTGAGGGTGAGCTGCTGTCCCACCCTCAAGGTCAGGGGGTTGGAAGTCGTGTTTTGTCTCTTCCAGCTGCTTTTTGTGTTGCTTTTTTATTATCTGAGCTAATCTTTTTTGTTGCTGGGGTTGTTTTCTTTCTTTTCCAGAACCCGCCTGCTCACTCTGGTTGGTTTTGGGCTTTTGTGTCAGGCTCAGGTCTCCTCTTGGGCTTCTTGAGGATGTGGTCACACTGTGACACCACTGATGGCTCTTGAATTATTTGAGGGGAGGAAAAATAATTTTAAAGAAAGAGATAAATCAAATCCAATCCTGTGCTGGTTGTACTGAATGGTGAGCAATAAATGAACAAAGCTCTAATCAAAGCAGAATTACCAAAACAGGTGAAAACTGGAATTCTGGGGTGTGGGAGAAAACAAGCCCTGGAGATAAACAGAGCATAACAATCACCTCGTGCTCAGTTTGATGGACACTCTTTCCTTCCCTCCTCAGTTCCACAGAATAATGAGAAGCTTCAGGAAAGTCCGTGCATTTTTGCATTAACACCAAGACAAGTGGAGCTGATCAGAAATTCCAGGTACTCCTCACTGGGTGTTAAACAATCCAAGAAAATGCAGCTGCAAAATTCCATAATTCCTCCGTGTTCCCTGCCTGTGGGAGCTTTTGTTCTCTGCAAGGAAACCCCAGGATTTGTGTGAGGATACCAGGCTGCTCCTCATGGAAAACAGAGAGCTTTGGGGGAGTGGGAGCTGCAAATTCACCCGTGCAGGTCCTTAAGTTTCACTTGTGCTGCTCTAATCTCCCTCTGGGATGGTGCATTTGGGCAGGAAAAGGGGATGAAATCATGGATGACCTAAATTCTGTGCTGAGCCGGTGCTGTGAGTGTCTGCAGCCTTCCCTTTGCATGGCAGGTTCAAAAGGCAGAGTGTGAGGCTGTTTGCATCTGAAAGGACCTTCCTGGGTGGGGAGGAGGCTGCAGGAGCTGCCCCAGGAAACATCAGGATTAGGATTTACCCTGACCTCTGTCAAATGCAACTTTTGAGTCAAACAAAGCCTCTCCTCAGAGGTGGCAGTGCAGGCAGGGAGGTTTCCTCTTGGCTGACCTGCTCCCTTCATGCAGAAGAATTCCTCCAAAAATTCAACATAAACCCTTTATAAGTGTTTCTCTTTATCATAAAATAAAGAGCTGGAGAAAGAATATTTTGGTTATTTTCCCTCCTGGTAAAATACCCTCGTTGTATATTCCATTCCTTTCCTGATTCCAGTTAAAATCCTGGCAGGAATAGCCCTGATGGAGGTTGCAATATTCACACTGGGGCCTTAATATTCAGTCCCTTGGTTTGCATGAGCAGCTTCAGCTGAATAATTAAACACAGAGAGTCTTGAGCACTGTCAGATAAACCTGACCCTAAAACCCAGTTTTTATAAATTCTCACAAATCACCAGAAGGCACCTGAAGAGTTTTAAAAACCCAGAGAAAAGCTGTAGGTTGGTGCATCAGGAAAAAGAATAATAATTACAGGACCACTGATATTTGCAGGGGGAATTGTACAACTTAAATAAAGTTCTGTGAGGTAATTTTTTAAAGGTCTATTAAAAAAAATTAGGAACAACTAAAGTTCTTGAGTCTGGCAGCTGGTTTGAGTGATTTTTTGGGGGGTAGGGTTTTGGGTTTTTTTACATAATTAATTCAAAGTTTCTGTTCTTTCATTTCCCAGGGAGTTGCAACCTGGTGTGAAATCGGTTCAGGTGGTGCTCAGGTAGGTCTGGGCTGGGTTCATTGAACATCAGGGGCAGAGCAGGGGAGGAGGGAATGTTCCAGCACGTTCCAACATGGATTTCATGGCTCCAGAGGGAATTCCCAGTGAACTTTTTGTTCACAGGAGCATCTTAAACTCCACTTTTGAACCTGGAGCAGAAACAGCAGAGCCCCACCTGGATGGGCTCTGCTGAGGGAGCATGGATTGGGATTGGGATTGGGATGGGGATGGGGATGGGAGCTGGGGATGTGCAGTGTGTTGGGATATTATGGGATGTCTTGTTTCTGCCCAGAATCTGCTACACAGACACCAGTTCCCCTCAGGAGGATCAGTACCCTCCCAACATCGCCGTCAAGGTGAACCACAGCTACTGCTCCGTGCCGGTGAGGACTGGGGGGGTTAGGGGGCAAATCTGGGGGGGAAGTGTGTGCAGTTTGGAGAAAATTGCTTTCCTGGTGTATGCCAGACTGTAGAAGTGCACTGCTTAGTTTAAAGCTAATTTTTTTACGGATTAGCCATGTTGTCAATGAACTGTTGTGTATAAAAACTCAATCCTGTTTACGTTGTGCTCCAGCTGTATTCAGCTCCTTCCCCCCATCCCTGAGACCTGAGTGGAATTTAATGGAGCTGATCAACAGATGTACCTTGAGTTCAAAAATAAATCTCTCTATTTAATCTTCCTGCTCTAGGGCTACTACCCCTCAAACAAACCCGGGGTGGAACCCAAGAGGCCCTGCAGGCCCATCAACCTCACCCACCTCATGTACCTGTCTGCAGCCACCAACCGCATCACGGTCACCTGGGGCAACTATGGCAAGGTGAGAGGCCAGGGAGAGCCCAGAGCTGCCCAGGCAGCCCTGCAGAGCAGCCTCCTCATCCTCTGCTCCCTCTTTCCCCAGAGCTACTCGGTGGGGCTGTACCTGGTGCGGCAGATGACCTCAGCAGAGCTGCTGCAGAGGTTGAAAACCATCGGCATCAAACACCCGGAGCTCTGCAAAGCGCTGGGTGAGTGGCTCTGGAAGGGCCTGGCTGCAGCCTGCTGGGGAATATCCACCACCACTCACACCTCTGCTTCCCTGCAGCTCTATCAACCCCACTTTTTATCTGAACAGACTTGCTGAGCTGTGTGTGAGTCGTGGGAGGTCACCCCCCAAGCCGTGGTTCTGGTGGCAGCTCTGTAGTTGGATTTAGGATTTGTGCCAGGTTCGTGTCGTGCCCGTGTCGTTGTGGCTGGAGGGGCTTCATGCCTTCAACCTGGGTCAGTATGAGCAGCATTCATCCTTGGGATTTCCAAAGGACATTTCTGGAGCGAAGGGATCCTGGTGACAATGTCCTGCTGCCCTGGGAGTCCTTGGGGTGGCAGTGGGATGTCACCAGCAGCACTTTGATGTGCCTTGAGAGCTGCAGAGAAGAGATGCTTATCCCAAACCACTCAGGTAAATCCTCCTGCTATGAGGCACGTGTAAAACATTGCTGGAAATGAGGGGAAATTGCATTTCCGAGGTGGAATCTGACTTGGAGCTCACGAGTGTGGAAGATTCCCAATTTTTCATGTTGCTGGACAAAACCTTCTCACTGTCTAGTTCTGCGTGGGATCCTGATGTTCTTTAAAACTGTCCAGATCCTGGAGAATTCTTCCCAAGGATAAGAAACTGTCAGGGAATCTCAGGATGGTTTGGGTTGGAGGGACCTTAAAGCCCGTCCAGTGCCCCCCCTGCCATGGCAGGGACACCTTCCACTGTCCCAGGTGCTCCAAACCTGGCCTTGGACATTCCAGGGATCCAGGGGCAGCCACAGCTGCTCTGTGCCAGGGCCTCCCCACCCTCACAGCCAGGAATTTCTCCTGCACATCTTCACCTCAATTTCCCCTCTTCAAGCCATTCTCCTTATCCTGTCACTCCATTTCCTGATGAAGATCCCCTTTCCAGCATCCCTGGAGCTCTTCCAGGGACTGGAATGCTGCTGGGAGGTCTCCACTCAACCTTTTCTTCTCCAGGCTGAACTTCCTCAGCCTGTCAGTCTTGGAGGTGGATTGTAGTTCACAGGGAAGGTGATGATTCCAGGTGAATCCAACCTGCAGGCACCTGGATTTTGGGCAGGGATCAGTTGGATTTGGAGACTTTAAATAAAACCGGATAAGAGCAATGTCTTATTTCAGCTCCTTTGTGTTTTCATACTTGGAAGTTGTTTGGCTATCCAGAACTGGCCAACCTGAGGAGCTCCTAAACTTTGCTTTTCTAGCTCTGTTCTGCTCTTCAAATAATTCCCTGTCACTGAAGCTGCCCTTTGGCTTCAGTCACATCTCACTGCTGACTCATCTTCCTTTGCATACAATTCTGTAGAAGTTAATACAGGAACATTGTCTGAGAACAGATTATGGCCTTGGATCCAAAATCCTGATCAGGAGATCCTAGAAAATTCTCCTTCCCATGTCTCCCAGTAATTGATGCACAGAGAAGGCTCTTACAAAGAACTTCATAAAAAATTAAGCTTGGATGAAAAGGCTCCTAATGTGAGGAAAACAAGCCCAAATCTTGTAATCTCCTGGGAATTTCACATCTGAGAAGTCACTCTCTAATTAAAGCTGGGTGTTGCAGAGCTGCATGTAGCCTCATTGTCTGGAGACATCTTGTTATGATCTGAAAAGGTCAAAAGAAATGGTTCACTTGCTCCAAAGAAAAACAGTGATGGAAGTGTCAGAGGCAGTTGCAGACATCAGTGGGAGCAGCAGCTCCTCCTCAGGACTTGGGGAGCACTTCAAAGCTCGTTTGGTTGATTTTTGCACCTTGGTGTGGGACCTGCCCATCTGCTGCTTGCTTTGGTTTCCCTGCTGCTCCTCTGGGTTTTCCTTTCAGGCTGCAGCAGCAGGGGCAGGATTCCTCCTTCCCAAAACATCTGATTCTTCCCAGGTCTGTGCTGGGTGGCTGCTGTGCCTGGTTTTGCATGGCTGCCTTGCTCTGAGCTGTCTGCCTGGGTACCTCTGGGCCTCTTCTGGTTCCAGTGGAATGTTCTGGAATAAAGGAGGTGGCCAGCACAGAGGCTGAGGAGTGGCAGCCCAGCAGTGCTGAGAGGAGGCTCAGGATAACCTGATGGAAAAAGGATGGGATGTGTTTCCCCTCTCAGTTTGACTCTTTGCTCATTTTTGGGGGGCCTTGCTCTGAACTGGAAGTGCCAGGGGGAGACATTTCCCCCCATCCTGCTGCCACGGAGCTCAGGAGGGAATAAACCCCACCATGCCCATGAATCCATGTGCTCATTCCCTCCCTGGCAGGGAAAATGATCCGTACACACCCCGGGGCTGGGGTGAGCTGCTTCCCCTGTGCTGCCAAGGGCTGAGTTTTGTTAAATGTTGTGTCCTCTGCTCTGCCTGCAGTGAAAGAGAAGCTACGCCTGGACCCCGACAGTGAAATCGCCACCACCGGTGTCCGAGTGTCCCTCATCTGTCCGGTGAGTCCCTGCAGGCTCCTCATGGAACTGCACTTTGGGTTGGAAGGGAATTTAAATCCATCCAGTGCCACCCCTGCCATGACAGGGACACCTCCCACTGCCCCAGGCTGCTCCAAACCCTGTCCAGCCTGGCCTTGGGCACTGCCAGGGATCCAGGGACAGCCACAGCTGCTCTGGGCACCCTCACAGCCAGGAATTCCTTCCCAATATTCCCTCTGGCAGTGAAAAGCCATTCCCTGTGTCCTGTCCCTCCATCCTTTGTCCCTCCAGCTCTCCTGGAGCCCCTTCAGGCTGTGCCCCCCCAGCTCTCCCAGTTTGCTCCAGAACCAAGGAGCTCCAGCTCTGTTTCAGTCTGGTTTTGTCAAGAACCCAAACCATACTCCCAGACCAGCTTTGCAAACTCCCAAATGTTTTTCCTTCTGAGAGGATCTGGGGGTTCCTTGCCATCATCCTGGCTGATGCTCTGCTCTCTGGTCCCACAGCTGGTGAAGATGCGCCTGTCGGTGCCGTGCCGGGCCGAGACCTGTGCACACCTGCAGTGCTTTGATGCCGTCTTCTACCTACAGATGAATGAGAAAAAGCCCACATGGATGTGCCCTGTGTGTGACAAACCTGCCCCCTACGACCAGCTCATCATTGATGGGTGAGTTTTGCACCTCTCTGCCCTTTCCCCTTCCCCGCTGGGTGCAGCATCCAGATCTTGGGTGAAGTTCACATTTCAAATTATTTAAAGTTTTTTCTGCTGGTGCGTAATATTCTGGTTTCAGTGTTTTGGTGTGTTAGAGCAAGTGGGAATGTGCTGGGAGGGAACAGGCTTGTGGTGCAGCACTTTTGGGGTGAGTTTGGAAGCAGCTTTGTTGCCCCCAAATGCTGAGAGCCTTCTGTGGATTGGGACCACCAGCATCCTCGTGGTGCTGGCCAAGGACTGCTGGAACAACACACGTGGTTCCTGCCTGCTGGGAAATGATTTCCACCCTCATGGCTGTGTGCTTGGCCTCCACTGCAGGTTCCCTCAAGAGCAGGGAGAGTTTGGAGCAGTGTTTGGGGTGCTTCCAGCTGCCCTGGCACAGGGAAGTGAGCAGACCAGTCTGTTCCCAGCCCCACTGAGGGTTCCTGGAGCATCACTGCCTTTGTGGGCCCTGGGCAGATCCAGGAGCTGTGGCTTTCCAGGCAGCCTGGAGCAGCCTCAGCACAGATAACCTGTTTGTTTTGTCCCCTGGCCAACCCTGACAGGAAAATCCAGTTCCTTGGAGATCTCTGACAGGGGAGAGATGAAGGGGGAGCTGCCAGGGGTTGGATTGTGGAACCCCCACGGGTCAGCCATGCCTGTGTCCTGCACCAGGAGGAGCAGGATGTCGCTGGGGAAGGCTCAGCAGGCTTTAGTCCCTGCTCAGGGCTGAGTTTTATGCCAGTTCTGTGGGGTGAAGTCTTTCCCAGATTCCCTGAAAGTGAGGGAGGGAAGCTGGCACTCAGCTGGGTGCTGGGAGTCAGGAAAGAGCCCGAGGCTCCCATGGGAAGGAGGTGGTTGGTCAGGTCTGTGATCCTCAGGGCCTTGTCAGCTTTTTGGGAGCTGCAGCTTGGTGGTTGCTGTGCTGGTGATGGGATTGGCTGTGGGAACAATTCCTACAGGAGCTGGGGAAAGCTGAAACTCTCCCACTGCCGTGCCACAAAGTTTTCCTGACCTTGGAAGTCTTTCCACTAGGAGTTCTCCTTCCTCCTTGGAAAATGCTCAAGTCCAGGAGGGAGTGAGGCCTGGCAGAACAGCATTTCCAAATAAACATCCCAGGCAAACGGTGGGACACAGGGAATAAAGCAAGTCTCCAGTTTCTCTGGAATCAGGGCCTCATTCCAGGTGTATTTTCGTGGTTTCATGGTGTTCCTGTTGCAGGAATGTTGTTCTGGTGGCTGCCGTGGAGATTTGGGAAATAGGACTAGGAAGGAAGGGAAGTGCTGCTTGTTGGATTGCCAAGTTCCTGATGCCAAAGGATATCTCACCTTTTGCTAAAGCCTCTCTGGGAATGTCCCTGGGAATGTCCCATGGGATGGGGCAGCACCGCCTGCCTGCAAGCAGTGCCTGGGAAACTGGGTGAAGAGGCAAAACTGTCTTTAATTGCAGCTAATTAAGGAGGTAGTTGATGGTTTGGGTGCATGGACAGGAAGGGCTGGGATGGATTTGCACTGTCAGAACCTGCACTGGTTTTATGGGGAATAAAGTCCATGACTCCAAGGGCTCTCAGCTCAGGAGCCAGCAGCAGATTACTTTTCACTGCAGGGTCGCTGCACACACCCTGCTGCTTGCCAGGGCTGTGACAGCTCCTCCTGTCCCCTCTGCAGGCTCCTGTCCAAGATCCTGACAGAATGTGAAGATGCAGATGAAATTGAGTACCTGGTGGATGGCTCCTGGTGCCCCATCCGAGCCGAGAAGGAGCGGAGCTGCAGCCCCCAGTGCCCAATCCTGGTTCTAGGTGAGAAAGGCTGGAAACCCCTGGGGGAAATCACAGAGTTCCAAATGGTTTGGGTTGGAAGGGACCTGCAGGATCATCCAGTGCCACCCTCTGCCATGGGCAGGGACACTTCCCACTGTCCCAGGTTGCTCCAAGACCTGTCCTGCCTGGCCTTGGACACATCCAGGGGCAGCCACAGCCGTGCCAGGGCCTCACCACCCTCACAAGGAAGGATTTCTCCCCAATATTCCCTGTGGCAGTGGGAAGCCATTCCCTGTGTCCTGTCCCTCCGTCCCTTGTCCCCAATCCCTCTCCAGCTCTCCTGGAGCCCCTTTGAGCTCTGAAGTGGCTCTGAGCTCTCCCTGGAGCCTTTCCTTGTCCAGGCTGACCAGCCAGGAGTGGACAGCAGTGGTTTCAGCTCGTCCTCCCCCCTCAGGTTCCTCGGAGGTGAACGGGCTCCTGGCCACGCCCAACGGCACCGGCGAGAACGGCAAAGCCCCGGCAGATGTTGTGGATTTAACACTGGACAGCTCATCCTCGGAGGAGGACGAGGAGGAGGATGAGGAGGAGGATGATGATGATGAGGGACCCCAGCCCAAACGACGCTGCTCTTATGAGAAAGGTTTAGTCTCTGCCTGCTGACTGCAGCCACGGCTCGGAATTCCCAACGGACAGACTTGAATACTCTGGTGCTTATTAAACTGGAGGAGGGGGAGAAACGTCCTCTCCCACCTCATCTCCCTCCCTCATCTCCTGTGACTTTCCTATTCCAAATTACTCATTAAAACGAGAGAGAAAAAAGAAAAAAAAAAAAAACAAAAAAACAAAAAATGAAAAAACGACACAAACAAAACAAAAACCATTGAGCTGCTTCTTGGTTGGAAAACGACCCCACTCAGAGCCTGACCCTGAACTGGAGCCTGNGG
Organism: Rhabdornis inornatus; assembly: GCA_013397075.1. NCBI lineage: Eukaryota > Metazoa > Chordata > Aves > Passeriformes > Rhabdornithidae > Rhabdornis > Rhabdornis inornatus. Next base: position 7,037 of record VWZS01007642.1, on the reverse strand, counting down.
GGTGGGAAGGGGGGGCTCGAACCACAGATCTGTTGTATTTTTGAAGTGCAATAACTTTGGTGTTTTTGAAGACTGACAAGGGCTGCGCATTCCCTTTTCGTTGAGGTTGGTTCTGGAGGCGGCAGCCGTGACCTGCAGGGCACCCCAGACCTGGGGACAGTGACAGTGACCTGCAGGGGACACTGTCAGTGACCTGCAGGGCACCCTCAGACCTGGGGACAGTGANTTTAACACTGGACAGCTCATCCTCGGAGGAGGACGAGGAGGAGGATGAGGAGGAGGATGATGATGATGAGGGACCCCAGCCCAAACGACGCTGCTCTTATGAGAAAGGTTTAGTCTCTGCCTGCTGACTGCAGCCACGGCTCGGAATTCCCAACGGACAGACTTGAATACTCTGGTGCTTATTAAACTGGAGGAGGGGGAGAAACGTCCTCTCCCACCTCATCTCCCTCCCTCATCTCCTGTGACTTTCCTATTCCAAATTACTCATTAAAACGAGAGAGAAAAAAGAAAAAAAAAAAAAACAAAAAAACAAAAAATGAAAAAACGACACAAACAAAACAAAAACCATTGAGCTGCTTCTTGGTTGGAAAACGACCCCACTCAGAGCCTGACCCTGAACTGGAGCCTGAAGTAAAGAAAGTGTCTTAAGCCAGGCAGGATCCTCCCTCACCTGGATCCCAGGATCGGGGGAGCTCCCCTGCACACCTCCAGGACACCCACCCCTGCATCTCCAAAGCCGTGTGCAGTTTGATCCTCTTGTTAATTAACCATTCCTTAATTAATCTAAAGGTTTTGCTGGACGTGTGAGTCCGGGGCTGGGCGGGAGGGGGGTGTGGGGA
>VWZS01007641.1:11500-23567 GCA_013397075.1 Rhabdornis inornatus | reverse complement strand
GGAGGAAGGCCACTGGAAAACCTTGCCTCGCCATCCCAATGCCGGGAGCTGCCTCTTCTGGTGTTGGACCCCACACCCCTGCTAGGACGCTCTCCTGCTTCAGTTTGCTATCTCCAAGCATCCTGTTGGAACACCGGGACGGACACTGCTCCAAGTATTCATGAGCAGAGTCTCTCCTCCACCCTTCCCATCTGGGACACAGCTGCCATCACCCCCAGCACCCCTGCAGCTGCGCAGGATCTGCCCCTGTCCACCGGGAGCTGGCTGGCACTCACTGCCAGCTGTGACAGTAACTGCACCAGAGGGGAAAAGTGCCCACAACCAAAAGAACTGTTACTGGGTTCTTGTTCTGTTTGTTGTTAATTTCATAGTTGTTGTTGTTTTGCCTTGTTATATATTAGTAAAGAACTGTTATTCCTATCCCCATATCTTTGCCTGAGAGCCCCTTAATTTCAAAATTATTCTAATTCAGAGGGAGGGATTTTACTTTCTCCATTTCAAGGGAAGGCCCTGCTTTCCCTAGCACACCTGTCTTTTCAAACCAGGACACCTGTTTGTTAGTACAAGGTCAAACAGAACACCATTCCTTATGGGATCCTCCACTACCTGTGATAGGAAGTTGTCATCAATGCTTTCCAAGATCCTCCTGGACTGTGCTTCACTGTGTTGCTTCTCCAGCAAATATCAGGGTAGTTCAAGTCCCCGACAAGAACCAGGGCCTGTGACTTTGAGGCTGCTTCAAGCTGCCTGTAGAAGGCCTCATCCCCTTCTTCCTCCTGCTCAGGCAGCCTGTAACACACACCCACAGTAGTCACCCTCACTAGCCTGCCTTTTATCTTCACCTATAAGCTCTCAAATCGCTCATCATCCACCCCAAAACAGAGCTCCATACATTCCAAGTGTAACCTCACATAGAAGGCAACTCCACCACCTCACCTTCCTGGTCTGTTTGTCCAAAACAGGGCATGGCCCTTCATGACAACATTGCAGTCATGTGAGCCATAACAATGAGATGAAAGCCCTGTGACTGTACACAGATCTCTGGTTCCTCCTGTTTGTTCCCCATACTGCATATGTTGTTGTACAGGCACTTTATAGAGGTATTTGAGTATGTCAATATCCCAGTGGGAGTGCAAGGGAATGCCTCATAGTCTTGTCTTATGGTTACGTCTTTGGTTGCTTGTGCTTGCTTGAGGCATCCCCTCTGAAGTCTCCTTTTGCTACTTGGGTGGTCACTATAGTTCTCCCCTTCCCACTCTTTATCTGTCACACCTGGCCCTGTCCCATCCATCTCCCTTCCAATCTAGTTTAAAGCTCTCTCAAAGAGCCCTGCTAACACCTGAGCTAAGAGCCTTTTTCCCCTTTGAGACAGGTGGATCCCATCTGTTGCCAGCAGGCTTGGTGTTGTATAAACTAACCCATGATTAAAACCCCCAAATTTCTGCTGCTAACACCAGTCTCAAAGCCACATGTTGATCTGCATGACTTTCCTGTTTCTTGCCCCATCATTCCATGCAACTAGCAGGAAAAAAGAGAACATGACTTGTCTTCCAGTTCCCTTCACCAGTTGTCTCAAGACCTTGATGTCCCTCTTGATTGTCCACAGACTTCTTGTTAAGACTTCATCAGTACCCACCAGGAAAACCAGTAGCGGGTTAGTCAGTGGGCTGTACCAAGCTGGGAAGTTCCTTGGTGATGTCCCTTACCCAGGCACCAGGGGGACAGCACATCTTCCTATGGGTTGAGTCCAGTTGGCATACTGGACCCTCCATACCTCTCAAAACGGAGTCACCAATGACTGCTACCTTTCTTTTTTTTTCTTAACTGAGGAGGTCATGTTGCAGGGGATAGGCTACTCTGCCCTGGGTGACCCTTCCAACCCAGATGGACCTTCATATACTTTCTCATTTCCCTGGTCCTCATATTCCAAGGCCTTGCAGCTATTGTATAAGGGCACCTGGGGAGGTGGAGTAGGTTGGGAAGGGATTTGCCTGCCACCCTGAGCAGAACCCTGTTTCCACTCCCCTCTGTCACTAAGGTCCCTTCCTTCTGCCTGGTGGTGAGAGGGTAGGGGATCCATTGCTTCTTGTGAAGTGGATGGTGGATCCATTTGTCTAAGGCATGGTAGAGTGTGGGTCCACCAGTCAGACTCCCCAGTACTTCTTGAATCTTTCTATTTCATCTCTCAGTTCCACCACCAGGCTGATCAGATTGCCCACCTAATCACACCTCACACAGCTGTTTACTCTGATGCCCTCTGAGAGCAGTGTCAAGCTCTGGCATTCCCTTGCAGCCTGAGACCTGGACCCCTGCATGCTTTTGTGGGTGCTCCATCTTAGTCACCACATCCTTTGTGGCACATGCAGAGGAAGTAACTTTTGTCCGAGTGGACACCATGCCTGAGCTCTCCTGATGAGGGTGATGATCACCAACTAAGTGCTTGAGCTGCAGCGCCTCAGAGCCCTGCCTGCATGAACTGCTCACACAAGCTGACACATCCACACTATTGATCAACTGTGCTCCTGTGCTCCCTGGGGCAGGTTTTGTAGGGTAAGGATGGGTGCTGTCCCTACTGGCACCACCCACGCTGAGTCAGAGGCGCCTCTGAATCACTGCTCCACAGCTTCCCTCTCCCTGCTCAGGAGCGGGGACTGGGGCCGCTCTCTCTCCTGTGGTATCAAGGTCTTGCTGGACAGGAAAGCTCTCCTCCTTCCCTAAGAGCGATCCTTGTCTGTGGTTTCGGACCTAGAGAGAGGAAAAAAAAGCAACAACACACATGGACCTTTTTAGGGAAAAAAGGCCAATTTTATTGAGCAGAGAGCTTGTATTTAAAGCATGTTACGAGAGACTAGAACAGGACAGTAGCTTATTGGCTAATTGGGATAAACAACCAAGAGACCAGGCCTCAGGATGTATCCCATGGGAAAACAACAGGTGTTAATCTTTATTATGACTAGCACTCTGTTTTTCACCAGATTCTAAGTTGTTTTTGACCATTTATCACCTTGGGAAATTTCCTTTCTGTCTGCAGCTAACATCAGCTTCTCAGCCTGGGAAGCAAGAAGGATTCAGGCTTGAGAGAAAAGATTCTCGAGCTGTAATTTTGCAGCTCCCTAGGTGTCTCTGTCCACACTTGTCTCCAGAGCACATCTGTCCCTGCCATTCACTTTGGAGTCTTCGCTGAAATGCTGCCTGCCCATGGGAAGTGGTGAAGGAATTCCTTGTTTTACTTTGCTTGTGTGCATGGCTTCTGCTTACCTTATTAAACTGTCTTATCTCAACCCGTGAATTTTCTCACTTTTACCCTATCAATTCTCTCTCCCATCTCACTGGTGGGGGACAGAGTGAGCAGCTGTGTGGGACTTAGCTGCCCACTGAGGTTAACCCACAATACTCCCCCTGTCCTATTTGAGGAGGGAGAGTGGGAGAGTGACTGGGTAGGCCTCTTCTTGCCAGCCAACCCAGAACTCAATGGTTTATCAGCAAATAGTAAGCTACCCTAAATACAGCACTGTGTTAGTATCATGCTCCTAGAACTGATAGCTATGTTGAGGTGCTATAACTTAACAAGTTGCCTATTAGATTTAAGCAAAGAAGGCCACATGCATGGAACTTACAGTGTCTCAGCTCATGCACAGAAACTCTTTTAAGATGCCAGCAAGCCAGTTGTGCACCTGAGCCCAGAGAGTGGGCACAAATTAGCCAGATAACATTTACAAATTATTAAAGAAAGATCACGAAATCACAGAATATGCTGAGTTGGAAGGAACCCACAAGGATCATTGAGGCCAACTCCCAGCCCTGCACAGGACCATCCCCAAGAGTCACACCATGTGCCCAAGAGCATTGTCCAAACACTTCTTGAAGTCTGTCAGGCTTGGTGCTGGTGAACATTCCCTGGGGAGCATATTCTAGTGCTCAAACACCCTCTGGGGGAAGTACCTTTTCCTAATATCAAACCTAACCCTCCCCTGACATAACTTAAGGCCATTCCCTCAGGTCCTGTCACTGGATACCATAAAGAAGAGATCAGTGCCTGCCCCTCCTCTTTCTCTCACAAGGAAGTTGTATACCGCAATGAGGTCTCCCCTCAGTCTCCTCCAGGCTGAACAGACCAAGTGACCTCAGCCGCTCCTCATATGGCTTCCCCTCAAGGCCCTTCACCATCTTTGTTGTCCTCCTTTGGATGCTCTCTAATACTTTAATATCTTTCTTATATTGTGGTGGCCAAAACTGCTCACAGTATTCAAGGTGAGGCTGCCCCAGTGCAAAGCAGAGCAGGACAATCTCCTCCCTTGACTGGCTGGAGATTCTGGACCTGATGCCCCTCAGGACACAGTTAGTCGTCTTGGCTGCTAGAGCACTGCTGACTCATATTCAACTTGTCATCGACCAGGACCCTCAGGTCTCTTTCTGTGGCATTGTTTTCCAGTGCCTCGTTCCCCAGTCTGTCTGTACATCCAGGGTTGCCCCGTCCCAGGTACAGAATACAGCACTTTCTCTTGTTGAACTTCATATGGTTGGTGATTGCCCAGCCCTCTCATTTATCGAGGTGACTCAGCAGGGCTTTCCTGCCTTTGAGGGAGTCAACAGCTCCTCCCAGTTTTGTACCTTCTGCAAAGGGAACTTGCTCCCTTACTACAGGGAGTTATCACTTCAGGTTTTTAGTGGAGAGAAGAGACATGAGTAGAAAGAATATCTTCCCAGCCTGATGCACTCAGTCAGAGGGGTGGGGAATAGTGTTTTCTGGATCCCATAGGATTCTTGCTGTGGTCATTGGGACATATGCAACATCTCAGATACCAGTTACACTGTAGAAAGATTTTCAAGCAGCAATAAAGACCAATAAAGGGAGGCAAGAATACCAAGCCAACATAAGTTCACAATGTTAATTTTTAAAATGCAGTCAGTTTTGTTGGTATTTTTGACAGTAATTTTGCCCTTTTTTTGGGGGTGGGGGGCGGTAAATGTTATTCAGTCAACAATGTGAATACATTTTTAGTGAGAAACAAGCAGCTCAGCTCCTGATAGTTGTATTCAATGAGTTCCCTCCCCACAAACTGACAAAAGAAAATACTCTGCAAACCTGCCTCAGTTCTAGAATTTTGCTACTCTCACAGTGTCTTGGTTTGAAAGACAGGTATTTGCTAAAGAAAGGCAAGAACCCCTTTTTTCTGAGATGGAGAATGCAACCCCCCTCCCTTCTAATTATTATAGTTGCAAATCAGAGGCTTTCAGGCAGAAGATACGGGGATAGGAATAACAGTTCTTTACTAATATATCTAACAAGGCAAACAGCAGAAACAACAACAGCTATAAAGATTGACAACAAAACAGAACAGTATAGCTCAGTTCGAGTCCCTCTGGCCACAGGCCCTCTCTCTCTGCGCTCAGTTACCAGTGCTGTGTGGGCAGGGCAGGTCCCGTGCAGCTGAAGGGGGCTGGAGTGATGGGGGCGGTGGCGGCCCAGGTGTGAGAGGGGGATGGAGGGGAGACTCCCTCCTCACGGTGTCAGTCGTGGTGCCTGGCAGAGTGTGCGGAAGTAGTAGGATGAAGCGGGAAGGCAGCAGTGCGATGTCCGACAGCAGGGAACGTGGCTCCCGGCGTTGGGACGGCAGGGAAGATGCTAGGTAGGAGCCCCGGCTGTCTTCAGTCCACCTCACGAGCCAGCAAGCGAGCGAGAGAGTGCGCCCAGGCCCCTGTCCCACCTTTCCTTTTCCGGTCTCCCCTTATCCCCCACCCCCTGTGAGGGAAAAACTATTGCTACTAAGGTGTAGCCACAAATACTTAGCATAACAATGGAGAAAATTCCACAGAAATAAAAGGGAACAATTCAACCCCCAACACACAGCAACACAGATGAGAACTACAGAAATCCAAAGCAAAAAGAAGTTTGTGGAAAGCTTTCTAGTGACTTCTTCAAGCATGGATCAAATCTGCACTTAGAAGGTTCGACATAAACACCAAAATAGCTTTAACTTAAGCAGTAAGTATAACAAGCTTCTATTTTTTCCTTGTTAAATGTAAAGTGGAATGTACTGACTTGCATTCTTAGAATACGTGTGGCATGTCACTGTCTGAGTTGCCAGAGCAATCTTACACTTTGGAAGTTCTCGTGTTATAGAGTGTCTGAATCACACAGCCTTAATGTTGTTTCATAACTTAAAAAATCCCCTCACAATATATAAAAATGCTTTTTCCAGATAATCATGCTCTACATTGAATAGTCAGTAAATTTTGGTCAATCTCAGCAGCTTTAGAAACTCACAAATTTCTGAAAAAATAGAGAACTTGAGAGAAATTTAAGTCCAGCACAGGAAGCTTCTCCAAATTTTGGAAGAAAATACGCAGGTTGGCTATTCAGAGTGGACATGCAAATAAACTAGATATAGCATTTGCAAGAAGTAGCTTGTTACAAATTAAATCACTTTGGATGTTACCTTGTGTTCATCTTGAAGATGAGTGTCCAGCTCCTCTGTGTATTTGGTCTCATAGTAGCAGAGTTGACATTTGTAAGGTTTAAGTTCATTGTGCTTCTCTATGTGTTGCTGCAAACTCTCATCACTGGAGCAGGTAAAGGTGCACTTATCACAGTGGAAAACAACTCCCTGCAAGTATTTTGACAGTTTGGAATGGCAAACTTCAATGGGGACAACCCGCTCTTCTGTGGGGAGACAGGAATGTTTAGTAAGTTTTAAGAAATAAAAACATCAGGCAATCTGTCAATAACTTGTAACATATCACCTACAGAAGAAACAGGATCTACTATTTGTGTATGCAACTCATCTAATGAGCTAAATCTGGACCAACAAAGAAATACAAGAAAATTCCCTTTCTATACAGGCAGAGTTAATCCTAAATGACTAGAAATGCAGGTGTCCTTGCAAATGTAACCATTTATCAGGTGAACAGGATGGGAAGATGACATTTGGGGCAGATAAGAGTGTTGGGGCAGATTTGTGAGACACAGTAGCAGAGCCTAGGAATATAAAAGCAGACAGAAATCAGTCAGACTAAGCTCTATTCTGGTTCAACGCATGACAGAAGACAGTAAAAGGTGCTAGAACTGTAATAAACATGGAGCATATAGGGTGATTCCCGATACATCAACCTCCCAGCTTCTGATGATCAGAGCTGGTATTGTCACCATTACACTTAATGCTACTCACTGTGCAGCAGTATCTTCTCCTGAAGGTGGTTCTACAAAGATCAGCCAGGGGCAGAAACTTTCAATTACACACTCAGTTTTTTAATAGCTAAGATTCAAAATTCACACATAATTTCATGCTTCACACAATTCTGATGATGCTACAAGCATGCATTGAAATTGCTCTCACTGAGTTATTAAACTCAACTTCCTTCCTCTCTTGCAAAAAACACACTTTTAATAGGGCATCACAATTAAACTCAGTCTTTCTAAGGAGCCAAAATCCTGATGTGTCCAACATTCCTCCACTGTGGTTCTCTACTTTCAGCAGAGGGTCACCAGAAGATCTTCACTACAACTTTTGTTACTGAACTGTCCAACACTGAAATTTAGTACTATTATTTCTTATGGATTGCAGATTAAAGGAGTAGTTTGATTTTCCTGATAAAGATCATCATTAATGATACCTTAAAACAAACAAATGAACAAATATAAACCCAGGCCTGATTCTTAGAGGGTAACCATGAAGGGTAGGGGGCTTGTGTGCATTGACACATCTCTTATAATTTCTATAAGGAGGCAAGAGCTACAGAATTCATCTATTTGTCTTTGTTCAATGCATAACCTCTACTGCACATGAACCTAATTTTCCACAGCCCATCTAATATTATACCCTCCTCAGTTTGTTCTCCTCCTTGTGCTCCCCTTTTTTGAACGTGGAAGTTTTCCTACCTCAGAACCTTCTCTTTGTGCACTCTAAAAGTGGAAATTTCCTCCAAAGCTCTTTCTGAGACCCTAAAAACTTGTGGTTCCTCTCCAGCTAAAGAAGTTGTTGCAAAAAATGCTGAGTTGTGTCAAGTGGGAAAAGTGTTTTAAGAGATAAGAGGAGTTAAAGCTGGTTTTGAACACATAACAAGAATATTTTAAAAGGTATTTAGAGCTCTGTGCAATTGAATTGTCCTGGTTTGAAAGCAAAACCAGTGAGAGATTTCAAGTCAGAAATACAATTTAATAGGAAAAAAGAGAAAAAATAAAATACATGCAATAGTACAAAAGAAAACCACTGACAGAGTCAGAATACAACCTGACACCGTCAGTCAGGGTGTTGGTAGCAGTCTGATTAAATGTTGGCTGCAGTCTTCCTGGAGTGACAGATGCTTCAGTTGAAGCAGTGGTCCTGTAGAAGGGTGCAGTTTTCCTCCAAAGGTGCAGCGATGATGTGGAAAGGTCCGATTTTCCTCTGGAATCCAGTGGAAAAAGGCTGCTTTGGTGTTCTAAATCTCAGTTTTCATCTAGGTAGTAAATGTTTAGCTCCTCCCCCTGGGAGGAGCATCTCACAATGGGATGATGTAATTTTATCAGTCATGCAATGGGACTCAATGGCCCATTAACAGAAGATATCCTCCTGGAGGAAGGATGGGTTGTGGAAAAGATAATTATTACTGCCCCACCTGGTTTCAACAGATGGTTATAGAATACATACTTTTGTGCACATCTTTACGTTGTAACCTCGGACAGAATTCACTGAAATAAGTTAACTTGCTTTTAAAAGTTAAAAAAAGTTCCAAGAAAAAGTTTTTAAAAGATAAAGTATTTAAATCATTTGAAAATTAGAATTTTTTCTCTAGCACGTGACACATACTTTTAAAAACACTAAAGCAGGGGCTTGTATAAAAGATTTTATCCACCATGTCAGAGGAATGTACCATCCTAATTAATATTATTGTAGAGAGATAGAAGAATTATAAAAGAAAGGCCTCATAAAATCAGGCCTTGTTCTGCTAAATTAATAGCTAGCTTGCCACTTCTTTTAAGTGCAGCTAAATACTTTGCAAGTTCCCATGTGAAAATAATCTTGGTATGAAACGTTCGTTAACACAACAACCTATTCCTGGGTGAGAAACAAGTGCACCTGTGTAAACAATAAGGTTTGTCCCATGAGAACCCACAAAAGAAAAATGTAAACACTTGATCCTTAGCACATAGACACAAAATCACTTTCTGACCAATAAATGAAGTAGTAAGAAAACTAATAGCAAATTGGGTTCAAACACGAGGTCTGTAAAAACTGTATAAAAATGCATTATGTGAATAAAGAATTGGCTTTTCCCACATGAAGAAAATGGAGTCTCGCATCATTTATTACAACAAATATTAGTAAAACCTATCATCCCACTATCACTTCCCTATGCCTGACAAATCACAGGCAACACAACATAGACTAACTTCCCAGCCTTATCTTGTGCTTGACTTTTTACCATGGATCTGTTTGGCAATCACTGTATCTGTTTCTGACCAATTGTCCTGGTTCTAGCCCAGATCAGTGGGAGGGGCCATGGCCAAGACGTATTATTCAATACCACCTTATGTCATTACCAGAGGTGGAAGAAACATACTCTTTCTCTCACTTCCAGGAAGAAGGGCAACTCTTTATAGTGTAAGAAGTGTTGCAGGTGGGGAATCAATTGGCTATTGTTCTTTTTCTCAGGGTCCCGCCATGTTGGGTGGACCTTGGTGAGCATTTTGCATATGAATCACCCTCTCTTTGTACACTTTTGTTATTAGTAGTGTTGCTGTTACTGTTCATTTTCTTATCTCATTGTTGTTTCCAGTAAATTGTTCTTACCTCAGCCAGCAATCTTTGCCTTTTGTCTCCTACTGGAGGAGGGGAGGCAAGCAGCTTGTGGTTTTCTTTTTAGTGGGAGTACTAAATTGTAGAATACCATTCCTAAACCATGACAGCCTTAATTGGCACCCAATGTGAGGAACCAAGGGTTGAGATAAGAGCAGATCTGCCCAGAGTGGGTTGAAAACAAATTTGATCTAAGCATTTATTATATTAGGTACAGAGCCACTGGTCACAATCTTGCTTGGTCTGTTCATGTGGGTGTGGTACCTAACCCTGTATATGTTTCCATATATGCACTATGTGCCTATCACAGTGCTCTTTTTCAGAGCAGGGGGAGGGCTCAGGATTGCTTTGTTGCTGTACTGTGTGTTTTCAGTTTATGACATAACATCAAGGGCAATGAGGGTCATTTGGGATGCGTATTCAGTGTTGCTCTCCTGCCTTGGCCTTGGCTGCTACCTCTGGGAATTCATTAATAACTGTACCCGGGTCTGTGGGGGGAATAAGGGAAAATGATTTTCCACAGCCTTTCACTCCATTTTTCTCCTTCAGGCCTGTTACATGAGCTTTTGAGAATTTTGAATTCCCTTTGGATGGTAAGGAAAGCCTGTTCTTGTTGCTAAGTCTGCCTGTCTTCTCAGTGAGGCCCACACCAGGTTTAGAGTCAAGATAAAGATTTCTAGGGAGGTTATTCAGAGATCTGCTATGAGGGTGGATAGTCATAAGTGGCATGGAAAGTGGGAGGACGTGCGGCAGTATTTGGAGGACTTCTCTCTTCCAATGGTTTGGAAGTTCACCCCTGAACAACTACATAACCCTGTTAAAGTGATAAAACATGTGAAGAAAAAATGCTGTGGCAGCTGCAGGACGCACAAAATTATGCACTGTGCTGGGCCCTGGCTACTATTTATCAGACACTGTTCAATACATCCTCAGGGTGAGGAGGAGGAAAGCAGAGCAACCGGCCTATAGCTGTCGCCTCTCTGCAGAAGAAGAAATCCAAGACCAAATCAGGTCACTTACTGAGGGATGAAGAGGAAGCAGGGCCCTCAGAACAGGAGGAAGAGGCAGGGCTGAGGATAATTATCTGATCTGTCCCTGGGTGAGCTAAGAGATATGTGAAAAGATTTCAGATGCCAGTCAGGTGAGCCCCTGGTGACCTGGCTGCTCCGATGCTGGGAAATCATGGCCCGCAATATGAAATTAGATGGTAGTGAAGCCAAGCAACTGGGATCCCTGTCCCAGGATGCGAGCATTGACAAAGGCATGGGGAAGAGGACAGAAATTCAGACTCTGGAGGCAACACCTATCAAGAATGAGGGAAAGGTATCTTTTCAAGGATGATCGTTTTGTGCACTGAGACAAGAAGGGAGCACAGTATCCAGTATTTGAAAGGATTCAAATAATAAGCAGTCCCCTATAAATCCAGATGAAGTCCAGACTACACAAACCATGTGGCAGAAGTTCCTATGGAGTGCACCATCACTGTTTTTCAACTCATAGCTACAGTGATGTAATGGAAAGAAGGAGAACAAAGAGTGGATAATTTGTTTACCAAACTCTTGCTTTATGAAGAAAGCATCTCTTCCTTGATACAGGCCTGCATCTCATCCATGGGAAAGACTGCCCAAGGATTTCCAGCAATTTAAAGAGCACCACCAGCAATTTAAAGAAGTATCCCATGCCCTGTCAGTATGGACCAGTGTCTCTGGTATTGGAAGCAAGCACCCACCTGCTCAAGAGAGACAGAGAACATACCACGAAGTAATCTGTGGTTTTACCTGCATGACCACAGAGAAGATGTGAGGAAGTGGGATGGTGTCATGTTTTGATACTGGCCAAATGCCAGACACCCATGAAAGTCATTCACTCACCCTCTTCTGTTATAGTTGGACAGAGGAGAGGAAAAAAAATTTACAAAGGGCTCATGAGTTAAGGACTGGGAAAAAAACACTCTAAAGGTAAAACAGGTTCAAATTTAAAGGTATAAAGCAAATTTATTATTAACAGAGTCAGAGGAGGATAATGAGAAGTAAAATAAGACTTTAAAACACCTTTTTCCCCCCCAGCCCCTCCCTCCTCTCTTTCCCACCACGAGTGCAGAGAGACAGGGCATGGGGGTTTTGGTCAGTTCATTTTTTTTTTTGTTCACTCAGGGAGAGGAGTCTTTTCTCTGCTATGCCATGGGGTCCGTCCCACAGGCAAACAGTCTTCCCAAAACTGTTGTAGTGTGGGTCACTTGTCCACGGGGTGCAGTCTTTTAAGGCTAGGCTGCTCTAGTTTGGAAGCAA
>VWZS01007638.1:0-30713 GCA_013397075.1 Rhabdornis inornatus | reverse complement strand
CACAGGGAAAAGAAAAAAAACCAAGGCCACAGTGCTGGAGCTTTGCCAGGATCTCAGAAACCAGCCACGCTGGGGAAGGGGGGGAAGCAGCTGGGATTTTTATATTAGTTTGAGTCTCTCTGGTCACTGTCCATGGCCACCCCCCTTCTCTTCCTCTCTGCCAGGACATGCCAGCTCCCCAGACAGGGGGCCCAGCCTGGCCCCTGCCAGGCCCACAGGCCTGCAGTGGAGCTAGGCCAGGGCCCTGTTACCTGCACTGCTGCCGGAAAAGCCAAGAGGGCTCAGTTCCGGATTACCTCCTTCAAAATGTGTGTTCACGGGGCGAACTAACTTTCTTCAATTGGTTCTTCACACTGTCAATAACCAAACCAGCCTCCAATTGGTCACTATCAACTCCCAGGGGAGTACTCACAGAGAAAACTCCTCTTTGAGTTTTTCCTCCTCAGGTCGAACTACGACACCTTGTCTCTCCAGAAAGTCACATTATGTGAATAATTCCTGCTTTAGACAGGCATCTGGGAAACAAAACTGTGAATAAAGCGCCCCTCTTCTCACAGTGAAAGAAACAGTACTTCAAAGATTAAAACTCTCAAAGATTCATGGTTTTTTTACTGCTGTACTTATGTATATTTCTACAGGAAATGACAATTCTGTGTTTAAGGGGTTGGCAGACTGTATTTGTATCAAGAGAAATATGGATGTTGCAAGTTGCATAGAGAAAGTAGGAAATGAAGCTCTAAAGCACAGGATAATTGGCAGAGTTTTGGTATGTGTTGTGGGGTGGGAAAAGTATAAAATTTCTTACCTGGTTTGGGAAGCAAAATATCCAGAAAGGTTCTAGTTTCAAAGGAATCCACTTTTTGACTGGCGCATCAATCAAAGCCACACACTATTACCTGACTGAAGCCACATGCTTAGAATCATTTAGGTCAGAAAAGACCTTTAAAATTGTTGAGTCCAACCACTGATCCAGCACTGCCAAGTCCACCACTAACCCATATTTCCAAGGGCCACATCTACTGTCCTGGTTTAGGGCAAATTTGGGAGGAAACTTTTGAATAGGGTTTTTCTGGGAAACAGATTTAAGCAGTCTTTCTCTTAATTGGTTCAGGGAAAAATATTTCTTCGGAGAGAAGTGGGAAAAAAGCTATTTATTTAACAGGCAAAACACTTTTCAGCACAAAAATGAACAATACTAAACAGCAAAACTTCTTGCTGCTTTGAAGAGATGACAGATTCAGAAGAGTCCCTTCCGTAGGTTGCAGCCCGGCTTACTCAGTTGTTCTTAGTCTCTCTGGCGCTGGGAAATGCTGCAGCCCAGGCCAGGCCTGGTGGGCCACAGGTGTGGGCTTTCATGTTCCCCTGGGTTTTCAGTCCAGAGCAAGCTTGAACAATTTTAAGAAAAAGGAGGAAAAACACAGTCCAGGGAATTTTTTGGCTTCCATTGGTTAGAAAAACTAACCAAAAAGCAAGAGAGCTTTCTCCCACTGTCTACTGCAGACAACAAAGTTTGTGGGCAGGAATGCGGGGGAGCCAGTGCAGTTTCTGATAACAAATTCTGCACTTCGTCTTCCCCCCCCTTCACTTTTGGAACCAGTCTTAAAACTGCAGAATTCAGCTGCAATATTCAACACCAACTGAATAGATGATTTGGGGATACAGGCATCATACAGTCACCCCAAGACATCTACACATCTTTTAAATTCCTCCAAGGACAGTGACTCCACCACTGCCCTGGGCAGCCTGTTCCAGTGCTCTCCAATCCTCTCAGTGAGGAAATTTTTCCTAATATCCAATCTAAACCTCCCATGGCACTACCAGAGGCCATTTCTTCTTGTCCTATTGCTTGTTACTTGGGAGAAGAGGCCAACCATCACCTGGCTACAATCTCCTTTCAGGTAGCTGCATAGAGAAATTAGGCCCCTCTGAGCCTCCCATCTCCCTTAGCTGCTCCTTGTCAGGCTTGTGTTCCAGACCCTTCAACTGCAGCTTCCTGAAGTCACCACAGGGTTTTTGTTGTAGTAAGGAGGAACCTTCCTGACAGAAGCTTTTGGCTGTAAGGTCCTCCATCGTCTCTGATACATGGGATGTGTGCACCATTTACATTATGTTTACATTATGAACGAAGCCCTTCTCTATCCCATCAGCTGCTCTGAATTTCCCTGTTTTGGGGATTTTTTAACTATTTGAAGCATCTCTCTGTAATCCTATATCATCAAGCACACTGATGTGGTTTTTTGCTTATTAGCTTAATACGTCCTGCGGGTGGGTGTTTTTATTTCATTGCAAGTCAGGCTGGAGCTGCCAACCTTCTCCTTCCCTGTTTGTGGCTGTTATAACCAAGAAGAAATAAATTTTGTTCACTCTAACAGCCATGACCTTTTCCATCTCAAGAGCTTGTACTGAATTCCATTTGAGTTAGCAATTTTTCCTCCAGCACCCAAAAAAACCTCCGTCTTTGCCCTACTAAAAACTTTCACAAATACAAAAGATCAACTCTAATTAGGCAGGAGAAATGTCTGGCATTTGGTGAGACTTGTTAAGCTGGTGGCTTTCAACATGTGCACTTCTGTTAAAGGGCACCAGGGAAGGAGGTGAGATGGTATTTGCAACCAACCTCTGCTGCTGCTGGAACATTGGGCAGGGAGATGATTGATCAGTAGAGCTTAAGCAGCACTTAATTTGCTGCTATTGATCTTCCACCAGAGGCAACAAATACCGTGATCCAACACCAGGCTATTGGACCAAGATAAAAGGTGCCTACTTCTAATTTCCTTTGCTAGTAACATGGCTGAGCTTGTGGTGGAGAAACCCACCCCATACCACATGGGAAGGCAAAAGAGAATCCCTTGGTTTTCAGGATGAGTGGACAGTGAGATGGAATAAGAGCTAGCTGAATGGCAGATCCCAGAGGTTTGTAATCAGTGGCACAGGATCCAGTTGGGGAGCTGTCACTAGTGGTGTCCCCCAAAGCTCAATACTGTCCCGGGTGTTGTTTGACTTGTTCATCAATGGATAAACATTGGATGAAGGGTAGATGCCTCCTCAGCAGTTTTGCTGACAACACGAAGCTGGAAGGAGTGGCCAATACCCCAGAGGGCTGCGCAGCCCTTCAGAGGGACCTTAACAGGCTGGAGAGATGAGCAGAGAAATGTCCAAAGTTCAACAAAGGGAAATGCAGGTCCTGTGCCGGGAGAAATAACCCCACCCACCAGTACAGGTTGGGGGTGACTTGCAGAGCTTGACTTGTACCAGGATAACTGGAAAGTGGACTGGACAGCAAGATGAAGTTGAACCAGTGTCTGGCTGGAGGGAAGTTGGCCTGACAGGAGGAGATGAAGCCATCAGAGGCATACTCTCTGTCCTGAGCTGGCTGAGACACTTCATGTTTGTTTTTATAGCCTTATGCAGGAAAAAAAAGACTACTTATTGAGAAAAACGTGCCATATGCTGTTGCATATGGCTGAAACATCTGCATATGTACCCAGGGATCTGATATATGTGATGAGCTGCTGTCACAAATCTAACAGTGAAGGAATTATCTTTTGGAATTTTTTTAAATTCATTTTTTTAAACTATCTCTAAGGGTCTTTGAAGGAAGTCAGCCTCCTGGCTTCATCTTCATGGGGTTTCATGGAACCTGCAGGGTCCAGTGAACATAGAAGGTACTTGCAGTTGTTTGTCTAAGAGTTACCAATACTCCTGCCATGCCCAAGGGTGTCTGAAGGCTGTGAGTTGTCCCAAACTCTTCCATTAACCATTGCTACCGAGCAAGCAGCAGAGGAGTGAAGTAGATTCAAACTAAAATCATTCAAACAACTTAAACAGATGGTTTTGCACCTTCCATCATCCTTTTTGCCTCAGCTGATTCCTATGACTCATGAAAGTAATAGAATATAAACAAATCAGAATGTACTGTGTTTCCAATTGTGACATTGTTAAGGTAAAGAATTTAATATAGTTACAAAAATAAGATGGACAAAAGTCTGTATCCATAGTTCAGATGAAATGGAACAAAGGCTACTACTCCTCATGCTTAAAGATGTCACTGATAACCCTGCTGACTAGTTAATCCAAGACACCCAGGAGTAGTGACTGTAGGAGATCTGTTCATCATATATGAAAATTCTTCTGTTTTCTCCAAAGTTAGTGTCTTCATCAAGGAGTTCATGAAACACTGATTTTGCGTTGTGTTCATACTGCACCCAGCATGAGGGAATCTCCCATCCTGGAAAAAGTTGTTAGACAAAAAGGATTAGGGAAAATACCACATATTGGGTAATGAAGTGATATTTGTCTAGTTCCTCACTGAGCTAGGTGCTATAGGGGTCTGAGACACAAAGTGCATCTGGACAGAGACAGAGAGCTCTTCATGAGAAAGCAAAATGTTCCAGCTCATTCAGCTGAACTTGTGGAACAAAATTCTCAATCATAGGTAAGTTCCCCTGAACTTTTAAGGCAGAAGTCATAGAATTACAGAATTATTTAGGCTGAGAAAGAGCTCTGAGATGGTAAAGTTTAGCTGATAACCCAGCACTGCCTTGCTCACCAATAAATCATGTCCCTCAGTTCCCCACACACAAGTCTGTGGATCACTGTTTTTTCCACCTCTCAGGTGGAACCACTGAGCACCTTTGTGTGTTTGGGCCCCTTAAACTTGCAGGTTTTGCATTTGCTGCAGGGAATTGCCTGTGGGCTTAGATGGGACGAGGGGGTGACAAGGAGATTGGAGGTATTTCCAGGCTCCTGAAATGCTGCACTAGTAGGAGTGCCCAGAGGGAAGCAGTGAATGAAATCTCCTCATGATGGGGATAGTTACCTCTTAATTCAGTATTAAAATTATCTATTTCAATATTGAATCAACACTTAAGAAAAATCAATGAAAAACAGGTTGTAAAACCATTTGATTTGTGGATGGTCTTGGTGACATCTGAAAAATGAAAGAAAAGAGCCCAGACTGAAGCCCTGTGCTTCACAATAACACAAAGTAAAAAATAATATATCATCATTTCATTCAGTATTGCTTGAAACCTGCTCTTTGTGCCAGAGATATGAGAACATAAGATTCCCACAGAAGGTTTCTTGGATTGCAAAAATTCCTAGATACTGCTTGAATTATGTGCCAATAGCTCAGCATTTGTGGAAAGTGTCATCTAATTAAACCAGAAGTTTTAAGTACCAGACACCATGAAGACCAGTAATAGGAGAGCAAAATCCATCTGTATTACAGATGGGATAGGCAACGCTAATAGTATGGCTTTAGGCAATGTTTATTTGAGTAGTTAAATTATCTTTTGCAGATGGGAAAATAAATTACTGCTCATCTCTCCAATTTATTTTAGCTTCTCCACATTCTTTTTCCTGCGGGAGTGGTGAGGGAGCGTAGGACAGTCCCAAATATGCCCAGAGTGATTTATTTACCCAATGTACCATAATTTCCCCTTAAAGGAGAATGTCATATGCACGTGGAAGTTGGTGTGTATGTAACTGGCTGTATTCTGCTCTTTTCTTGCAAAGAATATCTGCTAATCACTGTGGTGCTAATCACAGCTGTATGTTACATACGTGTGTGTGGTTTTAAGTATACTCTTTCTAAAAAAGCAAGAGAGAGGATAACTGGTTCACCATCCTTCAGTCAAATCAGGAGTGTGTACCTCAGTGGAGCCATGCAATTTTGCCTAAGAAGTTTTCCAAGCTTTGGGACAGCCTGAAAATCTTCACATTGACTCACAGCATTTTGTAGAATGAGATTATTTGTGTCAACCTGAAGACTGTTACTCCTCAGGTTGCCTAAACCAAATGAACAGACAGCAATGCATGATACTCTGTGTGGTACAGGGGAGCAGAACTGAAAATGTTGGACAATTTCAGTTGATTAAGTATTGGATCCATGTGATTCCATCTGCCTGAACATTTTCCATGGTCAAATGTCTGCACACAAGCATAGCCATGCTAGAGTATGCTAGCTTGTGTGCTTTATGCTGGCTACGGGAGAACATCTGGTGTTCCATCTGGGGTGGAAATTTCTGCCCCAAAGTCAGTCCTTGGAAAGTCTTGAGCAGATGTGAGCTGGTTGGTTGGGTTAGTACCTGACTGCTGGGCTGTGTTGTGTGACTGATGTTTTTGATCGAGTGCTCTGAGCCTAAAGACAGATTTCTCACATCTTGCAGAACTACAACTCAAATCCCCCATGATGCCTCAATATTTGTGAATGTAGTAACAGGCCTCTGTGCATGGCAGACAGCTGGGCTCAGTCTGACCCTTTCCAAACAAAATCATTACTTGCTTTCCAGTTGATCACATCCCAGCCATGGGTCTTGGCTGTGGGCTGGATGAGATAACCATGTCCCCCTTGTGTGGCCTGAAACTCTGCTGAAATTCTGGGGGACAGAGGAGGGTGAAATAGGTTTAAAAGCACTTGGGGAAGAAAAGCTCTGTAGTAGTGCAGGAGAATCTTGTTGCTATTGGAGTATTATTACCGCTGAGAATAACTAATGTGGCTGGAGAAAATGACTTAAAGATACAGGTGGTCTGTTTTTCCCCTGGGTAAAAGTTTTTTTCCAACAAAGTTAATAAAATAGTTTTAATGAATATGGATTCTTATTGCCCAGAAGCCCCATGGGTTTTAGAAGATGCCCTCAGGGGAAGATGCTGACTGGAAGAGCAAAGGGTGCAAAGTAGATACCTCAAATGTTTCTCTCCAGACATGTTGAGTTCAGAGTGCTTCCAGGCTGTAGAGGTGTGGCATGGTCAGTGTGAGCCCTGAAAAACTCCTTTGCTTGGTGTGAGTTGTCACAATTTAATTTTTTAAATGAATGTTCACAGATACTTTTAAAGCTGCTTGGAACACGAATTTAACACACACAGTTTGTGAAAAGACTTTACTAGCCCACTGCTTTTCAATAAGCCTGTCTCTCTTAGACCATTTCAAGTTTAGGGCTTTCAAGCAAACAGCCCTGAAGCACTTCTCTGTGGCAGGATCAATGCTTTGAGGGGTGGCTACATTGTAAGGATGAAAGGCTTGTTCTACACTCAGGACTATGTAGAACAGTAAATGTATATTCTACCGCATGTATATTCTACCGCATAATTTAGATACAGGGAAATTACCTGTAATGAAGTCTGGATTGGTGTAAGCATCACCAGCTCCTTCTCTTTCGGAACTCATGTCCAGCCTTTCGTTGCACCCCTGGGCCTGCCCCAGCTCTGCTGCAGAAAGGCTGTGATGTGCACCAGTGATCCCAGAGCAAGGACAGTCCCAATGCAAGGACATGTGCTGGGGACTCTGCTGGTGCTGGGTCCTCACAACTGCTGGTCTGGTATGGTCCTCTGTTCAGGTAGCTCACTGATGAGGAGAGCAAGTAAGGACTACAAAGCTGCAGTTTGGAAAGGAGAAATAGATGCTGGGTTATAAACTATTATGCAATTAAACTAACAGCCCCCTTTAACAACCAGAAAGAAATTTCTTTGATGAGGGCTCAGCAATGATTCCTTTTATACTGAAATAATTTCAGAAAAGTGCAGCCAGCTTCTAGAAAAGGCTTAAAGCCCGGGATTTAATGAAACAGAGTTAAATAAACCTCCAGACCCAGCCATCCTTCCAGGGTTGTCGGATTGGCTGAGCTTTGCTGGCACCCCAAGCCCGATCTGGGGGTTCAGCACAGTAATGCTGAACACAGGAGCCCACAAACGGGGGTTGTGAACATGTGTGGGTGAATGGGATGGTGCCGTGTGGGCTCCTGGCAGCGGATGCTCATTCCCTGCTGTGCATCTCCATCTAGGGACTGCTGCCTGTCCGGGAGCAGCCAGAGCACAGCATCTCCAAGGCAGGATTCCGGGAAATCGGCCATTCCTAGCAAGAAGATCCTGTGGCTGCAGGAGCCCGAGACTGTGCCGTCTCCGGAGCTGCCCACGCCCTGCTCGGGAGCGGCGGGGAGAGAAGGACTTTGTCATCTGATGTGCGGCAGTCCTGGCACCAGCAGGGGTTGAGCCTGGGAAGCACAAAAAGGATTCAGCGTTTTCGGCAGGCAGAGGTGACTCCTCTTTGCGATGGCACTGGATGCGAGGCTCTTAGAAGCATCCACTTTTCATCAGGTCTCTTCTCGAGCTTAACCTGATTAAATTTCTTCAGTGAAAGGGTGGTCAAACATTGGAAGAGGTTGCCCAGGAAAGTGATGGAATCACCATGCCTGGAAGTGTTAAAAAAATGTGCAGATGTGGTGCTTGGGGACATGGTTTGCTCAAGGACCTGGCAGTGTTGGTCTAATGGTTGGACTTGCTGATCTTAGAGGGGTTTTTCAACTTTAATGATTCTGCAATTCTAAATTAACTCAGGCTTACCTCGAGTTAAGCCTCGTTTGATGCGATTCACTCTGGTTTCCTGATCCTCATCCCTGTGGTGAAATGTGCTGTGAAATCCTGGCTGGGAAGCAGGCTCAAGGGCACTTGCAGTTCCCCCTCAGTGGAGGTATTGCCTACAGGGAGGAACAGAACAGCGGCAGCTGGGCTTGGGGAGCACAGCAGCCAGGCACCACTGCGCCTCTCTGAGCTCCGGCTGAGGTGAAGCTTCGCTGTCTTTGCTGTCTTTTGCTGTCTTCTACTGCACTTCTTTTGCAGGCAGTAGTGACCTACAGTTAATCAGAGTAAGGCTTGGGACAGTGACAGGGCAAGTTTCTGGTATGGTTTTCTTTGTTGAACTACATCGAAAGGACTTTAGTGAGGTTCTCTGAGGAGGATCTTGTTTTCCAGCTCCTCAAGGAGGCTTCACATTGCTTATGTCCCATGAAACCTCTCAGGTGGGAGGAAAACACATGAACAATTTGCGCTCTGGGAAGGAGTGGGGCATTGCAGCCTTCACATGTGGCATGAAGGGAGTAAAAAAAGGCAGACCCTGTGGTATTGTGCATTATCCTTTATAGAAGAGGTAAACCTAAAAGCATGCAGATTCTGAATGTCTGACATAGGGAAAGGGCTGGGGAACTCAAACTGTGAGTGAAGGTGCTCTGCTCTAGGCTTGCTGGAGAGTTGATGAGTGGTAATATATGATCAAAGACTAATTGCCTTCAAATAAAAGGAAAACCAGCTCCAGGCCAGCTGACAGGGAACCTGCTGGCTCTGTCTGATGCATATGCAGAAGCACATCATCAGTAGAGAGAGTCAGCACATAAAGTCAAGGCTCCTAAGTATTTGCTATTTAATGATCCCAGGGGAAAGATCACAGTTTTGCCATAGCAGTGAAAAGAACACCCTAATCATTGAGTTTCCAGGTAATCACAGTTACATCATACTTAGCCATTTTCCAGTATATCAGAATAATTTTGAGGGGGTCCTTCTAAGCTGAGGAAGATTGCCCACAAAAAGAGATCTTTCCTGCTCTGTATGCAACAGTCAACATGTTGTAACATGACGTTTCATTAAACACCAAATTCCTACTAACGTCAGCAGAAACAGTAACAAGCAAAGGAAAGACCAGCAAAGAAACCATCTTCTAGCAAGAAAGATGCAGCAAGATTCAATGAAATGTGAATATTATTTATTTAAAGAGTGATTGCCGTATTATTGGTGGATGACAGTAAAACAGGAACATATGTCACCTGGCCTGGAGCTAATGCTCCCATGCCCATGTCCTGTCCTCCATGTAATCAGTGCTGCAGCCTTGAAGCAGAGCTTTTAGTGTTTTATATTTTCCAACGTGCCTAATTAGCAACTTTAGTAATTGTCTGTAAATTTTGCCATGAGGGGATGATAGAGCAGAGACCTTTCACACAGCACCAGATGGATAACTACTGTGGACCTGCCACTACTACTGAAGTAGCCTGTTCAGTTCTGGATGAGAGAGAAGAAGAGGCTGCAATCCTCTGGTGTAATGATGAAAGGCCTGACAGAGGGAAAGTGGTGTTTTCTCATTTTCACATGGAGAACAGGAATGCGTGCATGTGTGGGGAGGGTGCTCATGGGCAGAGACATGAGGTAATGGGAAGTTATAACAGTGGAAAGCAAATAGAATCCTGCCCAGACATCTGCACCTTCAGGTCCTCCAAGGCTCTCTGTTCTTCAGCAGCTTCTCAAAATATACAAGTGGCTACATACAGGCCAGCTAGAGGAGCACTGATGTATTTGGCTGTGCACTGAAAAGACTAGGGGTAATAAGAAGTCTTCATCTGAAAGGAGGGGCCATCCTGTCCAAAGGAAAGGCTGAGAAACACTGGTCTCTGCAGTTCACAGGGTGCTTTGCCCCCTTCATGTCTCCCTGTGACTGCATCCCATCCAGCCAAGGTCTGTGAAGTAATGTCCTTCACTGCCTGCTAGAGAGCCCTCTAACAATCCTATCTGTCCCCATGTTCACCAAGGGGTCTTCAGTAGCAGGCTTGAGTTTTTTGTCTCTTTGTTGTTAGTTTATGTAAAAAACCAGAAAAAACATAAGCCTAAGTCCTGAAAACCTTCAAAAGCTGTTTTCACATCTGAGTTTTAAAGGCTGTAACTTGTGTTCCTGGTGAGGTCTCAGAGGAGCTTCAGGCAGGGTTTCCGCATGCCTAAGAAGAGCATCACCAGTTCTGGTGTGTAGAGGAACTGGTGACTTTCTCCTATCTTTTTGATATCCAAATATGAAAATCTCCAAAGCTCCAGATTTTCATATTCCATATCCTTCCTGTGGTTAAAGACAAAACAGATGTCCATTTGCATTTTTAAGGTGTAGAAATGAACCATCCTCATCGATATTTGATTACACAGTTGTACAGCAATTGCTGCTCAGTGACACATGCTGCACTCCCCTTTTTCCCAAGCAAAGCTGTAATGGATGCTTTGGATAAAGCAAAGCACCTCACTGAGAGCCTTCCCTGAGTGAGGATACCCTGTTGATTCACTCTGCAGCGTCTCCTGTAACTTTCTCCTCCTTATGCCTAGTAGGAAAGCTGGGCAAAGGGAAAAGCCTGACTTACAGCTCTCCATCCTTCTTGGTGGAGAAAATATGAAGCATGCTACTCAGTAAATTAAATCTATATATTCATGGTGTCCTTTGAGCAATGTTCATTCACCTGAAAACTAAGGCTTCTGGCTGGATTCAAATGTCTTTTGGGTGAGTACTGGATCCAAACAAATAACTTCTGTCACTGTAGCTGACCTTGGAAAATTTTATTAGTTAGTTAAGATGCCAAATGCAAAGGACAGAACTGAAGCCACAGTGTCAGTTAAAATTTGGCTATTCTATTAATTAAGTCTGGCTTACATCCTAAGCTACTGGTATCCGGTATGGCTATAAGCATATTACCATTCATTTTACTGGAGAATGAAAATAACATCACTGTAATACTGATGGATGGCTTAGTATGTAACAGGTTGGTAGAAAAGCTGGTAATTTTATAAAATTTTATAAATTTTGTTGTGTGGATGGCCCAGTGTGCTGGATCTCTGCAATGCTTTCCAGGACACAGGATGAACAGGGACGATATTCTGTGTCAGCTGCAATTACAGTAAAATAGAGATTTTCAGGAACTGTGAGAAAGGGAAGCAATATTCATGTAGCTGACGTGGTGAAGCTCATCAGAAATTCTTTCCTTTTAGGACTGCTTCAACAATGAAATGACAGGTTTTTAAATCCTCCCAAATAATGTGGTCATATAGTAGTATCACTAATTGTTGTACTTTAGTATTATTTACTCCCAAGCACTGTCTTTTTTAGTTTAAAGTACTAGTTTAAAGTACATGTGTATGTATTTGTTCATATCTATTAATCTTTCTAAACCAAAACTTTCTGCTTTCTGTCTGCAAACAGCATCACCCTGTTTTTGTCTGACCCCAGCTGCTGAGGAAGGTGGTAATGTAACCACTTGGTCAACCTGACTGCCAGGAATGTCTTCTACAACAGAAGGGAAGCCACATGGGCATGGCTATGACCCTGCCCCTGCAAAGGACCCTTTCCCTCTTATTCTCCACTAATATTGATCTCAAAGACAAAGGGGAATGCTTCACACCAGCCCCTTCTAAAGAACAGGAGAATGCTTCACGCCAGCCCCTACTGAAGAACTTACTGGAGACCCAAGTTTCTTCCTGCTTCTTCTCACTAGCAAGCAAGGAACAGCTGAGGGCAATTCTTCTGCTGAGGGTATCTTTTGAAGGAAAAGGGCGGTCAGCCCAGAGCTACTAGGCATAAAGTATTACAGTTCCGATTGCATAAAACAACATCCTTTTTATGAGCAGACAGTATGCAAGCCATAAAATTAATGGGTGTTTCTGTACTCTGCCAAATGTGTCTTTAGATCTGTCCAGAGAACAACAGCTTTTCCAGTTTATATGTATGGGTGGAGTTGAGGAACGCATTCAGTGCTCATCGCACAATCCCCTGCTATTGTGACTAAGGGATCACTCTTCCCCTACTACTCCCAGTGCACTGAGGCCTGGTCTAGAGGTTAATGTGCCAACCCCAAAACCTGGTCTGCTGATACAAGTTGCTGCCTAGTTGCATTTGCTCTAGCCACTCTCTTGCTTCCGGGGGTGCTTGTGAACTCAGAAAGAGAACAGGTTTTTTCTCTGTCACTTCCTGGGACCTGGTGCTGCCCAGCTGTCCCCGCTCAGAGCCTACAGAGCACTGGCTGCCACACTCCAGCTGTACCTGCCACCATTCCCATCACCCTTTTTCTGGCTTGCTTCTGGAGTGGATAAATCCACTCCAGAAGCAAGCCAGAAAAAGGGTGATGGGAATGGTGGCAGGTACAGCTCATGCCTGTGCCTCAGCCCTCATTGGTTTTCTAATATAGGTTCAGGTAGATTCCTTAGTCAGATAAGGAAGATAAACACTATACACAGCATAAATGAAGAAGACACCAAATAACTCTAGATGAACTGTTTAGTGCTTCTGCGTTTGCATATAAAAGTACAAGCATCTCCAGGTTTTCATGGTTTTCCTGGGCTCTTAGAGCAGTCCAATGGTTCTGTATTTGTTGAATATTTTTTTCTTACAAAATTTCTGTTGTTAACTAGAAAATAATCTCCCCTTTGTGACCCTTTTGGCTAAGGTAGAAAGTGTTTGTGGTCCACCTCAACTAAAACAATAATGTGAAATTTGACCTAATCATCTAGTGTGAAATTAGTCAGATGTGACTTTTTTGCCAATGTGATCAACTTGCAATCGAGAAACACATTTTCAGCAAATGAACAGGTAGAATTTCTCTAAACTTATTTGTCATTGTACTTTTTTATCCTGCTATAGTGGCAAATAAGTTAGGGAATTATCCACAGTCCACTCACCCCCTTCTTCTGTCCCACAAAGAGAGTTGCACTTACGGAAAAAGGGTAAATATAGCCACAATATCATCTCAGCAGCTGGGGGTAATGAGCTGAGCATTAGTCTGTTCATTGGAGGGTCTAACCTTTGGATAAAGAACATTATCTTTGGAGATACTGCTTTGTTCCACAACAGCATTCCCGGTGAGAAAGGAGGCACCCCCTGAGTCTCTGCACAGCCAAAGCCAGGTGCTTGTTTGATGTTTCTGCACTTGAGTGGGAACAATCCTTCAGGTAAAGGGTGCAATGAAAACAGTCTGCGAACTAGTGGAATGAAGTCATGTCTAGGGAGCTCATAAACAGAAACTGTGACCATACAATGTAAAAAGTTCACTAGTTAAAGACCCCACTGAAACTCCTGCCATGCCTTACCAATACTAAGATTTCTTCTGTTTCGAGAGCTTTGTTGTGGTCTCCTTAGGCTGTAGGTTTCCTTTCATGTATTGGATATTCCTATTAATGTCAAAGCTAATTGTCATGGCTGTTTTTAAATTGTTTAATGGCCACTGTATTAGGGTTTAAATAATTCTGTACTGTATTGGGTTTTGTGGCAAGGTTTTGGTGGAGGAGGCTATAGGTTGAGAGGACACCAAAAGCTTCCCCTTTGCCAGACAAGGGAACGTCAATGTTACCTGGCAACAAGATGAACCCATCACTGGTCAAGGATGAGGCCGTCAGAAACACCACCCCTATAACTCTCCATCTTCACAAAAACCTGCTGCATTTTATACAGCTAACTATAGCCCAAATAGCAATGGGAGACCCCCCCCCAAACCTGCAAAAAAATTTGACATCATCCACTTTGTAGTCAGCACCATTTGTCTGGGCAAGGGTATAGAATGTCACATGCTGGTTAAACTGCATATAACTTGTAAGACTTTGTTTACATTTTCCCCTACAGAAAAAGCGTCCATTTCCTTCAGTATCTAGAGTTTCACCTGAAATTGATAAGTATTGGTTGACTTATATCAGCTGTGGGAATGAAGCTTGTCCCATTCTGTTTATGTAGGTGCCACAGGTATTACACAGTGCATGTGGAAGGCAGCCACTTCCATCAGTAGCCCTATGTTTTCATTGCAAAATGACAGCAATACTACAGAGAGATGAAAATTACACTGTGAGACTTCCAGGTTCCATTAGCTAATAGGGGTATCTGAGCTTCTTGCTCTAAGTTATCTTGGGACGTGCAATAACAGGGAATATAGCCCTATAATGCCCAGATTAATGCTTTCTTTGCCAACCCAAGCATTAATGTCACTGTGGTTCTATTCACACAGAAGATGGTGGCCAACTATGTAACATGCTCTGTCATTGTTGGGCTTTCAGCCTGGACTATCATGGAGAATTCCAGAGCTAGCAAATCCATCACTTCACCTTTCATCAAACATCTTTTCTGGGGTGTAGAGGTTCACAGAACAGATAAACAAACTATTTATTTGCATATCCTCCTTTTCCATACATTGCCATGGAAACAAGTAATGAAAAAAAAATACTCTCAAACAGGTAGTTTTGTTTTTAAATACTGTCTTTTCAGCTTTCAGCTTTCCAGCTCTGCTCCTGTTGGGGGGTTGGATTCTCTTTGTGCATCTGCCACTAGATGGTATTGCTTTAATAGGCACCTTCCTGCCTCTTCTGCACCCTTGAGACACAGACCCCCAGAAAAGCAGGGGCTGCCTGTGTTTTTAATATTCTTCAAGCATCTTCTCGCAAATGTTGTTGAGGATAGAGTCTTAGAATAGGAGATATTTAGTCCCACAGCTGGCAGTTTCTTGTGTTTGCAGCACAGTTTCTGCTTAAGGGCAAATTTTATATTTGCTCTATCATCCAGAAGGTAAGACAGGTCTGTGGTCTGCCTGAAATTTCAGAATACCTGATGTATAAAATTTGAAGCAAACAGACAAAACTTTGTGTACTCTGGGTCTTTTAGTTAGCACAAAACTACAAAGAGAAGGCTTCTTTTTCTTTCACAATTGCGAAGTTTTTCTAACAGTTTTGTATTTCTTTTATGTGCTCACAAAAGAAAAGCAGGAAATATGCAGGAAGTCATTCAGCAAAATTGTTATTAGTCTAGGAGATAAAAACATCAGTGTGATGAGATATGAAGTAACTTTATATTAAAAGTTAATGACTTGGACTGTTCAGCTTTAAATGAGTTGCTACTTTCTAATCCTTTATATGCATCTTTATGGTAAATTTATATGATGTGAGACTTATTCCACTTTTATATTTCCTTGTTTTGTTGTTCTGTTATTAAATTGTCTTATGTCATTGCTTTCCCTACTGGGGAAACAATCAAGAACGTCAAACCAAAAGTGGAAAGAACAGCCTCTAGTGATTAAATGTTCTCTGTTCCCACATTTGTAATTTTTCAGTGATCCAATTCCTGTCTTCATTGATTTCTAAAAATTATTTTTAATTGCTCTACTTGTTTATAAGTAAACAAAACCTGCTCCTACATTTAGGTTGAAGTTGGGATTGGCTAGCTGGAATTTTATTAGGTGTTTTGATGAACTATTTGGAAGTTTTAAGCTCGAGTTACACAGCAAACCTTCCTTGCATCCCCACCCAACTGAGTAGGGGCTACAAAGGCCATGCCTGGTGCATGCCAGCCCCCTCCTGTCCCCCTCATGCAAACTGTCACTTGCCTGGCTCAGGTAACAGTGGATTCAATGGCAAGGAGGGCTCCTCTATTTTAAAAGAGCATAAAATTGGTTGGTTTAGAGTGAAAGCATGACCCCAAGAGCCAGACCTGACCCCATAAGTGCTGAACAGCTTGAACTGAGCTGCATCTTAATGAACACAAGGGAGCTGCCAGCTGAGTTATATTCATTGCTGGGGAAAAAAAGTGCTTTTAACAAAATTCACTTTCTTTCTCATGCATATTGGAGAAAACAAAATAAAATGCCTCAGTAATCAGAGTGTAGAAAATCAATGCTGCAGACAGTGCTGCTCCTTGCCTTTCACCTTTACACACTACAGCTGCTCGTGTCCATTTAGTGTCCACTGCCTCCAACCCAGGTGATGGAAACTCACTCAGAGTAAGCTCTGAGAGGAAAGATCACAGCAGGAACTACCAAAAACAGTGCTTATTTCCTCATCTTACTGATTGCAAGGAAAGCAACCATCTCATATTTCTTCTCTTCCAGGGTAGCAGGATGCCAGGGTGGCTCAGGAGGGAAAGAAGAAGCCACTGTGCCATGCCATGTGCTGTATGGACTTCAGCAAGGAGCAGGGCAGAGGTTGCAGGAATGCTGGATGGCTGCACAACGCAGGAAAAGATGAGGAAGGAGTCATGTGGAGATAGTGACTCACACAATTAAGGTTTGGCATGGCTGAGTGGCAAGATAACAACATGATTTTACCATAAAAGAGGCAAATATGTTATTACTGTGGTATATGATATTCAATTAAATGGCAACATCAATTAAACAGCTTCCAGAGCTTTTCTTTGGAAGCTTGCAAGGCTTTTTTTCCTGCAAAAGCTGTTCATTGAGTATCAACAATTAGTTCCCCTGTGAATGAGACTGATTGCACAGCAGAGACTGTAACACTGGGCTTCTGTTGAAAAGCTGGGTTCATCTCCATCCTTTGGTGAGTATTTAAGCAGAGTAGCTTCATCAGGAATGTAAATTAATAGCTTGAACAGAGCATAACCTTGGAAATGCTTAATGCTCATCAGGCTGGAGGAGAGTGAACTCTGCAGGAGTGCTTGGACTCTCATTTGCAGCACCTATTAGTTATGATGGGGATGGTTGCTTTCAGATTTTGACCAGAATTTTTTTCTTTGACTGGAGAAGGAATTTCAATTTAGTGGCAGGAGAGCAGAAAACCTCTAAGTGAACAAGCCTCCCTCCCAACAGGATGACATAGAGACAATTTGCAGTCTCCCTTTCAGAGAATGCCTTGGCCCTGTGTTATTTCATTTGTAGTGTTTTGTACTGATCAGTTAATAAAACAGCTCAATACCATAGGTTTTATTGGCTCTGAGACCACGGTCATTTCCTGGAAAGCGTCAGCCTTCATCCAAGACATTTGACAGCAGTTTTGCCATACACAAACACTCTCCATATCCCTCAAGGAAGGCACCTGTAAGTAGCACCAATGGCACCACTGTTCCAAGCTGGCAGTGAGCCTGCTCAGGGTAGTTTTACCTGTAGAGATGATGACTTTGCTCAAGCCCAGCTGAAGCCGCTGCTGTGGTCCAGGTCTCAGGCTGCCCTCCATCCCCACATCTCTCTGGCCCTCCATCGCTCCATCATCCCTCTGTCCCTTCAGCCCTCAGTCCCTTCACCCCTCAGTCCCTTCATCCCTCCATCTTTCCACCCCTACATCCCTCTGTCTTTTCATCCCTGCATCCTTCTATTCCTCTGTCTCTTCGTTCCTCATTTCCTCCATCCCTCAGTCTCTCCATCTCTCCTTCCTTCTATCCCTCCATCCCTTTGTCCCATTATCCCTCCCTCCTCCCTCCACCCCCCCCTCCATCCGCGCCCCTCAGCCGGGAGGGGAGAGCCCGCTGCAGTACTCGCGCCCACCGCTAGGCCGCGCCAGCACCAGGGTTGCTATGGCGATGGCGGCGCTGCTCCCCGCGCATGCGCGGCCATTGCGGCGGCTTCCGGCGGGCCCGGGGCGGCGGTGGCGTCGCGATGGAGCGGTTCGGGCCCGGGTCCGTGAGCGCCGTGCCTGTGGCCGAGTTCAGGCCGTGAGTCCCGGGGCGGGCAGGAGAAGGGCCCGGGGGCAGGAGGGCGTGGCGGTGGGGTGCGGGGAAGGTTGCGCGCTGGGCCGCGGCGCGCGGGGAGCGCGTCTGGCACCATCAGCCCGCGATGGGGCTGCAGCCGCCGGACACCCGGGGAAGAGTGGCCGCGGAGCGGGAGGCGAGCGGCAGCTGGGACCAGGAAGAGCCGGAGCGGGTGGAGGAGGAGGCCCCCTGTTTGACTTGGTCACGCTGCGTAGCCCTGGGCCACCCCGAATCCCGAGCGTGGAGGCTGCCGGCCGTCGCGTAAACGTGCCGAGCTAGGCTGAGCTTATACACGAATATTTGTTTTTACTGCGTAGGAAAGCGATGAGAGTATGTCAGTGTAAGAAAAATATTTGTCAGCAGTGGAGTTTTTAACTTTGGTATTAAGCTGGAGGTCCTATTACTCTTCTGTGGCTAAGTGTTGATAGAATGATTTCTAATTTCCGTAGAGAAATTTTGAATGCAGTTATGTCCTTCACCCTGATAGTCCTTCAGGCAAACGCTAGTAAAGGAAAAGGATTCGGATGCTTTTCTTTTTTTAAGCTACGTAATATGATGCCTAAATGTATGGCAGTACACGAGCAGCCAGAAGTGCTGTTGGCTGCAGTGCAGAAGCTGTACATGGCTGCACATAACTGTCAGAGGATGAGATAATTTTTTCCCCATTTCCACTTTTTTTTCAAAGAAAAATACACGTATTTGTATTTCAACACCCTAAGTACTTATGTCTTTGAATCAGGCAATCTTTGAAAGTCAGGAGGGTATTGCCTGCCTTACATGTTTACTTCAGCATAAAATAGTGTAGTCAGCCAGGCAGAGTGAGGGAGAACTGGTGGAAGCACACACGGAACCAAGCTGTATGTGGTGTTTTGTAAACACAACACCTATTCTAGCAGATCAAGTTCAGGGAGACCCTACCAAGTGCATAAACCTTCATATGCCCTCTCTTGTTCAAGGTCTTCTAGGTTTAGGTCTGTGAAGGCAAAGTTTTGGTGTAGTGGCTCTATGTTCTGACTGTTACTACACTTTTTCCAGGTTTCTTAGTTAAAAACTGAGAAAATATTTTTAAATAGAGGAAGAAGACCTAATAAAAAGGAACTTGGAGTAGCAAGCTGTTAAATTCGATCTATGTACTTCCCTTTCTATCCCAGCCTGTAGGATTTTCCTGGACTTGTAGTTACTTAAAAAAGGGAACTTGGTAAGTTTTAATGCAGATACTGTCATATGACATGTGCATGTGTAACTAATATTAGATATTTAATAATTTTGCAGTAATGCACTGATAAACATATTAACATAACCCCCAAGTTATAATGCTTGCAAAACAGTAACGGGAAAAATCTAAAGATTGTTTTTAATTTTGTTTGTGAGCTTAGACTGGCCGAATCATTACATTGTTTTGGATACTCTCATTTTTATTGCAGCCTACAAATGCATACTTCAAGTCTTTATTGCTTCCCAACAATACACTTATTCAGTATTTGAAAAGTAATCGGGTTCTGTTTGGAACAAGTTCTTGTCCTGTTTCAGGCATATATATTGTGACTTTCTTTTGTGTGTAACCTCTCTTATTTATTTCAGAAATGAGAGTTCATTAACATCAACTTTAAGAACGCTTCTGTTCTTCTCAGCTCTAATGATTACATTACCTGTTGGGCTATATTTTTCATCAAAGGCTTATGTATTTGAAGGTAATTTTGTTTCTGCCAATTAGCATTATTATTTTAAAAATAGAGGAAAAGCACAATCTTCTAAAAACATTTGTTCTTCCTGTTTTGAATATTTGTTGCCATATGTAGACAAAAGGTCCTGTAATGTAATTAGAACAGAAAATTATATAAATGGTCAATGTAACCTTCCCTGCATTGTGGTCTGCAATGCAAAATTTGCTGTTTATTATACAGGTTTATATTGTGTAGAGGTGCATTGTTCCCCTTACCTAAAGGGTATTTAACACCACCCTGTAGGAGACTTTTGTCTGAATCATCAGAGATATGTTTCCTGCAGGTATTGCAAACTAATCATGTGTTCAAGACAGAATAACGTTGTTTATGAGGTTTTTATTTTGCTTTTTGAAACATATGTGCATTTAAACAAGTTATATGCAATGTCAGATATTGAATGTGGTTGCTTGTGGCGCTTTCTTTTAATTAAAAAAAAGGAAGAGAGATTATGGCTGTTTGTTTGAACAAGCAATGGTGTTGTAGTCCTGATTCTGCAAGGATTTAATACTTACCTTCTGCAGTTCTAGGAAGTTATCTCCTTCAGAAGTGGGGAGGAGGAAGGGAGAAAACAGCTACTTTTAGGAGCGGTTTATGAGCATGTAAACTGAGTTGTTCTGAGATGATTCTCCTTTGGTGTGCACTGCTGTATATAGTACATAAAAGGCTCAAAGCTTGTTAAGCAACTTTCAAGATCCTTTTTAGTTTTTTTTTTAATTTGAGGTGTAGCAAGCTGAGCTTCATCTTCGCTGTGTCAGTTAGTGGCAAGATCTGTCAGCACTGAAAGGATTGTCTTTGCAGGGTTGTGGTTTTGGAGTGCTGTAGTGCGTAGGTTTTGTTTGCTTTGGGGGAGACTTTGTTGGGTTTTTAAAATTAAGGGAAACAGTATTTCAGTGTTTGGTCTTTTGATATTTGAAGGCTTATTTTATATGAGATGCATTCATGTATCTTAACTGGTGGGGCATTATTGTTTTACAGTCTAAATACAGAAGGTAACAGTCTTCTAACTTTAATTGTTGTCCTACTATTTTCTCCTGTTTTAGTGGCAAATTATTACAGAATTCTTCCCCTTCTTCCTCCCACCTCTCTCCCTCATTTTATTGCCCCACAAAGAGAGTTACATTTAGGAAAAAAGAATGTTGAGGTTTGTTTTGTACTGGAAGGTACTAACAGAAAAAGTGAATGTTGCAGAACTCTAAGCTGTTGACATCAAATCTGGGATATTTTATCATAAATATTGAATACTGCAGTGTTGCTTTGTTCCAGAAATAGTTTCAAGGCCTTTAACTATCACGGTGAATTCTTTACTGTGAATTGTTTTGAGCTCAGATTTTTGATCTGAGGAGTAAATGTAACTTTGGTCTTTAGTCTTTAGGAGAACTGTGACTTGCCATGTCAGAGTTCCTAGCTCATAACTAATATTTTTTACTTTCTTTGTTTTCTCAGGTTCCTTGGGAATGTCTGACAGAGACAGCTATTTTTATGCTGCCATAGTTGCTGTAGTCACTGTCCACGTGGTACTTGCTCTCTTTGTTTATGTAGCCTGGAATGAGGGTTCGCGGCAGTGGCGTGAAGGCAAACAGGACTAAAATGAAGATCATCAGTGTCTGATGTCCACAGGCCATAAATCAGATTTTTTGTGAGCTGAAGGAAAAGCATTCTTCCAAATGTGTAATACACATGCACAAAGAGGAGGCTGATGCCTCAGTTGTGGTTAAAATAAGACTTGTGCTCATCTTGACCAGATACTGGTGTTTTCTGTAATGGTGATGGAAGTTGTTCTTTAGCCAGCTTTTACTATGTTGAGCTGAGGAGGCCTTCAATTAAAGTGGAATAATTATGTACTTTTGAAAACTCCTGTAGGAGTTTTGCCATGCCTAGTATTTTTCTGGGTTGCTCTGAAAATAATGTTGGCATGAAGCAAGCAATAAATTTTCAAGGATTAAATTGCTGCTTAAAAAAGCTACATTACTTACTATCCAGCTACAGTGGAAAATATGGAATTTCACTTTGCCGTGAATATTTTCCTGATTTATATGTGTTGTGGTTTAACCCCAGCCAGCAATTAAGCATCATGCAGCTGCTCAGTCAGTGTGACCCCTCAGTGGGATGGGGGGCGGGGAATCAGGAAAGCAAAGTGAGAAAACTCATGGATCAAGACAAAGGCAGCTTAATATGTAAAGCAAAAGCTGCATGCATAAGTGTGTTGGTTTTCACCATAGCCTCATGGTAGCTATTATGAAGGAAACTACCTTTATCCCTGCCCAAACCAACACAGTGGGATAGGCGTAATTAATATATTTCTGTGTTTAGAAGTAATTTCAAAACCAGAATTGTTTAGAAACTCAGGTGATGTCTTTCTAATGTGAAAGATGTAAATGTAATTTTTTTTCAAATACATTTCTTATTGCAGTGTAAAATTCAGTCTTTAATTTGCTTTTGGGAGGACTGTGGTATTACGCATTGCTTATCTTTCTCCTCTTCTACAGTTTATCCTGATAATGTAAAGCAAAGGGCGTAGAATATTTTTGTATGTCTTTAGACAGGTTTGTATCTCCTTGATATTTGCTAAAATGTGCAGTTGGATTTCCTATGGTAAAGCAGTGTCAGTAACAGTCCTAAGCTGCTGTATTGGCTGGTGGGGGAAGGAGCAAGAGAAAACAAGCTTCAGTTGTCTGCAGAGATGTCCTTTATGAAGCAGAGGACACAAAAATGACCACATGGAAAATTGGCTTCTCTTCATAACTACTTACTTGTATACTTTGAAATTATACAATATGTTGAGTGTTTTCTTTTTTCCTTGGTTGGACATAGAACTTCCTGTAGTCAAACCTTAGTGAGATTTTTGTGTTGTAAGATAACATGAATTTCATTCCACTGTTCTGCTGTTGTTAGAAAGCTTTTTAATCTCTGGCTAAAACATTTTTCTTAAAGTTCCAGCAAGATAAACTTTCTTAACCCTGATGATGGCTGTTAAGCTGTTGTGCTTGAGGTCATTCTGTTAATCTGAATTTTCCAATTTCTTGTATTAGTTTAGCCTTTCTTGGAAGTGTTTTGCTTAACATGGGGCTTGCAATGGTTTTGGTGCTGCATGTGTCTTTGGTAAAACTTACATATAAAAATAATTCGTTATCTGTACCCAGTGGCTTGAGAATTACGTCCCCAAGCCTCATTCCTGTCTTGTCCGCCCCAGTCCCAGGTGTGCACAAGCACATGCACCATGGCACACTAATGCAAATCAGTTTTTACACTTCATTTCTGCTGTGTTACCTTTTCTCATCCAGAGCCCTGTTGTCAGGTTGCTGCTCGCAAACTGGTGAATCTTCTCAGAGTACTTGAAGTGCAATGTTAATTTGTACATGGGTGTATTGGCTTCCTGTTCTCCAGTATATGAAGTGTACATTGTGGAACAAATACTGCCTTTTAATAAAGACCTGTGTCGTTAGTGGGATTTTGGGGTCCCCCTGGGATCCCTGAGACTGCCAAGGCTGTCCTCAGCGACTGGGCACGCTTCCAAGCCTTGCCCGAACAGAATTTGGCTTGTAGCACACCCTCAAACCAGCAGAGTGAAGAGATCGGAATATGAAGAGAGGCACAAATCCATAGTTTATTCTGTGAAAGTATCCAGTTCTCGCATATTCAATGGTTGGGGTTTTTCAGGGGTTTTTATATCTTTTGAGGGTTTTACACTTTGCACCAATTACCAAGGGAATTCTAAATTCTAACCAATCCACAAAGGATTTTACATTCAAAACTAGCCTATAGATACTAAAGGAAAATGAACTACTAATATTACAGATAGATAACAGGGGGTCCAGTAATGGGGGTTTGGATTCCTTTTTGAATTCGTCATTCAACAAGCAGTTTGTTATCTTTAAGCTATAGTTTTCCAAGGAGCCTGTTCTGGGGACATAAAAGGGTTTTCTGCTTTGGGGATGTTTTCTGCTCCCTCCACAGACCTATCCTGCAATACAAGATCCAGGAAACAACATGTGCTGAACACTTTTTGAATAATGTCTTTAATATTCCACATATAGAGTACAGCTTAAAGCAACTGTATAGCCCGCTGAATAGTTCAGCTTTTTTTTTTTGTTCATAGATGAGAATAAATGATGAGTTACACTTATGAAATAAAGAAGTTGAAGTTTATTTGGTACTAGAAGACAGGGGCAGAAAAAAATGAATGTTACAGAAGTCTAAGATGGGGACTTCAAGGGGAACACACTTGATATGTTATATTAGCTGGGTCCTGTGCTATGTCTATTTTATGTTTCATGTAGCAGAATCCCAGAACGCAAAGTTCATTTCCAAGAAATTACATGAAAATAATGCCTTATTATAACTGTTTCGTTTAAAAAATCTGTCAAGTTTGGCCTCTGCTGTATGTGCAGGCGCTGTAATGTCTCATCAGTTGGGAGTAATGAACTGAGCATTAATCCATCCATTGGAAGACCTTTGAAGGTAATGCTTTGATCCACAACAACATTCACAGTGAGAAAAGATGCACTACTGAGTCTGCACAGCCAGAGCCAGGTGCTTGTTTGATGTTGCCTGTGCTTCTGAGTGGGAATCATCACTCAAGGGTGCAATGGAAACGGCCTGTGAGGGGTTGTCCCCCTGCAGCCTAGGGAGGTCCAAGGGGAGCATTCTCTTCCCTTCTCCTTGCCCACAGTGGGGAGCCACACTGGAACAGTCTCTTCCTGAAGAACTACACTCTGTGGAAGGTACCCACGCTAGAGCAGTTTGTGAGGGACTCTTCTGGGGTCGAAGCAGGGCAGGAACAATGTGTGAAGAACTGAACACAACACCCATTCCCTGTCTCCCTGTGCCACTGTGGGAGAGGTAGAGAGCTTGGGAGAAAAGTTCAGCCTGAAGAAGGGAGTGCTGTGGGGAATGCGTTTTATTTCACATCACCCTACTCTGATTTGATGGGTAATAAATTAATTTCCCCGAACTGGCTCTATTTTTCCCATGATAATTAGTGAATTACCTCCCTGTGCTTGTCTCAACCCAGGAGCCTTTTGTTACATTTTCGCTCCCTCTCCAGCTAGTAAGGGGAGTGTTAGCATTTTGATGGGCATTTGGTGTCCAGCTAAGGTGAAACCCACCACATTTAAACTGATAAAAGTTGTGGAGAGAATTCTTGTTGGTTTGATTTTTTAATTTTCTATAGAATGGTGATGTAAAATTTTTAACTGTGTGGTATTCTAAAGTGGTACTGTAAGCCTGTTAATTTTACTACTAGGAATGGATTTGAGACAACTCTTAAAATTTAAGACAACTGGGAAAACTGTCTGCATAAGTCCTTCAGTACTTCACAGTTGCCTCTCATTTAATGGTCTGTCATGTGTTTGCATAGGTTGACAATTCATTTAGCTAAAGCAAACAATTTTATTTTACAGTGAGCAAATACCTTGAGACAGTAGCAGAAATTTTCCAGAATATTTTGCAAGAGTGAATAGACAGTTTGGAAATTGGGAAGTGGGAAACGAGTGACTTTTCATTAGTTTTTGTCTTCTATACTTAACATCTCTGTTTTTTCAAATGCCTGCAGGACACTGTGATGGTGGGTACCCCGCCTGTGAGAGTGTGCAGGTGAGTGAGCAACTTTGGTTTGTGCTTAGGGATGCCTGACTAAACTCATTATTAACTGCTATCCTTGTAAGAAGTGTAAGAAGAGTAAGAAGAGTAAGAAGTCTCCAGAGCAAATGGTGATGGTGGTGATCATGCCGTTAACAGGAATTATCATTGATTAAGGTATATGAACTTGAAACAGTCTTTATAGTAC
The DNA here is from genome assembly GCA_013397075.1 of Rhabdornis inornatus. Classification (NCBI taxonomy): domain Eukaryota; kingdom Metazoa; phylum Chordata; class Aves; order Passeriformes; family Rhabdornithidae; genus Rhabdornis; species Rhabdornis inornatus. The sequence continues at coordinate 5,188 of VWZS01007638.1, read as the reverse complement.
ATTTGAAACGAAGTGAAACACTGCCTACCTGTTTCTTGCATTGTAAGAAAGGGCCTAGTAACAACATTCAACATTAAAAAAACAAAACAAAACCCCAAGAAAACAGCCAAGCACAGAAACAACAACCCTACCCTCCAGAAAGCCCAATCTCCTGTGTTATTTTCATTCTCAGTCTGATTCCAGGCAGGAGACTGGTTTTGCTATGCTGCTAGAGCAGCATGATGAACTAGAGGGCAGGCTATGCTACCTGATCACTCTGATGGGCCAGGGGAAGGTGTGCTCACAGGAACTATGTGTTCACCTGATGCATTGGTGAAAAATAAAATGTTTGATGTTACTGCAATTTTGGTGGGTTTTAGCCTGCTGTGACTACTGTAGTTGAACAAAATATGCTTAGGTTTCTGACAGCCCTCGCAGCTGGACAGGGTGTACTGAGAGCATTAGGTAGGGGTATGGTTGGTACTAGTTGAGGTGAGTAAGAGATGGGATAGCAAAGGGCCTTTAAATAACCAACTGAGCCACACATGTATTACAGAATACCATATTTTGGTTATGACAAATGTAAGTAGGGTGCAGCCCATAGGACAAGAGGTCCTGTGAAGCAAAGGAGTGACTTGGGGAGGTGGGATGAGAGCTGGAATGTGCTAGCATGGCTTGATACATGATGGCAGAAGCACCATATGTTTTGTTTGGAAGTGCTTATTCCACTGTTTCTCAAGGGATTATGCAAAAACATTGGTCTGAAATATTGAATGTAAATAATACAAAATAGTAAGCTAATTCCATTTTAACCTTCCAACTAAAATTGTTCATCGATTGACAGCTTTGCTGTGTGAGATCTGGGACACATTTATTCACTTTGTCTTGTACAAACCAAGATTGTTACTGGCTCTGAGTCATCTCGAGATGGTTAAGCCCTTGGAGTGTAAATATTTCTTTAAAAATACCAAAGAGCAACTGCCACCCTAATGTTTCATTAGCTCATATCAACTGTCAGTTTAAGAGTAATACAGAAGCTGCTTGTTTGAAGGTGACAGAGAGCAGAGCTTGTTGTGTCCCTGCAAGAGGAGGCCCTCGGGGGCTTGAATGGGGCTTGCAAGAAGAAATTGCTGTGTGATTCAGGACCCTCACAGTCATTTTCTTATCTGGAGATACACCAGTGTCTATATTTCTGAGCTGTTAGCATAGAGCTTGATTCTGTTTGTTAGGAGAAACACAGTGATGTGTAACAATGTTGAGCTGTAGTTGTAAAAGAGGAAAGGGAGGTAAGTAAACTCTTGGGACTTGAGCTCTGTTTGAAACTAAGGCAGTAAGAAAGGGGATTGAGAAAATGCATGTGGATTCCTGTAGAAAGCAGCTTTTTTAGGTGCTGATCTCCCAGTTCTGAAACCAGAGAGCCAATCGAGGTTCTGTTTCAAAAGGCAGGGATACAGACTGGGAAGCTTTGTGGGGAGGGATGCCCATGGTGAAGAGCTAGGAAAGTTGAGTTAATTTGGTGGCTGGCTGGCTGAATGCCTGGGACTTTTTACTGTTAGTTTGCTGTCATGCTTCACAACCCTTTTGTCCTACCAGCTTTGAATGGGATGTTCTTGCTGAGATGATTCCCCTGTGGGCCCCCTGTTTGGAGGGGTGATCAGGTGCTTACCTGCAGCTGTGCTCTTAAAACAGTACAAATTGCTCACAGGCCTGCAAAAAAAGCTGTTGATGCTTTTAGTTTGCACATGAGACACTGGGGTTTAATAGTTTTAGTGGAAATGACCACGGCATAAGCACAGGAGGTATGTTACTAATTAAAACTGTTCGTAATTGAAGAATGATTTATGAGTGAGAATAATAGCAGTCAGAGATTAAGAACAAATACTGCTGTGGGTGTGGGCCCATGCTGCAGGCACTATGGAGGAGACATTTTACCTTTGCAGTTCTTCATCCTCAAGATGCAGTTTTTCTTAGCATGCTTGAGTCATTAATGCAGTTCTGCTAATGTCAGAGATCAGTTGGAAGTTTGTCTTCACAGATGGAATGCTGCTCATTTCAGGGGAACGAATCTTTGATGTGTAGGTGGTTTTGTGTCTGACAGAGAACACAGAAGAACCCAGTTTGCTCTCAAACCACACTTTGAAGCCTTTCCTAGAATAATTCCTACAGAATTAGCAAGTGTTGGGTGATCCTTACTGTGAAGCATTATGATAGAGTTTCCTTTAAAAACTTGTTATATCTGCAATACAACATTTTTTTCTTCACAGTAAAGCATGCTCTCGCCAAAAATTCAAACCACAGATGATTCTGATGATCCGGGTGTTGGAACTGTTTTGATAGCTGTTTATGTTAGGTGCAGCTACCTGTTTAAATGTGGAGTGGCTGTAGCTCATCATCTGCAGGTTTTGCCCAGTATCCCTGAGACTTGGGTAGACACCAAATCCTGCGTTTAATACAGATTCCTCTGCTGGCCTTAATGCTTAGGGACTTCAACCCAGCTCCCAGTTTTACTCAGTGAAAACTAGACTTTGGGTTTTATATTTGAATTATAATGGCCTCTTTCTATATGATAATGACTGACTGATCATTAAGCCAGTTCTTTTATTCCTATCTAACATTAAGCCAGTTCCTTTATTCCTATCTAGCATTTATTTCTAACCTGTTATAGTTCTGCAAACAGCAGCAAGTCACTTACTCCTTTTAGTACTTCCTCCTCTTTACTTTTCCTTATTAAGTGCTTTCCATAGCGGCAAATATTCCCTGTAGTGTGATATTTCTTGTGATCTCTGGTTAAGATTATGTTGAACTTTGTAGGGTGAGATGAGGCTTTTATAACACTTGGTGGGTACTTTACTTTCCATACCCCATGTATTTTCAGATTTGTTTGTTCTATCAGCTCTGATCCTTAAGACATGAAAACAGTGATTTCAGAGGAAAAACTTTCCAGTTTTATAGACAATACTTGTATCAGTTATCTATTTGTCATGGGCCTTTGGGAGGAGTAATTAACAACACCAAAATAACAGCATGTTTCTATGTTGTCGGATACTTACTAGGTTCAGAACATTCAAACTCTGTGGTCAAATGTAGTTCTATTTTAGCATATTACAGGACTCAAGAACATTGAGTAGCATTGGCAGTGGGATTCAAGCTGCTTTTATTTCTCCAGCCCTAAAAGGAAAATACATAGAGCCTTTTGGTAAGGAAATCTTAGAGACTCCCTCAGGAATATGTGATGGACACAGCTCTTCAAGATGCCTGCCCACGCCAAAATGCTGTGTTAGCTTTATATCAAGCTTATGCAAGGGGTTAATTTGAAAAGAAAGCTGAGTGGCTTGTGAACTTTCTGTCTCAGGTCAGCTGTGCTCTTACTGCATGGTCCAAATTGCTGTTTGATGGGATAAATTATTTTTATGTGCTTTGTATGGACTTTGTTCAAAAAGTCAACAGGTGATTCATCTGAGCAGGTAATTCTGCAGAGCACCAGAACTAATTTGCTACAGTTCTATTCAGTTACAGATGGAGCAGTGGAGTAATATGTCTGATTACATAAGCATGAGTTCAGCTGGTCATATCTGTGTGTGGATATAATACATGAACTGATTGGCCAGTAAAGCAGACAAGAGTAATTTATTTTGTGTTGTCTCCTTGAATTATGACAAGACAGTTGTCCTTCAGTTCAAACTCAGCAGTTTGCTCATCTCAGACATTCCTGTACAGAGTGATTGAGGAGGAGGAGTAAGATGAGTTGGTGTGTTTGTAGAAGCCGATGTGTTCCAGATTCCTGTGAAAAGCAGGTGAGGCTTTGCATTGTAAGGGAAGTCTCCTTGCCTGCAATCTTGGCTTTTGGAGAATTAACAAGGACTGGTCCTGAATCAGATGATAATTGAAATACAGAAAATGAGGTATTGGAGGTAACTGTGCCAGGACTGCTGTGGTTTGGATGGGTAAGAAGACTTATCCATCAGTAACAGGATGTCAACTGATGTCAACTTCTTTTTCTCATTTGCATTCTTAGCACTGGGAAATAAGTCCACCATTTACTCTTAACAGTCTTTGAAAAACACAATCTGTCTGTAATATTTCCTCAGGAAAAAATCTTGGGCTGTTGAGACTTGGTACAAATTTAAGCTGCTTCAGCCAAAAAAAAAGCTTTTGGATAAAACTGGTGTTGTTGACAGATTTTCCTCTGTCAACAGAAAATACAACAGAATACACTGCATATTCCTTTTGTGCTAGAAACAAGGGTGAATTTCACAGAATACTATATGCGGCAGCATTGTACAGTATCCACATACCACTTGCCTTGCATGTGCTGTCTGTTCTTCTTGCAGCAATTTAATGTCGGTTTTCCTTTCTGCCCGGGTCCTCCAGGCTAGCTCTGGACTGTGGGGGATTGGAGAAATGCCAACAAGGACAAAGGCAAAAGACGAAAGGAGGCCCTTTCTCCCGTGGGAAATGGTCCCACTGCTTATTGTAGCTTCCAGGTGGGAGAAGGAGAAAAAGAGACCGAATAGAAAATGGCGGGAGGTTTTAAACCCAGGGAAAGCGGGGGGGAGGAACAGGACCCCAACCAATGGGGTATAACCGAAGGGGAGGGGCGATGGGAGGACGAAACCACATCACCATAGCTTGGGGGAGTACAGAACAAACCATTTAGTGCAGTAGAACATTCACGAACCAAACTACTTTAGTGCAATACAAAACCTCCCCCTTAAATAAAGTTAAAAGAAGGGCGTCGGGCTTACTCTGATTCAGAATATGAATTTGTCCACCACTTAAGATTTGCGGGCCAATTTGCGGGCCAATTAGATTGCCTTTGCTTTGCTAACTCCATCTGGTTGACTTCTGAGGTAGTAGGGATTAAACTGTTAATGGCTTTATAAATTAAGCAATGTAGAACTCCGAACGCCAACACTATTAGAAAAAGAACAACAAGAAACAACAGAATTGTTTTAACTATTGAAGTCCACCACCCCATGAGTCCCCAGCCTTTGAACAGTCCACTGAACCAGTCTTCAGATTCTTGCTTTACTTGTCCAATCATGCTTTTCATTTCTCGGAGGGCTGCGTGGATGTTGGGAGCTTTTGAGGTTAGGTTCAGGCAACAAAGTCCTTCAAATTCCTGGCACTCGTGTCCATGCAGCAGCAGGAGGAAGTCTATGGCTGCACAATTTTGGTGGCCTGCTTGGTAATTTCCTCATCTTCCAGG
>VWZS01007637.1:103600-138917 GCA_013397075.1 Rhabdornis inornatus | reverse complement strand
TTTTTTTTTTGGGGTGGGGGGAGGCAGAGACGTTTCCCAATTAGCCCAATCAGGCTGGAGATCCTAGGTGTCAGTAGTGAGTAGGAGCGAGGGAAGGCACCGGAGGAGGAGGAATCCAGGCAGCCGGAGTTGCAGCCGTGGCAGAGCGGTGCTGGCAGCCCCGGGAGGCGGCCCCGCTCCCCTCCCGTCCCCAGCCCTTTCCCCATCCCCTGAAAACTTTAGGACGACGAAAAGCGCCTTGGGGGACCCCCTCCAGAGACCAACCTGCGCTCCTCCGCCTTCTCCCCTCTCCCAGAGGTGGGTGGGTTGGAGAAAGGAGGAGCAACCGGCCACTCTCTCTGCAAAGCTAAAAAAAAAAAATAGGAAAGAAAGAGAAAAAGGATAGAAAGCGATTTTTATTATCGCTTTAATTTTTTTATTTATTATTTTTTATTATCCCTCTCCCGGTGCATCGGGCTGCTGTTGCCACAGCACTTCTACACCTCTCCGGCTATTTTTTTCTTTCTAATTTTTTTTTTTTTTTCGGAAAGGGGTGTGTGCTTGCGCGTGTGCCTGTGTTTGCAAAAGAGCCTGGGTGTCCAAGCCGGCTCCGCAGCCACCATTGGAGAGGAGGGCTGGGGAGGAAGGGCTGGCTGGCGAGACAGCCGCAGTGCGAGCCCTCCCCGGCGGGCGGGAGGCCGCGGAGCCGGGCATGGCCCCGTAGCGCATCCCCTGCCTGNATACACACCAAAACCCACCCAAAGCAAGCGAGGAGCATTCCCAGGTAAGGCGCCCCCCGCCCCGCCCGGGCAGCGGGGGCTGCGGGAGGATGCCCCGGAGGATGCCCCGGAGGATGCCCCGAGGATGCCCCGGGAGGGCTGCAGCGGTACCTGCCCTCCACACCTGGCGACAGCCAAGTGCGGGGGAAGCTCTGGGAGGCACCCCCGCTGCTGCTCCCCACCCCTGGGTGTCCTCGGAAGGGGGTCTGGGATGGAGGGCAGGGACCCCTGCGGACAGCGGGCTGAGCTGGGGGGGTTCGGGCACGGCCCCTCCGCCACTCCCGGCCCGGCTTGCGAGGATGCTGAGCGGGAGGGGCGCAGCGGGGAGCCCCCCTTCTCCACATCCCCAGCGCGGAGGGGACGCGGAGCCCGGTGTCCCCCTTCCCCGGGTCCCCGATGGCTTTTTCCCCAGGCACAAGGCTCAACTTTTCTCCCCGGAGGTAGCGGCTCTAGCGGCGCAGCCCGTCCCCCATCACCCTCGCCATCCCCTGGCTGCGGATTTTCCTCCCCTCGGGGGGTATTTTCCCCTTTCGATGCTCCGGAGCTCTCCTCGCGCGAGGGGCTGGAGGCATTTGCAAACTTTTCCTGCTCCCGGTGAGGCTGCAGCTGGACGGGGCTGGAGGCAGAGCCCTATTCCCGGGGAGGATAACACCTCCCGGGTGACCGATGGATGGGGACAGGGGCCACTCCCGGTGGTGAACATCTAAGAGAGAAGGGCAGATCCCCGTCGCTTCCCTTCCTGCAAGGTGCTGAAGAGTTTTCCTGCCCAAATCCCGGCTGCGGAGTCAGCGCTGCTAAACCTCCCTCCTTTCCCTCGGTGCATGTGCGTGCTGCAACCGAAACCTGCGTATTGATGCTCTGCGTTTATCAGACATATGCCCTTAAATTATGTAGACCGGGAGAAGTGATCTAAACACCGAGCCGCACGTTGTTTTGGTGGAAATCTAATACTCCGGCAGCAGCTGAGTTCCTCCCAGATAAACAAACCCGCTTGCTCAGCCCCAGCAGGGCTGTTTGGGTTTGTAGCGGCTGCATGTGGCTGCTCCATCCCCAGCCCGGAGGAAATCCTCCTCCTCCCGGGGCTCCATCTGCTCGCCGTGCCGGGAAGGGATGCGGCGTTCGCGGGGCTGGATGAGGGGCTAGGACCCTGGTGGGAAGGACCAGGTGGAACACGCGTGTGGCTCCGCACCTCTCCCGAAAAACTTCCACACCCCGCGCTGCTTCCCAGCCCTGCCGCCGGGCAGCCGTGCTGGAGACGCACCTGATTGTCCATAGCTTCCCTGCGATGCCTGGGAGGAGAGGTTTTGGGAAAAGCGAGGGGAGTCTGACGCTCCCCAAGTCCTGGGGGTGAGTGATGCAGAGGGGAAGTTTGGACCGGGACCCCCGAGCCTGCCGGGGGATGCTCTCGTTCCTCGGGAACAATGATGATGTCGGGGGATTTTTACAGCCCATGCAACTGCTCGCAGCCTTCTAGGGACTTCTCTTGAGCCTTCACCGGTCTTGCACAAATATTTTGGAAGGCGGAAAGCGTGCTAACTTATTTTCTTTACTTGCCCCCTGTTTCACCCCGGTGTTGTTTGTAGAAATCCGCGAGCGGGCAGGACCGGGGGGCACGGGGGGCACGGGCTTTGCGGTCTCTGTGATTTTAATTACGGCGTGTGCCTCCCAGCGTGGGATTAGGTGCTTCCTCCCGCCCGCCTAAGCCTATGGGATCGCAGGGGATGCGAGCAGCGTTGTGCTTGTGGTTTCTTTGCCGGGGGAAGTGCGTGTTTGTTTGTTTGTTTGTTTTTGTGTGTGGGATCCTTCGCTAGAGCCGGGCTTCAAGCGGTGCAACAGATGTGTGTGTCTGCCTGGCGTGTGCAGCCGGGTTTGAACACGCAGCCCCAGCCCCGGCACGAAAACCTGGGGTTTTCTTCCCTCCCGTGCCCAGACCCACCCTCCATGGGGGTGTCTCCTTTCCGAAAGGACCATTCCAAGGCTTCTTCTCTCTGTCCCATCCTAAACGTGCGGCGCTCGGCGGTATCGATACCGTGCGAAATGAATGACAGCCGCATGATCTAAGTGTTGTTTATGTCCAAGACGGGTGTTTTAGAGCTCGGGCTGATGATCAATCACGGTGCTGTAGGGAAGCATTTGCTCGATGATCGTAACCGCCTTGCAGGCGCCGAGGGCTGGTGTTAAATGTGCTCAGCGCGCAGCCCGGCTGGGGAGGGATGCTGCAAACCCAAAGGGAGATGCCGAACTTCTCCGCAGGGAGACGGAATATTGGAGCTTTTCCTCACGGATTCACCTGCCAGCATCCCTCCCTGCAGCGCAGAGAGCCTGGGGCTCGGCAGGCTGTGGATGAGGCAAAGCGAAGGGCTGGGCAGAGGCAGGAGAGCGGCTGAGCTGCGCTGCCGGGAAGGCAGGAGCCGGCTCTGGCAGCTCCATCCCGGGGGGCTCTGGGCTGCCGGAGCCGCTTTCATATCAATTCCTCCACTTTCGCAGGCTGAGGAGGGGGAGGAGAGATGCCGGCGCCCCTTTTGTGCTGCATCTTTTTCCTTTTACTGACTCGCTTTGTCTCTGCCTCCCGATGCCCTCGATGCCGAGTGGTTGCAGTAAAACCAAGCTCCCTCTCGCCGTGCCGGAGTTGGATTCGTGGTCTCCCGATGCTCGGGGTGTGCTGCGGGTTATCACCGTGTGGGAATCAGTTTCTTGTTTGGAAGGGAGCCCGGAGGAGCTCCTTGCAAAGCTGGGAAGGATGCTGGCACTGTGGGCTCGGTCTCCACGCTGGGATCTTACTTGGGAAAGGGTGTCAGAGGTGGGGCTGCTGAGTTTTGCAGTTAGCAGTGCCAGAGTTTGGGGCTTGGCGCTGCCCACATGGCATGGGTGTTGGAGCAGGATGGCGTGGTGTCCTGGGAATCACTTGGCTCCTCTTGATATATTTATTATTTATAACCCCTCTAAAGTGGGTTCCCACACAGCTGAGACTCCAAAGTCTCACGTCCTGCCCACGAATCCCCCTCCCCAGGCAGGGATGCGTTTTGGGCTGTGATTGTTCCCCCTAGTAAAGCCCTCATACTGCTTGACGCTCCAAAAAAAGCACCTGGGGAATCTTCCTGGCTCTCTGAAAGGCTTCAGAGGGCTCTTTCTTACTCCTTCCTTCTGGCTTGCAAGACTCAGGGAAGGGACAGCAGCGCTCCAGGCGCCCAAGGCAACGAGACTTCCCGTCTGTGCAGAGAGTCTGGGCAGCCCACTGCCTTTCTGCAGGGCATCAGTGATGAGCGTGCTTCCCTGCGTGACTGTCTTCTGTGAAAAGTGCTTTATATCCCTCAGCTTTGAGCTCTCAAGGAGCCTGTGACAAAAAGGAACAAGAAAAAAAGAAGAAAAAAAAATTACGTAGTGCTTCCCACATGTTTTTCACTCAGGCGCTGAATGGTTTTAAAGCATAACCATCTACTCCATTCCTGTGGTGTGGATTGGGAAACTGAGGCTCTGAATGGTTTTAAAGCATAACCATCTATTCCATTCCCATGGTGTGGATTGGGAAACTGAGGCACAGAGAGGCAAAAAGCTCAGTCCACATTTATTGATGAGGAATTCTCACTCACCAGCCCGAAACACAAACTGAGCCCCAAGTGGGACTTGGTGATGAGAGCAGGGAGTGGTGTCCTGCCCTCCAGTCTGTCCTTCAACAGCCAAGAGCAGCCCTTGGACAGAACAGGACATTTTCAGGATTGAATTTTTCCCAGTTAAAATGGCAAATGGGTGCTTTGAAATGAGAAAGTATCATAGAATCATGGAATTACAGAACAGTTTGGGTTGGAAGGGACCTTTAAGACCATCTAGTTCCAATGCCTTGCCATGGGCAGAGACAACTAAACATTTTGGGTTAGAGAATTGGTCTGGGAGCAGCTGTGCTTTCATGGACCTCAGTCCCAGCGCCTTTAAAATTTGCTGCTAAAAGAGGTTTTGAATCACCTTTAGGAATGGAGACATCAGTGCAAACATGACATGCTGAGATCCCTACAGCCTGTGTGGTGATTTTCTGTATCTGGCATTCTCTCTTGGGGTTTTTTTGACTCATCCCAAAGAATAGTCTGGGGTTTTTGTTGGTGCATGAGCTCTGTAAGTTTGCCTCACCCTTAAGTGGCTGCATGTTGTAAGGGGCTGAGCAGCCACCCAGGTAAGAGGTGCCACAGGACCCAGTGTCATGTGGCACCAGGGCCGAACCCTTTCCTTGGTCAAAACCCCTCTGTGAGCCCTTAGAGATGCTCTGAAAGTCTTGAATAGGCAACTTTCAGTTTGAAAACCCAAAGACCACTTTATTTTAGACACCTGTAGCCCTTCAGCTCCAGCTGATGTGGACACTGCCAGGGACATACTCCTTTCCAAGGTGATCCCTGGAGCCATGGAGGAAACCATATTTTTGCTGAAATATGATGTTCCCAGCTGTTCCTACCTCAAACACTGATTTTTGTAGAAGACACCGACTTCTCAGAGCCTGAAGAGCTGAGGGAGAGCAGTGGCTGGGTTCAAACCCCCATCCCATAATGCTGCCTCTCAGCAGGTGGTTTGACCTCACCTGGACAGGAATCACTAGAGAGCGAGAGAGGTCATTTACAGACTCTGTGACTTGCTTTTATTCCAGGCTTTGCTGCTGAGAGAGTTTTCCCCCTTTAAAAAAGTGTTTTTAAAATGCTTCATGCAGTGAAACAGAAATCCAGACCCAAAAGTCAGGTGGCTGAGATTCCCAGGCTTCTTTTGCATGGGGATAAATAAAAAGTGCTGCTGAGCGTGGCTGGATTTGCACTTGTGACCCAAAAGGGAGATGTTGCACCTCTGATTCTCCAGCTTTTCATGCCTGATCTCTGAGTTTCCTTCCATCTCTATTATCCACACACTGATCTGCCAGGGCTTTCTCACCCAGCCACTGGCAATAAATTTATGGGATTTGACTGGCACTTGAATTTGCCAGGACGAATGTGTGGCTCTAATGCAGATAATACAGGTTAGCTTCCCATGACAGGCATTTGCATGATCTATACCCACAGGTTTCCCCCTCCTCTGCTCTCCTACAAGGGCCAGAGGGATAAATCTTGATCCTGGGTGAACCCTTGCAGCCAAATGCACGTTAAATGTTTGTGAAATGAGGCTCCACGACCTCTGTGTTATTTCTCCTGGAGCTTAAAACACTCCATGAGGGAGGAAAGGCGAGGCTGCTGAAGGTGTTTTAGTCCCAGTAGTGTTTTCCTGGGAAATAGTGAGGTGATGCTGGACTGATGATGGTTGATATTTCTGTATTTGTTGTTTTTTCTGAATGAGGAACTCACACTTGCCACCAGCAGCTCCCTGATGCTCATTCATGCCGAGCCTCACTGGGGAGTGTCTGGGCGTTGCACTGTTTGGAGTTTAGAGTTATAGGGATCAGGAGGATGAATTAGCAGTAAATCAGAGCCTGGATGGCTTTGTCCTCAGCAGTGACAAGGTTTAAATTAAAAATATCTTGCTGGGATGAAGCACTCGTAAGTCAAGGGCTGCTGTTGTGTCAGTCTGGGTTCGGCAGCGAGAGTTCAGCCCTGCGGAGCAGGAACCACGAGGAGCCCGGGGACTGATTCCCAGCTGGACTGGGAAACTGCCACCTCATTTATCCTATCAAATATTCTTTAATTCCTTTCCTTTCCACCTCCTTCCCCACCTGAAGGGAGGACGGTCACGCTGGGAAGTTGGGAGAAGCTTTGCGGATTCGCCGCACGTGCGTGTGGCCCTGTTTGACTTGGTTAGAGCATATTTGATTGTGAAAAGGGATTTATTTGTTTTTTGTGACAGGGGATTTGTCTATAATGTAGTGCTGGAAAGAAAACTCATTTAGAGACTAAGGAGGTGTATCCTGTTACAATTGCCTATTGATGGAATAGCAAGTGCTTGGTGTGCTACACAGCTTCATTTTACTTTAGGGAAACTTATCCTGGGCTGCCAAAGGGAGGCTTGGATTTGATGGAGAGCTGTCCCACAGCCCTCATGGGTTCCTTGGCTTTTTGTTTCTCCATCTATCAAGTGGGGGATGTCTCTTAGAAGTGACTGTCCCTACAGCTGCCACCTAATGCTTGTTTTGCTCTAATGACCTTTAAAAATGACTCACTTTTTGTAAAGTGAGTAAAACCAGGGGGGGCCTGATTGGGAACTCACCAGCCTGAGGAATGGCATCACGTCCATGGATAATAGTCACTAAAGGGCACTGTCCCACCCCTGGGCAGGGGGGGATGGGTTTCTTCTGCTGGCTGGGAAGAGGATTTCAGAGGTGCTGAGGAACAGGAGGTTCTGTATTCAAGGCAAAGGCTCTGTCCCCACAGCCCTGCCAGGGAGAGGGGGTGAGCTGGGAGTACAACCACACCAATTCTGGAGCCAACCAAAGGCTTGGATTTTTCTTTAATGGACAGTCTAGGGAAGAAAAACCCACACCCAAATTAGGGTGGACCTGTGTGCCTTAGAAAAAAGGAGTTTTTGGGCTGTTTTGCAAAACTCCTTCTATTTGTCAGGGTTTTGGTGCAAATTTCAGGGTCTTGCTAAAAGCAGAGCAACAAGTGGAGTTTTGTAAGCTGTTCTCCTGAGAGGTGTGAGTTGGAGGGTTGGTATTTGCATGGATAATTTTGGGTGTTTCCTCCTTTTGATTGTGCCTCCCCCCTTGCACTCTTCCCCACAGTGTCCCCCTGGCTGGACAGTGGGGCTGTCCCCTGTCACAGCCTCCTTTCCTTCCAGCCACCCTGGATCCCAGGACTGATTTGGGGGTTGCCATGACCTTGACACCTGGTGATTTTGAGATTTCATACTCCCATCCCTCCTCGGATTCCAGGACTGATTTGGGGGGTTGCCATGACCTCGATACCTGGTGCTTTTGAGACTTTATACCCCCATCACCACTTGGATCCCTGGCTGCTCCTCTCCAGATCATCCAGACAGCTTCCCCAGAGAGGGCAGTGCTCAGGGACAACCTGAAGGGTGACTTCTTGCTCTAAATCCCATCTGTGCCACCACTGAAGCCAGCTCTGTGAGGGCAGTTGCCTCCTCACCCTGAAGACGGCAGGATGAGCTCTGAGTTCTCCTCCTGCGCCGAGCTGCTATGGTGATGAGTTGCTATAGAAACACATATTTAGCATTATTATTTATTATTGAAAGGTGCTTCTTTTCATCCCATAAAAGCAGGGTTGTGCCCAGAAGACCCCAATGCTGGGTGTGGGACACTGCTCACCTTTGTCCATGTGGGATGGGGGGTGAAGCTTCCTGGGAATCCAGGCTGTATCCATGCTGGAGGCAGGGAACCGTGCTGTGCTGGCCCAGAGGGCTGATCTGGTTAAACAAATCCCCCCAGTATGTTCCTGTCACAGGTCCCTTCCTCCATCAGATCCCTCCTTTGGAGGGGGATTTGAGTGAAACATTTCCTTATAATGAGCTTACTCATTTCCAAACTGGTGTCACCGTTTGGGGCGGAGGGTTGGCACCGAGTTCTGTGACAATGTCTGTTCATCCAGCACAAACGCTGCATTCACAGCACCTTGTAGGCATTGCCTGGTAAATACCTGCCTTCATCTCTGCCTCTGCTGCTCCTGTTGTTTGCTGGAGTCTCTCTCTGTCTGCAAGCCCAGCCCTCTGTGCTGGGAGGCAGGGAAGCTGCTCTGATGTTCCCATCCTGGGGTCCTGCTCTGCTGAGCCCCCCTGGAGCTGGGCACCCCTCCAGGGGTGCAAGAGGCCAAGCAGAGCAAGCCCTGCTCAGGGAATCACTCTGCCTGGCCTCACCATCACTTTCCAGTTGCCATGGCTGGGATAGATCCTGCTTTGGGGGGGTCCTGCTCTCCAGGAATGGGTGAAAGGGTTTAGGAGCAGGTTTGCTCTGCAGGCTGGGGGTCCTGCCTGCACCCCGTTTATCCAGCACATCCGTTGTTTTTGGGAATGCTCAGGAGGTGCAAGAGGGATGCCAAGAGGTCTTCTGGAAGCCACTGGATTCACAGGTTCCCCTGGAAGCTGGCAGTGCTGCAGAGGTGGCTCTGCAAGGAAACCTCCCTCCTTCCCTGCTGCTGTCCTTCACACCCTGGCAGCCCTGAGGATGCTGCAGTGGCTGCAGAGGGGTGGCTCGGTGGGGACAGGAGGCTGGGAGGATGGAAGGATGTCCAGGGGCACTGGGAGCAGTGGGGCTGCTTTCCCTCTCTGGCTGGGGCAGGAGAGGGCTTGGCTTGGCTTGCAGCAGGGATTAGCTGTGCAGTTCTTTCTTGTTCCCTGGAAATTGCCTAGTGGGAGAAAAAAAGAAAAAGAAATGGAAAAGGAAAAAAGAAAGGAAAACAACGCAGTTTTTCTGGATCATGGATTAACAACTGGGAGGTGAAGTTTCAGGGCTGGCTGGGGCAGCTGCAGCGGGTGGCTCAGCTCCTCCTCTCACACCCTGCACAGGTGCTGCAGGTGCAGGGCTGGCTTCAGCTGCAGGTGCTCCCCTGGGGGGTGGGGTGGGCAGGGATGCAGGAATGGCTGGACCAGTGCAGGATGCTGAGACCTGGGCTTGGGGAAATCTCTGCTGCTGCTGCTTGCAGGGTGAGTTCCCTGAATTCCTCCAGGTCTCCACCTTCAGCAGCCTTTGAGGAAACAAAAGGAGGTTCTTTAAAGCACCCCCTCAGGCAGGAATAAAACACCTTCCTTCGCAGAGCTGTCTCATTGCTTGAAGTCATTCCCTTTGGGCTTTGCATTTTCCTTCTTGGAAGCTCTGCTCCCTGCAGGGAAGAGAAAAAAATTCCTGGGGTGCAGGAGCAGGGCTGAGGGGGATGGGGGCCTTCCTGGAAAGTGTGGGATGGAAATGGAAGAACGGATAAAGGGATCCAGTGTAGGGATCTGGGGGTGAATGCTGACCCCTCACTGTGCCAGAGACCCCTGTAACCCCTTGTGCAGGGTCACATCCAGCCTGTCTCTGTTGTAGGGATAGTTGGGAGCATCCTGTGGGGTGGGAGATGCTCCTGCACATCCTGGATGTGCCAAGCCCTTCTCCAGGTGAGGGGAGGTCCCCAGAGTGGGGCCTCTCTGAAAGCAGAGGAGCTGGCTGTGTCCTGGTTGGGTCACCCTTGTCTGTGTGGGTCTGGAGGGTTTGGGTTTTGCTTCTACCACACTTTTTTTCTCCACTGAGCTGCACCAACTGCTTGGATATGTGATTTGGGGAGGTCATGTGAGTGGTGGAATGGATTTGGGGCTGATTTGGGAGTCCCTGTGGATCCCACCAGCCCTGAGACTATCCAGTCTCAAGTTTGTCTCCAGGGTAAAATCATTTTAGCCATCTTTGCATCCTCTAGCTTTCCCTTCCTGGTCTCCAAGGTCACTCCCAGAGATCAGGAGCTGCTCACCTGATCCAGGCAAGGACAGGAGACACCTTGGAGCTGCACCCTCTGCCTGGGTAAGGGATGGAGAAGGGAGAAGAGGCAGATGAGCCATGGCAGGAGCTGGGTTCTTAAACCAGCATCCCTCTGAGCCACTCAGGAGGGATTTTTTCCCTCCTTTATGATGGAGTTGCTGCCCTTGCCTACCTTAAGCAAGGGAAACAGCTCAAGGGGATGCCTCTGAACGAAAACACCAACTTTTAGGACAAATTTCTCTCTGCATAATGTTTCAAAGAAAGCAAGGAGAGGAAACAGGGCCTAATTAGGTAAGTATTCCCCATTAGGAAGGGGAAGGAGCTATCAAGTCGATTTCCATTTCCTTCTTATTTTACATGCCTGATTTTTCCGCCTCTCCAGGAGGTGGTGTGTGAAGTAGATCTCTCCTTAGCTTGGAGAAGTAAATAATCAGGACACTCCTGAAGCTTTCCAAATCTGGACTAAACTGAAGATTTTTAGCATTGTCACCAGCCTTCCAGGAGCTTCCCAGCATCCGTGAGACCTGGCAGGGATTTATTTCCCCCCTTTCATGCTGGAGGGCCAAGGTGAGCAGCAGGACTTGCATGTTCCAGATGTCTCCTGCAGATATTTCTCCCTGTTTCACCTCTTCCTCATGGAATTTCTTGTCTCCTGGTTGCTTCCCAGTATAAACCGGGTGTGAACCCACGGAGGTGCCTTGCTGCACAGGGAGATGTGATTGGGGTGAGCCCCTAAGGCACCCATACCTGAGCCCAGCATGTCCCCATGTCCCCCTGGCCGTGTTTTACCCCGCGTACCCAAAGCTGCTCTCCTGGCTGTGCTCTCTGCTGCCTCTTAGAACAACACATTGCAGCGTGGGCTGCAATTATGGAGCCATCAACGGGTTCTTGTGACACATTTTGGCGAGCCTGGGGACGCTTTGTGCACCAGCCTGCGAGGGAAGCTCTGTCCTCCCCCCTTTGCTGCCTCCCCCTGCTCCAGAGTCTGTAAGTGCTGTTATTAAAGGCTGTCATTGGCACAGTCAATGGCTGACACAAGGAAGCCCTCAGACTTTGACTCATCACACACACGCTTTGCAATGCATGAGCCACAAAAAAAGCCCGTTCCTCACAAGCATCACCCTTTCCCCAGCTGTTTGGGCCCTTTTCTGCATTCATTTCAGAGAAGAAGTCTTGATTGTCCTGCAGTGTAAGGGAGGGATTGGAGTTGCATCATGCTGCCTGCACGTTCCCAGCTCTCTCATTATCTTTTGCTGGAAGTTGTGATGCCTTTTTCCCTAAATACAACCACATGCATCCATATATATCTATATATATAGATATATGTGTGTGTGTGTATGTTTTATACATATACATATACATAAAAATACACATTTATATGCACACTGCTACACACAAATGCAAACTACACATGCTTTGGAAATGCCAATCTGTTCACCCTGCACTTTTCACAGATCACTGCCAATTTTCCCTCACAGTTCAGGAAAGGTTTTGCAGGTCCAGATTTTTGGAGAAGGAAGAGCAGCCTTGCTGCAATATCTGGAGTTAGGAGGCATTTATGAAACAAAAACAAAAAACAAAACAGTTTTCCTTTTTCCTCCAGCATCCCTTGATCAGATGCTGGTGGCAGAGAGATGTTTTCCAGCTTGTAGGGAGGAGAGGGAGGAAAGAAAAAAAGAAAAGAGTTTGAGGTTTTGAGGTTTTCCTCCACCGCAGAACTGGGAATAAATAGAGCAATTCTGGACAAACCTTTGTGTCTGGGAATGTGCTCCAGTTGAGCTTGGCTGCCTTTAAGCTTGTCAGCAGGTGCTGGTCCAGGCCCTGCTGGTGGCACAGGAGTCTCTGAGGGGCTCCCAGGGGTAGGGGATGATTGTGCAGCAATTCCCATCCTTCCCAGTGGCTCAGCTGGACCCCGGCCACGAGCACTCAAGTGGGGCAGCACGAGGTGCCACGAGCCTGGAGGAGATCCCAAATAGATTGGAGCTCCATGACAATCTGCTTTTCTGCTTCCCAGTCCTTGGCTGTGCGTGGACACGTGCAGATGTCTCCCAGCCTCCTGCTGCTTGATGCACAGGGTTCTTTGAGCCACATTTCCCCCCCTGACAGCCTTGCTGGCCACACAGGCTGCTCCCCTGCTCTGCCTCTCCTCCTTCTGGGTATTTATGTGTGGGAGGATAATTCCAATACCTGCACAAGGGTATGGAAAAGCGACAGTGAGATGCTTGAAGCTTTTTTCACTTGGTTTCACTTGGTCGTTGTCTTCTCTCCTGCCTTGCTTCTCCCTCCCCAGGAACACAGGCAGCAGAATCAGCTTTATTTTATAATAAGCACAAAGGTCTCCAGTTGCAGGCTCGTGCTTGCCTGTCTCTCCTCCACTGCTCTCTGCCAGTGGCTGACTTCTTTTGCCACCCATAATTAGCCTCTCCCAGGGCCTCGCTGTTGCTGGGCTCAGGCTCAAGGTTTTACAGCCACTGCCTCTTCTCAAACACAGGGGAAAAAAAAATAATCCCTTCCTCAGCTCAAGGTGCAGGCTTTAAACTGGTTCCTGCTGCTGCTGAGGCAGGGTGGCTGCAGGAGGGGCCCATGGCCATGCTGGGATGGGGATGGGGGACAGGGGATGGAGGATGTGTGCCAGGCTCCCCACGCAGAGGAAGGAATCAAATATCTGCCCTGTCTCAAATGCCATGCTGGGCTCCTCTGGGACACAGTTATTGGTGAGGAGGAAGCTGACCTTCTCCTGTGTTTATGAACTGAATCTCTGGTTCACTTTGGGTTTGATTTCCCCCCTACCCCCCCCTCCTGTTACAGAGTGCAATACTCCATTTCAAAGGAAATGACATTTTCCTCATTTTCTCCTTTGCTGGGATTTTTTTTTTTTTTTAATGCTGCTCAAGATGAACAGGATTTCTTCCCCCCAGCTTTCAATGCTTTATCCTTGGCTTGTCACACTGGAAGTGGATGTTGCTTGCCCATGTTTTTGGGGCACCAGGGATATTCCCCTGTTAGAGTTGCTGAAGGTGAACAAATTCTCCTGGAGCTGGGAAAACACATAATTATTTTAGTAGTCAGACCCAAACAAGTTTGAGAATTAAAAATTCTCCTCATTTCCCTCAGTGCCACATGGATCTGTCCTTCTTCCTCCTGGCTGACTTATCTCCAGCCTCCCCTGGCACAGCTTTTGCTGCAAATCCTTTCCTGCAAGGGCTGGACTTGAGCATCTTTAGAGCAGCAAGTCCTTTGGAGCCCCATTTCCTTTTCCTTCCACTTCTGCCTGTGGAGAGCAGATTTTTGGAAGCTCAAGGGCTCTGTCTCTCCTGTGCACAGGTCCCTTGGAGATATTTGAAGGCACTTTGCTGAAGTTCACAGGTGACTTTTGAAAACCTTGGCCATTGCATTCATGTATATATATATATAAATATATATATATGTCAAATATCTGTTCTCTCTTCCCTCCTGTTTTCTTTCTCTGTCAGGAATCCAGCTGTGCAACATGTGGCACTTGTAGGGCTTGGAAGGCAGGAAGATCAAGCAAACACAGAGCTTTCAGCAAGAAGAGATAAATTTCCAGAATAAATTCAAGCCACGTAGGGCTGGTCTGTTTTAGTTTTAAAGCCCTGCTGGTAGTGATGTGTGGGAGCTGTAGATATAAAGTCAGGAAGAGAAGAAGAGTTTATTTGTATTATTTCTGGCACCTTGGTAGAAAGAAAACCCCAGTTCTGAGTTCGTGGGGCTTGGCACAGTGTTTGTCTGCATGGTCAGGAGCAGGAAACTGCCTGTTGAGCTCTGCCTTTGTGCACAGCTTGAAGGCAGAGAAAAAAGGGAATTACCTGCCCTGACTGTTGTAACTGGGAGAGGAAAGTGCTGGATTTGTGGGGGTGTGTGGGATGCAGATGGTCCCAGAGGAGAAATATCTGGTTATGAATAACCCACTGGATTGTGATAACGATTTTACACCTGCATAGACCACTGTGGTTTTTATCTCAGCACTCTGGCAGAGCACAGCTGGGAGCTGTGGGCTCCCTCCTGCTGGGCATTTCCTATTCACTGCACAGACACAGGACAGGTCAGCTTTGGGCTGTTGAGCCCTGACCATGGCTTGGCTGCAGGGGTTTGGTCCTGGGGGTGTTGCTGACACTGACCTGGTGAGGGTCAGGCTGCCCTGGGAGTTGCTGTGTGGGCTGCTGCTTTTTCAGAGCATCAGGGAATGGTTTGGGTTGGAAGAGACCTTAAAATCCTAGTTCCAGCCTCTCTCATTGATGCCTTCTGCTAGCCCTGGCTGCTTCAAACCCATCCAACCTGGCCTTGGACACTTCCAGAGATCCAGAGGCTTCTCTGGGTACCCTGTGCCAAGGCCTCACCACTCTCACAGGGAAGAATTTCTTCCAAATATCCAATCTAGACCAGCCCTCTTTCAATTAAAAAATTAAAAGCTACTGCACCTTGTCCCATCTCTTGTTTTTATTTTTTTTTTTTCCAAAATCCCTCTCTCTTTTTTTTTTCCTATTTACTACTATACTTTTGCTTTACTAAGGTAAAAGTATAAATAAGCCCAGAAGTGGCCCCTGGATGAACTCCCCAGCTCTGTCCTAAAAAGCACAACAGCACCCAGCACAAAACACTGCTGTTTTCAGCCTAATGCCACCACTAACAACCCAGACTTCATTTCCACCCCTCTTCCCCTCTGCCTTTTTCCTCTACCCAAGCTAATACCTTAAAGGCTTTAACTCTTGAGTCAAGGGCAACACTCAGCTCAGCCTCCTGCCTGAGTGATGGCTCATGTCATTCAAATCCACCTGCAGCCAGTCCCAAAAAGTGTCCCAGCCACACAGGAGCCAGGACAGGGCTCTGTGTCCTCCAGCCCTGCACCTGAGGCCCCAGGGAGCTGGAAGCTCTCTCCAGCACAGGTGATGCTCTCCAGGAGCAGGGAGGATGCTCCTGCCTCCTGTGCCAACAGCTGGGACTGCATCCCCAAGGGTAAAGGTGCATGGGCACAGGTTTGCAGCTTGTCACAGTGTTTGAGGCTTGTGTGGCATCCCAAGTGCAGCTGTGGGGTGCTGTCAGAGGGAACAGAACAGCAGGTTTTGTTTTGGAGAGAGGGAAGAGTGGAGAGGTGGAGGCAGTGCCAGGTGAGGCTTAGGGGCACATTGGTACAGTACTTGTGGGTTTTACTCTTTTTAGCACCTTGGCATCTGCTTAATAGTGTTTCTTCAGGCATTAAAACCTGTGTTATCAAGGCCTGCATTTCCTCTGGGCAGGATTTTATGAACAGAGGTGACGTTTGCACACCCCCCACATTAAAAACACCTCTTGTCTCAGCCACAGGTGCCTTTATCCTGTGTGAGCAGAGATGAACAAAGCAGATGCTGTTTGGATCTGGATTAAATTAGAGTTTTGCTTGCAGCTGGCTTAGCAAACAAAAAACTTTCTTCTGGGTAGCACAACCTAGATCTCAAAGCTCTTCCTGCAAACTGAAGTGTCCTTTGCAGCCTGCCCAGCTCACGTGCCCCTTTCTGCTGCTGGATTTCTGTGTAACACCTGTCCTAACACAGCTAATGCTTTGTGATGATGGATCTGCAATTATGAGGCTGTGCAAACAGCTAAAACAATTGCATCACCCTCGCTGTGGCTGCTCTGGGGTGATTTGTGGAGCTGCTGATAGCACTAGGCATGATCTGTGCAGATGAAGGGTCAGGTCCATGAAGTGCAGGGCACCTGCAGCTTCCATCTGTGTCTGAGTGGACCAGGGGAGATATTCATGGAAGGAAAAGTGGAGATTTTGCCTTTTGCAGGTGTGCTTTGCAGCAGCAGCAAGCTGCCCACACGGAGCAGAACGTGCTGGCAGTGTCTCCTCTGGAGCCTGGTGGGTGTGGGGGAGCACAGGGATAAACTGCAGAAAGCTTTAGCAGCACAGTAGCAGGAGCAGACACCTCCCCTCCCTTCCTCCCCCCGGCCTCCCAGGCTGGCTGCCAGCAGCAGGACCCTGCTGTATCATTTCAGGACATGCTGGATGCATCCCTGCATCCCACAGCTGACAGGGTGACCACTGAACTATTTAAAGTCTCTCCAACACTCTCAAAAAAAAAAAATTCTGCTGATGCTGGGAAAGTGCTGGAGCAGGGGATGGGTTTAGGACTGAGGGGAATTTATCACTGTGAGCACTTTTGGGTGTGTGTCCCTCAAACATGTACCAAAGGAGATGAGAATAGAGAAAATCAGAGGTGATGGAGGTTCCCCTGCTGCTGCATGCATGGCTCTGCAAAATAAAAGTTGTTGCTGTGGCACTGAGCTGGGAATTCAACATGTGGGATGGAGATTTGTCTCTGATTTGCTGACTCTGTGTGACCTTGGGCAAGTCATAGAATCACAGACTGGTTTGGCTTGAAGGGACCTTAAAGATCATTTTGGGCAGGGACACCTTCCACTAGCCCAGGCTGCTCATCAGGATCAAGTTCTCCTCTGTTGATAAGCCCAAGTGTTGTCTGATTCATCCTAGGAGCAGTGGAAAAGGCAAAACTTTGCAATATTTTTGCTATTAGATGCTCAGCTTGGTCAAATTTAGACATATTTTTAGCCATGGCTACAAGGGAAGGAACATCCTAAATTTTCCTCCCTGTTCCAAAGCCTGCCACATTTTCAGAGAGGCGGCAGGAAGAATACAACCGAGGTCAAATATAGGAAAAAAAAAAAAGTTAGAATCAGTAACTTGCAAAAAGTTTTCCCCTAATTTAGTTCTCAGCATTGCCCAAGTCATTGTGAATGCAACTTTCCACAGCGCTGGTAGCCTGAGGCAGACACCGAGCTCAGGAAATTGTCCCCTGAGTGGTTCAGGTCTGTCAAAGTAATGAGGACCTTAAAAGTGAGCCTTGGCACAGAACATGTCAGACAACCTGAGCTGTAGGTGTTGCTGCTAATGCTCACTGGAATTATGCATGCACACAGTGCCCTGCACGGGAATTGCATCATTTTGGTGCAAAAATAAAAGTGTCTGTACAGGATGGAGCTGTGTATGTCCCTGCAAACACAGTCTGTGTGTGTGTGTGTACATCAGCTCCTTTCTGATCTGCTTGTTAACAAACAGAGCATGTGATTATCTCCTCACCCATGTGAGCACTGCTCTGCCTCCTGCCTGCCTCTGACCCTGGCCATAGGTGTCCTGTCCAGCTCAGCAGCAGCTCCAGGCACTCAGGCATGATTTGGGATTAGTTATCCTGCAGCAACAGCCAGGCTGGGCTCTAAGAATAACTTTCCATTGGCCTTTGGATGTGTTGGCAGGGCTTGTGGTGACAAAGTCACTGGAAGGGAAAATTAACAGCAAATTAATAAAACTTTACCCACATTTTTATTCCTGGAAGGGGGAGTTGATTTTTGCTGCTTATTCTCTGCTTTTGTGATCTTCTTGTGTCACCCATAAATTGGGACATCAGTGGTGGGATAGATGTCAGAGTGCTTTTTATTTTTTTTTCTTTTTCCTTGAAATGCTCCCAGAGCTGCAGCTTATCAGGGCTTGTGTCCACAGTGCCTCATCACAGCTCTCAGCACGGAGAGCCCTTCCCCAGTGCTGCTGCTGGGCTGGAAATTGGGTCTCAGCTGGAAGTCTCTGCCTGGGCAAACGTGGGGCTCTCCATCAGTGCTGTCCCTGTGCCTGCCTTGTGGCTCAGCTGCCCTTTAGCCTGCTCAAAACATCCAAGTCAAGAAGGGACAGAAGATTTTTTTAACCAAAATCCTCTGAGGAGAAGTGCCTGAAAGGGACAGATCTTGTTTGGTCTGATCTTGGGTGTTTCTTCTCAGAGAGCATCTTGCTCTGAATGCAGCAGCTGTACTGTGCCCTGGTTCATTTTGAGCATCCCAAAAAGTGCTGTTATGCCAGAATGGTTAAAAATTATATACAATTGTAATGCAGTTTTTATGGTATCTGTAAGGGAAAGGCCAGAAAAGCATGCAGAAGATTAGTATTAGTTTCAAAAATGTCTGTTTGGGGCTGTATTATTTGGAAAGAAGGGGTGATGCTCTGTAGCAATCTAGTATCTGCAGAAGATGCCTGGAATTTGGGACTGGTGAGCTTTGGGGCAGAAGTATGGGCTTCTTATCCTTCTGACACCCCTTCAAGAGCTTTTCCCAAGCCCTTGAAGGCAGCAGGAATAGATTACTTCAGGTCACACGTGCAAGTTTTGAACTACAAGATTGGGATTTAATTGCCCTGGGTGCTACAGGAAGATGGAAAAAGATTCACCTGACCTCATCTGACCTGCTTGAGGGCTGAAAGACACAGAGCAGTTGGTGGAAGAGCTGTCTTGAGGAAGGCAGAGTGATAAAGTGAACAGCACATGTCTGCCCAGCAGGTTCAGGGTGCCTAAAAACCCACCCAGAAGCATTTAGGAATGTGGCTGGAGTTAGGAAGTGCAGAGAAAACAAAACAAGGAGGTGTCTAATAATTTATTTTTCAGAATCTCCAGTCAATATCAAAATTCTGCTAATGGTTGCAGTAAAGTGCAGCTTTTTTTTAAGGTTGGGAGAGCAAATGCCTGTCAGCACTGCTGCTCCCCAGGGATGTGTTGGACTGGAGATCTGGCTGGGATTTGGGATGGCCCAGCCATCCCTGTTTTATGGGGCTTGCTCATGTGGTCCCTTTAGCCACTACACGAGGAGCTGAGGATGAAGAATTTGCTGTGTCAGATCTTTTCCCTGGCCCCATCCAGAGCTGGTGGCTGCTGCTCCAAAAGGGGCTGGATACCTGCCATAAATGAAAGGAGGAAATTTTATGCTGAGTAAAGCATAAAGAGAGACTCTGTTCTCGCCTCTGCTGCAAACCCTGCATCACTGAAGAGAAATTATCACACCTCTGACTGTTCCCTCCCAGCAATACAGCACTGCTTACAGCATTTTCTTTATGTTCCCACTCCTGCTGTGTGTCCAGCCTATTTCCTGTGAGGTTTGGTGCAGTTGCAGGATTTAAGGTCCTTGCTTTGGGGATCCTGGCTCTCCAGAAGCACACAGCTGTGCCCTGCATTAATCACATTAGCCTGGCCACTCGTGAACTCTTGATTTGGGAGAAGTTCCCATTTGGTGTGAGCCAACAAGTGCTGGCCACTGGTAACTGATGCCCATCTGGAGTGCCTGATCCTGTGCAGCAAATCCACTGCTCTGCATCCCTCTGAAGCTCTATTTCCAAACCTTATTCCCCATCCAGGCACTGAGCAGCCTGGTCTATGGAAGGTGTCCCTGCCCATGGCAGAGGGCTGGAACAAGATGAACTTTTAGGTCCCTTCCAACCCAAACCATTCTGGGATTCCCTGATCCCAGCATCATCTCTGACTTTCCCAGTCCTGTTGCTTTTACTCTTTCCCTCAGACCACTCTGCTCCAGCTGTGTTTTGAATATACAGCAAAATCTCAGAGTTTGAAGGCTGGGGGTTCTCTGCTGGCTTCTTTGCCAGTGCTTTCTCCACCTCCAGATGTAGATCTCAGTGCTCCCACAACCAGCTGATCAAGGTTTTGTTTTTTCCCCTGCAGTCCCATGTTTTATCTCACAGACATCTGGAGAGTGAGGTAGGAAGTGGTCACAAAGTCCCTGTGAATGCAGAGTGACTCTCCCTGCCAGTCTTTCAGGAGGCAGCTGAAGAACAGTGAGGTTTGGCTCGTGGTGGATACACACTGTGCTAATTGTGAGGCTGCAGCCTGACAGAGAGGACCTGTGCCTCACAGATCTTCCCAAAATTGCCAGGCAGGGGGAAACATCCATCCACTGGCATCCAGAGCAACATAAACTCTGCTGAAAACAGCTTCAGCCTGCAAGGGAACAAAGCAGCTGCCTGGTGACCCTCAGGGAAAGCTGGGTCACAGACCCTTCCTTGCTGTGTTAGGGCTCCCATCTGAACCAGGTCCAGCATATTTAGATTTTGTTTGGGCTTTTTCTGAGCCCCCAAAGGGATTGTGTGAGTATAGGCTGAGCTGCTGAGGAAGGAAATGCTGTTTTCCTTAAGGCTGTCCTAAAATGCTGGGATGGATACACGAGCTGGGCAGACCTGCTGGGATGAAACCCAGTTCATTTTCTTTTCAATATTTATCATTCCTTTAAGGGCACAGGCTGTGTTTATTCCTCTTCGTGTCTAGAGCTCATCAGGGTCTCCTTCCCAGTGAATTGCTATCCTGGTTTCCACTGGAATAAAGTTAATTTTCTTTCTGGGATGGTGTGTTTTGGATTTGGCATGAGAATTGTGGTGATAACACACTGATGGTTTTAGTTGCTGCTAAGTAGGGTTTAAACTAACTCCAGGACTTTTCAGCTTCTCATAACCTAACAGGGAGGAGGCTGGAGGTGCACCAGGAGCTGGGAAAGCACACAAACTGGCCTAAGGAGTATTCCATAAAATTTTAATTTTTTTGGCCAACCTGGCACTGCCGTGAGAGCTGCACCTCAGTGAAACACAACAGAGAAACTCTTGGTGCTGGGGAGAACAGGATGCCAGCACTGTATGATGGCTTTGCTGGGGCCAGGAATGAGACCTTGAGACAGAAGTCAGCCTGACACTGGCTTTTGGCAATGTTTCCCTTTTCTCAGTGCCCTGGACTCTATGATCTCACACACACTAAGATGGGATCAGCCAAGTTAGGCACTGCTGGGACACGGTTTGCTTGAAATCAGTGACCTTGTGTGCTCTTGCTACAACAGTTTATTTGTTGGGTGGGTTGACATTTCCCCAGTTACCGTGATAAGGAATAATTTTCATGGATTTGTCCTCAGGACCCTTTCAGGAGGCTGGGAAATACTGTCACCTGGGTGCCTTCCAGTTCAGGATGTTTCCTGATTCCATAACACCCAGCCTTGGGGACTAACATCCATGTCTGCTCCAGAGAAGAGAGTTTAACTCTGGTCTCTGGATTTTTAGGTTATTTCCATGACCCCAAAACTCCATTCTCGTTTCAGTGACGTTGAATATTTGTGTTCTTTCATTTGAGTCTCTGTAGCAAATTCCTGGAGGAGCTGAGAAATCATTACAAACCTCTCTGCTCTCCCTTCCAAGCACAGAGGAGCACATCTCTGACCTGCTTTTGCTGCTAGAATTTTAGGTCCCTTCCAACGGCAGAAACAACATCCACATGCAGTTTGCTCACATGGAAAGAGCTGGGGGAAAAAAGGAAGAAAATTTCACTCATGGCACGTGTTAATCCCATCATTTAATACTCTTCTGGCACAGACACAGGTAACAAGGTGATGGGCAGCATCTGAGGGCCTGAGAGGAATAATCTGTGTGATGAGGGAAGGTTGTGTTGTCCCTCTGTATCTTAATTCCCTTGCAAACAAACCACTCCTGAAATTAATCTCTTTATTTGGGATAAGCTGCAGCTTGTGCAGGGATCTGTTCTTTTTGGTGAGCTCCAAAGTAAAGCTGCTCTGGTGTGGGGTGTCCCCAAAGCGAGACTTGCCTTCAGCTTGGTCAGGTTGTAAGTTCAGGGAGAAAGGATTTAGCCCAAGTTAGAATCTGGTCTTTGTTGGGGAAGGTGTTGACAATGTCACTATGTGGGTTTTCTTGCCACGTTGGCTCCCAAAGAAAAGTTTCTATCCATGGTAATCAGTGTTTATTAAAGGAAACCATGAAAAAAGGTCTTTAGATGAGATTAAAGGGATTGTGTAGCTGCACTTGGTGCTGAATTGCTCCGTGCTGGCTCCGGAGCTGGCGTCTGCCTTGTCAGCATCTCTGCCCAGCCTCCTGCATCCCAGCAATGAATAGCCTGAGTGCAGGAAAAGCAAACACAGGAGCGTGCTGCCTGATTAGCTGGGCTTCATTAACCACCCTGGCACTGCCCAGCAGCCCTGGGTGCTCCTGGCTTCCTCCCAGCCAGGTGGGCAGCTCACAGTGTCCATCTGCCGGGACTCTGGGGTGCTGCCAGACCCACTGTCCAGGAGGATGTGCAGAGTTTTCCCTCCCTCCCAGAGCTCATTTTAGTTGTGTTCAAGGCTTTAATATGTGTTTTTGCTCTGAGCTGGGCCCAGAGTGGGATTGCTTCTACAGCTTTCTGTATCCAGGCTTTTCTCTCTGACTTTGTGGTGTCCCTGCTGCCACACGTGGCCGTGGCAGGGGAGTGGTGACATGGCTCTGTCTAACACCTTTGATGGCAGGAGGGCTCTGTGTGTGTGTGTGTGAAGGAAATTTTGTTGTCTCACGTTCACCCAGCGATGTGTTCCTTTCAGGAGCTGTCACTGGAGAGGTGTGGATTTGTCGCAGGCTCCCGTACAGGGACACGACCATGGATTTTGTGAGACTGTCAATCAAAACCCAGCTCTTCCAGCTCTCTCTTTCCCCTCTCCCTGTACACTTCCTTCCCTCTCTCTCAACTGACAGATCAGTCCTTTGTGTCCTCTTTATTTCTGATTTATTCCAACTTCCTCAGGCATAACTCATCCTTGACTTTGTCCCCTTGAATGCTGCTGCATTTTGAGGATATATTCATCATTCCCTAACTTTCCTACCTAATAATCAGAGTTAAAAGACACTTGGAATGTTTCTTCCTCTGAGACTCTTTCACATCCAAACTTTTTCTTGTCCATAACTCCATGTATTTACCACAGAGTTTCATGTTCTGGAGTCTTGGGATTGTGTCCTGGAGATCCTGGAAGAGAACTAAACTGCACCCTTTAACTCAGTGGTCTCAAACCTTTGCTGGAAATGCTCAACAACAGCAAAAAAAAAGAAAGTAATCAGACTCTGTGGCAGCACCACAACTTGCTGTTGTCCAGGAGGAAACCAATATTTACACCAAACTCCGGGAATTCAAGACATCTTCTGGGGAATGTGTTACTTGCAAGCCATAAAGATGTGATTCCACAGGCAAGGCAGTGGTGTGAAACCTCCTGTGGTGCTGACTCTGAGACCTCCCTCTACCATCCAGCTGTCTGAAACAGCTGGAATTGCTCTGTGGCCTCCCCAGGGACCTTGGATGTGCTGGTGGAGAGGCTGCTGTGGCAGGAGCCACATCAAGGGATGATCTGGCCTCACACAGAAGCCCAGAAAAGGCAGTTTGGGTTTATTTTGGAAACAGCCAGCTCAGAGCCTAAGCCCAGCTCTTGCTGGCAGTGGCCTTTTGTTTATTTGCTTTGTTTTTAGAATATAATTACTCTCTTGTAGACTCTGTGAGTCCATGGCACTGAATTATTGCTGTGATTCCTGCCGTCCAGACACAGGAAAAACCCATCCACAACCCCCTTCTCCTTGGTGCATCCTCTCAGGGGTTGTACAAACCTTCCTCTGTTCTGCAGACTAAACATCCAGGCCTCCTTGCCCCTGACCTCTGCTGTTATTTATTAATTAAGCCAAATCATAAACGATAGCCCTCAGAGGTTCCAGGAATGATCAGGGCTCCAGGACAGAGGGTACAGGGTGAACAGCACGAGCAGATGGCAGAGGAGACAGGGCCAGCAGCAAGCAGAGAGAAAATCCTGCTCCTAGGGTCACTCAGATGGCTGCTGAAGGATGGCAGAAGTGCCCCAGGCTCCTGCTCTCCCTGCCTTGTCCCAAAAGGCTGCTCCTGTGCATTTCTGGTGCTCTCAGACTGCTGATGCTCTTTCCTCTGCAGATGAACTTTCTCCTTTCAGTGTTTTGGAAAGTGCCCTTGCCTGCTGAAAAGCCTTCCTGGAGTTTCTCACTGGAGTCTCTCTGGTTTCCAAATCAAATTTGCTGTCTTTGCCTGGAGGGATCTCAGAATGGTTTGGGTTGGAAGGGATCTAGCAAGGTTCTCCTCACCATTCCCTTCCTCTATAAGTGATAGTCTGACCTCAAATCAATTCTCACCTGCATGGGCCTCGAAGAATTTATGTCTGGAGTCTGTCTCTTCTCATTTCGAGTTGGCTGTTTGTTTTAATGGGCAGATTTAATCAGATTTTTGCAAGTGCTGTGTCCTGGTTCTGTGATGAATTTTGGAGAGAGGGGCTGCTCAGTATGTCTTCAGTCTCAGGGTTGCAGCAGATCCCATTTCCCTGCCCTGCAGCTCTGCTGACTCTGCAGAGCAAAATATAGCGTAAAACAGATACCTTTTTAGTACATTGGAAAGAATAATTTCTTCCTAGATCTGCCAGCTCCTGATCAAACCAGTGCCTGTTAGAAATGTGGATCATAACTCATCAGTGACGGGAGCTGGCGCTCAGGGTCGCCACGTGATGTTTCTGAACACAGGACTCAAACAGGGACAGCTTCCCTCTTCTGCTGCTCTCTCAAGGATGGGCTCTTTTGAAAGAGGAATGGTTGTGTGGGGAGAGCTCATCCCATCCCTGCTCCATCCATCATAATAAAGGTTATTAACAGCCTACGTGACCAGCCTGCCTAGCCCTGCAGAGCTCGCGAGACAAACTCTGCGCTATAAGCTTGGTTTTATTAAATATTTGCTTGACCAGAGAGGCAAAGCAGAACAGGGTAAACATGACTAAAGTAAATGTGGGCTGACCTTTGTCCATCATCCATCCAACGCCTGTGGCTGCTGCGGCAAGGAGGGCAGCAGGAGGTGAAGGTGATCCTACAACAGCTTGGAAATTCTGGCTGCTGTGCGAGAATTTTGAAATATTTGGGGTGGCATAAAAGTGGTAACTGTTCTACAAGCCCAGACTTACCCTCTCCACTATCAGATCTAATCAGCCTATGGGTCAAAAGAATGTGGGATTTATTCTCCCTATTATTTTTTGAAGTAAATTTTTCAATTCCACTGGCGTTAGCAGAGCTGCACAGATCTGAAAAAGCTGCACATCCAGACCTGTGTCACTGTCACATCTTCCTCCCTGCTGGGATCTGCAAACAGGGATTTTTTTTCCTTGCCTCCTACTTGTGCGAGCCTGGCTGTCATCACTGGTTACACCCCTGATTTCAGCAAAGTCACTCTGTGACAGAGGGGTTGGGACACTGCAGGAGTGGAGCTGTGTTTGGCTTGTGTCCTTTTGAAAGTCAAGGACATCTTTGTAAAGTTCTGATCTGGATTGACAGGGGGATGAAGGGCCTGGCCACCAGGTTTGTGTGGTCAGCATTCATTGAGGAGCTTGGCTTGTGAGACCTGAGCTGGTAGAACTCCACCTCTCCCATGATCTGTGGGGCCATAAAGAGGTAAAGCTGTTCTTTGTACAAAAGCAAAAAAGTGAAGGAAAAGGGAGCACATGGGTGTGCTGAGTAGGAAGAAATGTTTCCATGGGGCTTGGTGGTGTGCCCACCAAATGTTTGAACCCCACACTGCTCCCATCACCATGGTTAAAACCCGGGACATTTTAAGGGAGTGAGTGATGCAAGGAAAGCCTCTCCCCTCTCCTTGGAAAGGTACCAGGCTGATCCTTGGGTCACTGGTTTTCCTAATTCACGGTGCTTTAGGTTTTATCGCTGCTGGTAGATAAGCAACCCCTTTCTCCTCAGTCACCCAAGATTCCCAGGAGAGCTGGGACTCTTTCAGATGATGTTCCCTGGGCTGTGAAGTGGGTGGAGAATGGTCTGTGGTGAGAGCCCAGGGGAGGGAGGACACCCAGTGCTCCGTTTGCTCCCAGCCCTTTGCAGATGTGGCAGTGACAGCTGGCACACCACAACCCCTGGCTCTGTACTCCAGGCTGAGCTGGTGTGAGGCAGCTTTGATGTGGAAGGCACAGAGCTCCTGCTCAAACAGGCCCGTTCTGGACTGAGATCTCCCTGGAAGGATGGTAATGTCACACCAGGGCTGGCTCCTTCCTGGCAAACTTCAAGGGCTGTGGGAGAGCTCAGCATCCATCTGGCCCCATCCCTGTAGGCAGATCCCTGACCTTCTCTAGGCTGCAGTGTCTTGTCCAGAAGAGCAGGATAATAATCCTTCTCCAGTTCTGGCGTCTCAGATAGCAAATACACAGCTGAGCTGACGCTGGCAGTGCAAACAGCAATGCTGGGTGATGTTTTTACCATTACCCTTCTGCACGTCCAGTCAATATTTATGCTGCACCGTGGGGCACGTGGTTGTGTGATGGAGAGGGAAAGGGTGCTGATTTATTACTCTGCTGTGTGATTTCTGCTTTTTCTCCCAGCATCTTTTCTGTCAGGAGGGCTCCCTTTATGCTGGTTTTAAGTAGAGAGCTCAGAGTGGAGAAAGGGAGGATTAACAATTAAATACGCTCTGATGATGGTATGGTTGTGAAGGAGGGAGGAGGAAGGAATACTCCATAGTAATGTACTTTTGTTTTCTTTTTTCTCTGCTTGTAGGACAGAATCTGCTAGGGAATTGGTGTTTTGAAGAGTTTTACAGCTCCTAATCCTTGTTGCCTTGGGAATACAAACCTCTCTAATCATGTCGCCGGCCATGTGGAAATGGACTTGCCTGGTTTCTCACCTCCTGCTGTCCACCACTGTGTCACCTCTTGGCAGACAGCAGCCACCCCATCCAAAGAGGCCCTTCATCACCTTCACTGGAGAACAAGCAGAGGGAAACTTCAACCACTTGGTGGTGGATGAAAGAACTGGGCACATTTACTTGGGGGCTGTCAACAGGATCTACAAACTCTCCAGTGACCTGAAGGTCCTGGTGACCCACGAGACTGGTCCTGATGATGATAATCCCAAGTGTTATCCTCCCAGGATAGTCCAAACCTGCAATGAACCCTTGACTCCCACCAACAACATAAACAAAATGCTCCTCATAGACTACAAGGAGAACCGCTTGATAGCCTGTGGGAGTTTGTACCAGGGCATCTGCAAGCTCCTGAGGCTGGATGACCTCTTCAAGCTGGGAGAGCCCTTCCACAAGAAGGAGCATTACCTCTCTGGGGTGAACGAGAGTGGCTCTGTTTTTGGAGTCATTGTTTCTTACAGCAACATGGACGACAAGCTGTTCATCGCCACGGCCGTGGACGGCAAACCGGAATATTTCCCCACCATCTCCAGCAGAAAGCTCACCAAGAACTCCGAGGCTGATGGGATGTTTGCCTATGTCTTTCACGATGAGTTTGTGGCCTCTATGATCAAGATCCCCTCAGACACCTTCACCATCATCCCTGACTTCGATATCTACTACATCTACGGCTTCAGCAGCGGGAACTTTGTGTACTTCCTGACTCTGCAGCCTGAGATGATCTCCCCACCCGGCTCCACCACCAAGGAGCAGGTTTATACCTCCAAGCTGGTGAGGCTTTGTAAGGAGGACACGGCCTTTAACTCCTATGTGGAGGTGCCCATTGGCTGTGAGAAGAACGGGGTGGAATATCGATTGCTCCAGGCTGCCTACTTGTCAAAGGCTGGAGCCATCCTGGCCAGGTCTTTGGGCGTTGGCCCCGAGGATGATATCCTCTTCACAGTCTTCTCCAAGGGGCAGAAAAGGAAGATGAAGTCCTTGGATGAGTCTGCTCTTTGCATCTTTGTCCTGAAAAACATCAATGACCGCATCAAGGACAGGCTTCAGTCCTGCTACAGGGGAGAGGGGACGTTAGATCTGGCCTGGCTCAAGGTCAAGGACATTCCCTGTAGCAGCGCGGTAAGTGAAGCCCCTGAGCACCCACCTTGCCCTCCTCATGTATAAACAGGTTTTACCTTCAGATAACCAACCTTAAAGCACAGACCAAGGAACTGAGACTGCCTTGTCCCAGTCCTGGCTCTGCCTCCAGCCCACCACACCACCCAATTCAACCAGTTCCTGCCCCACTTAGGTCATGGACAAGCTGATGAAGGAATCAGCAGACATGCTGTGTTTGCTGATGAGCTAAACTGAGGGGCCTTGGAATATTTAGGAGGTTCTTCATGTCATTTACCATGTTGTAGTTATTTCATGGTGCAAATCATAGGAGTGAAATCACTTAGACCCGAATGCACTCTCAGCTCAAACCTAAACCAAAACAGGGCCTAGAGATATTATGGCTTGTGCCAGTTTCTGTGTATGCTGGTGTAATTTTGTTTCCCTGGGCTGGAGCTGGGGCAGGATTTATTCAGGGAACCTTATGAAGCCAAGGCTTCGTTTCTTCCAGGGGTGAGAAGCACTGGTCATTTACCATCAAAGCCCCTCGCCTTCCAGTCTCCAGCCAGCTCTGCACCGAGAAATTAAGGCCTGGCTGCAGATCAAGGATTAAACACTGCAAGATTTAAGGGCAGGATTGGGGAAGAGGCTGGTCTGTCTGACCTACAAATGGTCTGGAGGAATTGCCTCGGTTTATTCCGAGTGCCATTGCAGGGATGTGCACAGGGCTGGCTTTGATGGCAGGCACAGACATGGGCATTACAGCCAGCACTGCACCCAGGCTGCAGGAGCAGCTTCCCCAGGCTTTGATTCCCATCCTTAATTAGCTCTTTCAAGTGAGAGGCGAGTCTGAGCGAAGGGAATAGGGAGAAACTGAGCAAAGGGAATAGGGAGAGTGCTTTCCTGCCCCATAATCTCCAGGCAGGCAGTGCTCAGGATGTGGGATTGCTCCTTTGTGCTCAAGCCTTGTTTGCTGGGGGATCCTCCTGATGCTCCTTGGCAGGACAAGGACAGATCATAAGGAATGTGGATGGGAATCTCATTGCAAGGACACTGATCCTGCCCTAATTCCCCTTTACACCCCTCAGTGTCCTTGCTTGACCTTGCCCTGCTCTCATTCTCCCACACTGAAGGGACAAGTCCTTGATTTTAGTTGGGATCTTTTCTGCCTAGACCTGCAAAGCTCCCTGTGGAGCAGTGCACAGGGAGAAAGGCTGTGCCCAAATCTGGCTTTGATTTTTTTGTTTAGCCTCAAGGCCTGTGCACGTTCAAAGAGCTGCCTTTAGATTTAAGCTGTGAGCTTCCCACTGGAGTTTCTTTCCTGGGCTCTTAAGCCTCTCCATGCATTTGCATATTTGCTCTGCTTGTGCTCCACACTAACGTTTGCAGTGCTGGACCTCTCCAATTAGGAGGTCTGAAACCTCTCAGTCCTGCCTTCTGTGGCTTTAGACAGGAGCAAAAAAAGCCAACAGCTTTCTTGTATCCCATGGGGTGAGTCCCAAACCAAGAAAACTGATGTCAGACTGAGTGGGGACAGGACTGCAGAGGTTGGAGGGAGGACACGGTGGGGAAAAGTGTTAGAGCGTATTTATGAGTGTGCATCTTCACTGTGAATCAGGGACACTGCAAAAGA
The DNA here is from genome assembly GCA_013397075.1 of Rhabdornis inornatus. Taxonomy (NCBI): domain Eukaryota; kingdom Metazoa; phylum Chordata; class Aves; order Passeriformes; family Rhabdornithidae; genus Rhabdornis; species Rhabdornis inornatus. The sequence continues at coordinate 109,733 of VWZS01007637.1, read as the reverse complement.
GCCTGGAGATGCTTGAGTTAAAATCAGGAAGCCTGAAGTGTGTAACTAAGTAGGCTGTCCTCTCCTTAAATGAGCCTACTTAGAGCTGCTGGCAAGCCCTGCCTCAGATCAGCTGTGCTGCCCGAGGGAAGGGGTATTAGTGACTTGGCTGCTGAGAGGGGTTGCAGAGTCCAGACACTAAGCTTGGAAAATATTTGATGGTTAGTGAAGTATTTTGGAGGTTGGATGTGTGTCTGTGAGAGCCTTGTCTCCTCTGCTGATGTCCTGCTTGCCAGCCAAGCCCCAGCACTGCTGCTGTGTCACAGCACATGTGTTAGAGGCAGCTCTAAAACCGATTACCAAGCCATCACTGAGCCTTTCCCTGGGTTTGTGTGGATGGCAAACGTTTCCCTGCTGCTGCAAACAGAGGCTTAGCCTGCCTATGGTCCAGGCTGGAGCTGAACTTCAGCTTTGCTGCCCTGCCTTCAGCAGCTGAAGTTCTGTAGGAGAACAGGTCCAGCTGATGTGCTGGGCGCTGAGCATTTCAAAGTGACAGACGAGAGGTTTGGATTAGGTGTTAGGGAGAAATTCCTTACACAGAGGGTAGTGAGGCATTAGAACTGCTTACCCAGAGCAGCTGTGGCTGCCCCTGCATCCCTGGAAGTGCCCAAGGCCAGGTTGGACAGGGCTTGGAGCACCCTGAGACAGTGGAATGTGTCCCTGCCCATGGCAGGGGTGGCACTGGATGATCTTTAAGATCCTTTTCAACCCAAGTCATTCCATGATTCTTTGTAATATTAGCTGTAGAACTGAGGAGCTGGGCTTACTGCACCGTCCTTGCCTATCAGGTCTGGCTTTTAGTAATAAACATTCTTCTAATTTCTCTAATATTTCTAACACGCCAATAACTGACTCAAAGGGGAACCACATAACAGGATGCTTCTGCTCCTGCCTTGCTCAAGGCTATTTCAGGGCTAGAGGAATCTCCTGGGGACCATTCCCAGCACAACTAACCTGCAATGTGCACTCAAATAATTCCAGGGATGTGGGGGAACAGTGCTCTGGTCCCCAGAAGCAGACTCTGTAGCTCCTCTGGTCATGCAGCTTGGTTACATCTGGAGCTGAGAGAGTTGAGGTCAGGAAAGACCTTGGCTGGACAAACTTTGTCTCATGGTCAGCATTCAGTGGGAGGCACTGGGTCCCCAGATGTCCTGCAGGGTTGAATGTCCTGGAGACTTGTCCCAGTCTGCTTTGCAAAGGTCAAGGCAAAGATAAAACCAAAAAAGCTCTGTGTGACAAGCCTGTGATTCTCCCATGCCAAGTGCCTGTTGTAGATATCAGCAGTCTGATGGCAGAATTTCTAGAGTGGCAAAGGTGAAAGTCCAGAGGTAAATGGAGAATCCTCCATTCCAATCCTCTCCCATCCCTGTGTTACAGCTGTCCTCCCATTCATCTCCAGCATAAATCAGGAAAAAAAAATGATAGATTTTTATGTCTGGGCCATTGATTTGCAAATTGGTGATGTTTCACTCAGGTGATGAATGGTCTCAGGTAATACCTCTCTGCAAAAGCAGGATAATAGCTTATATTTAAGCAGTACACTTGACCCCAAATGCTTAGAAATTCATATAATCAGAGAAAAATGAGGCTGGAAAAAAAGGATTCTTATGAGGTCATCTGATTTGCCCTTCTGCCCTACTTATAACGTGTCTGACAGATGTTTGTCTCACCTGTTCTTAACCTCTGGCTATGGAGATTCCTCTCTCTCCCTAAAATCTGTCTGTGCTGTGAGGAAGCTTTCCCTCATGTGGAATCTAAATCTCCTCTCTGGACACTGAAGCCATTCCTGCTTATGCAGTCAGAGGGCACCTTCAAACCCTTTGGCTCTGTGGACGTGCAGGGTGTTGGCAAAGGCAGGGCTGTTCTGGAGGGGAAAAAATAGGCTTCTTAAAACAGAAAACCAGCTTCATGTTGGGTAAAGAAGGCTGTGGTTTCAATGTCCTTCATAAACTTTGTAATTGAGCAGCCTGATGTACTTGAAGTTATCCCTGCTCATGGTAGGAGGCTGGACTAGATGAACTTTTAAGATCCCTTCCAACCATTCTGTGGTTCTGTGACACTGTTGGGAAAGGCTGGATTTCTTTTAAAAAAAAAAAAGATAAGGGAGGGGGGCAAAAAAAGGCAGTTTGAGAGGGAGATGGAGATGGAAATGTGCCATTTCTGTACAGGAATTGATCGCTGGGGGATTTGTTGATTGTTATTACAATGAAACAAGATTAATGGGTGCATTTTGAAGCCTGGTGGGAGTTCCACTCCTGGGATGCTCAGCAGAGGAGGCAGGGGAGCCTTTCCCTCTACCCTGGGGACCAGGCAGGTGAACTGCTGTGAGACAAAAAGCATGGATGAGGAAGAGGAGGGTACTGGAGACTGACTTAAAGCAGAGATCCTGCTGGAACTTTGGCTGGCAATGAAATCCCAAACCCGAGGTGCTGCTGGCATGTGACCCTGGCTGTCAGCTCAGGAGCTGCTCACACCCCAGGTCTGCTCTCCTGGGAGATCCTGGCCTCCTCCTCAGTCTGATCTGCCTCCCAGCCTAAGAGACTCCAGCCCCTGCCCCAAAAGGCGTCACCTCCATCACTGCAGCTCCTACCAGATATGCAGCACCAGTATCTGTCCCAGATAATCATAGTGTCAGTCCCCAGATCCTGTCTGGCTTCTGCCTTTTGCTGGTATTTTCTTTTCCTTTTGGCAGGAAATGGGGTTTGACTGTTTAAATTGCTGTATTCAGTCTCTTCCTGTTTTTCATGGCAGCGCTGTCACTTGGGGGAGAACAGAAATGTTTTCAAAGCTGACTGGCCAACAAAAGGCCTTGTGTGAAGAGCTGGGCAATATTTTCCCAACACTTTGCTACCAGAAGTGGCTGTTTGGGTCCCAAACCATTGTCTGATGAGTGACTTGGCTGTAAAAGCTTCCTGTGCTTCTGGTGCCTGTTAGTAACTCCCCAAAACCTCCAAAGCACTGGTGAAATCTCTGAGAGCCCTGCACCATCTCCATGCATTTATTCCTCGAGTGGGCTCTGCTCTCTCCTGCTTTCCCTGCATCTCCTGCCCATCCCTGATGCCCACCAAGCAAGCCCTGCTGCTGTCACAGAGTTTACCTGGATTCAGGAGGAGTCTGTGGGTTAATCCTTCCATGTTGGGCATGTTTGGAGGCCAGCTGGGTGCACAGACATTTTCCTTTGGCAGCACAGGGGTGACCCTTGGGCTCCCTCCTGCTCCATCCCACCAGGTTAGGAAGGGCCATTTCCAGCTCAGGTGGTGGAAAGACTTGGTGTATGGTATGGGACAGTCAGCTTGACTCCTGGGAAGGGGAGAGATGGCCAAGATTTCTCCGCCTGTTTCATATTCCTCTTCCTTCCAGGGCTTCTGTTTGTGATCACTGGTGTTAACAGGGGTGGCCAAGATTTTTCAGCCTGTTTCATATTCCTCTTCCTTCCAGGCTTGTGTTCATCATCCCCAGTGTTAACAGGACACAGAGCACCTCTGAGACACCAGGATGGGGAGCAGCAGGGGGTTGTTTTACAGGGGGGTAGCTAAGGCACAAAACCACAATTTGTAGCCCAGGGACTCCTGGATCTTAGTGCTGTGCCCATCTGTTGCAGGAGGAGGGAATATCTTCCTTGCTCTTACATTCCTCTCTGGCATGGTGGGCAGAAGAACATTTTCATTTAGAAAGAAGGACCAGCTAGAGCTGCTGGAAAGAAGCTATGTTTCAAGGGAAAAATCACTTTACAAGCAAAAAAAAGCAGGAATTGTGATCCCTATTTGTTATTTCTCCCATTTTCCCTTAGAAGTGAAAGGCTGGGGAAAAGGGAGTGTTAGTTTTTACTTAGTCATTGGGAAGAGGAATGTGTGGAAGGAGCTCCATGCAATCCAGGTGCTTTGGCATTTTGCTCACCCAGCCCTGCCCATTTCTCCTGGCTGGACTGGTGAGAACGTGAGCCTGGCTCTTTCCCAGGGGAATGGATCAATCACAGGGATGAGTTATCAGCTTCATTTTACCTCATATTCTCCCTGTTTGCCAGTTGGGCTATCCTAAGTAAATCCCTATGTGTGTCAGTGCCACTGGTGCTTGCACAACAGCACTTTTTGCTCATCCCAGCTGGACAGACCACTCACAAGTTTTGTGTACACGTCTTTACTCCAAATTTTACAGGCTGGTGCTTGTGATTCAAAGGGTTTGTGGACAGCTGAGGTCAGTTCTTGGTCAATTTTTAACACTGCATTTTTCTTCTTCCTCTGAAAATGCAAATAAGAGCAGGAAACCCTCACAGAAATGACGAAGTTCAGATTTTGGAAGGGCAGGACCCTCAGAAATGCTGTAATGCCTCTCTGGGAATGCTCACTGGAGACTGGGAGCCGGAGCAAACAGGCTGGTGGCTGCCAGATCTGTGTTTGTGCACTTGGTCACCTCAGTTTGTGTTGGATGGTGTGTGTGCCCAGGGACCCAGGGCTGTGATAAGAGGTGACAAGTGTCCTCCTGCTGACACTGGGAGCTGGAGAGGGCAGAATCTGAGCTGGGGAGGAAGAGGGACACTGGGTAGGGCTCTAGACTGGGGTCTCTGCAGCTGAGCTCTGTGATTTGCAAATCTCCCCCTGCACCTTCTGCCTCCAGCAGGCCTGAGCATCACCTCCCCTGCAAAGCTGGCTCTGCTCTGGGGTGCAAAACACTTCCACAGGGAGAAATTCCATCTTATCTCCCCACGTGAGGCAGCTCAGGGAGCTCTCTCCAGGACACAGCTGGTATTTCTCATGGCTGTGGTCAGTGACGGCCAGAGATGTCTGGGGCTGTGCTCCTTGGGCTAATGGAGAGCAACTGAGTTCATGTCTCCAGTGCTCCCAGTAAGGTCCTGGCCCCTCTGAACTGGGATTGGGAAATTCTCCCCCTGCTTACACTGAGAGATGAGGCCAAGCAAATGTGGGTTCATCTCTTTTCCCTGGGTGATGGTTCTCTCTCCCAAGTGCCACCTCTCTGCTTTCAGCCAGCAGGGATAAGAACAGGTCCCTGCCTCTGCAAAGTGCTCTGCACTCCAGGCAGAGAAAAAAAAGTGGCTTTGGATGCTCTGACGGAGAGCAAAAACTCTTAATCCCCTACATCAACAGAAGCTTGCACTTAAGGGCTGTAAACCAGGCCTAATTGTGTTGAGAGGATGATTGCATTTAAGGTATTAAGTAGGTTTCTCAGTATTAAACACCTGTCCTTGAAAGGATACTGCCTGACCAGTGAATGCAGAAATAATTCTGGCAGTAATTAATTACCTTCACCCTGCAACACTCCCACCATGAAACCTCTCCTTCCCAAATCCTCATTGTCCTGGGGTGAAAAAACCACAAACATGCACTGGAAACAACCTTCTCAAAAACATTTATTTCCTCCCAAAGCATAAAACAGGAGGAAACCCTCTGTCTTGAAGTGGCTGGGTGCCAAACCCTCTCACAGAGCTGCTCTCTCACGTCTGGGTGAGACAAAATGTCACACAAAATGTTCATTGAGGGCAGAGCAGGACCCAGGGCTGCAGAGCTGCTCTTGTGTCTGAGATATTCCAGGCACAGCTCCCTCCCCCAACACCCATCCCACCTCTGCACCAGTTGGCTCTGCCTGAGCAGCTCAGCATTCCCCAGCTCCTGCTGCTCCCCGTGTGCAGGTGAGCAAAGCTCCAGCCTCTCCATCCATCCATCCATCCCTCCATCATCCATCCATCATCCATCATCCATCCATCCATCCATCCATCATCCATCCATCCCTCCATCCCTCTATCCCTCCATCATCCATCCATCCATCCATCCATCCATCCATCCATCCATCCATCCATCCATCCCTGTGCTCCTTGCCACGTGGACAATTGGATTTATTTCTGGGAACTGCTCTTTGCTGCTTCCCCTGCCAGCAACCCAGGCTGTTTTCTTCTGTGGTCGAGCCCTGTGGTCGCCTGTGGCTCAGCTCTGCATTTTTGGAGGTCTCCACATGATCTCCTCACATTCTCTTCCTCGCCAGGAGATCGGCGACTTTGCAGACCTGACCTCGCCAGGAGGTCGCCTGGCAGGCCAAGGGGAATGCTTGTGCAAGAGGGATTTTTTTTTTTTAATTAAGAAAA